>CM064531.1:22341575-22458460 GCA_032716605.1 Paralithodes platypus | reverse complement strand
GCCCAGTATCTTTTTTTTTTTGTATTGCCCCTTGGCCATGCCATATATCACTCCTCCTCAACCCCCCCGTCACACCCCCCCCCCCCCCCCCCTCCCTTCAATTATCACCTATTCTCCCTGTTATTCCTTTATTCTTCTTAGGTATATTTTCGTGCTAACATTAGCGAGTTGCTAGCAGGGCGTGGTCATCTGTGTTACCAAGCGTGGGAAAGAGCGAGAGAGAGACCACGCAACAGTGTCTCTCCAGCCGTCGTGACGGCTGGCTGGCTGGCAGGCTGGCTCAGCCATAAGTTATGTAACTCCCGGCTTCTATCGCCGATTTTGACCATCCAAACGCTGTTTCCATTTGTTTTATTGTTGTAACAGGTTAATACCTTTATAATCAACGTAAAATAGGCGATTATGGATAAGTATTAATTATATTTATGGTACGATGACGATTTTGAGTTTAGGAAACAGTCTAAATACCTCCGCACAGGGAGGGGTGGCCAATACCCCACCTACGCAGTGGAGAGGTTAAGAACCTGGTCCTCGAACAAGTGTGTAACACTGACAATCCCAATGGGATCTTCAACCTAGCTAGGTGAGTTAAAAATGACAGTAGGGATATTATAGGAGAACAGTGTGTAATACTGTACTAAATATATACTAAGGAAAAGGGGATGCGCTAGATAGAGGAACCATTAATTATAGGGGCCTGAAAATGCTTGACCAAATCATGAAGGTCTGTCGGAGTCTTTGAGGGTATGATCAGGCACATTGTACTTTACATTCTACTGCATTGAACAAACAAAACCCTGGCTAATCTAACTTAACCTATGGGCTGCTGCTCTCAGACCAGACCCTCACTAGTCTTAGCATTGATATAAAAGATGACAAAATACTAAAAATATAGTGGAAAAGTTGATAATAGTCTAGAACTTGTGGTCCATATTTTCTCTGTGAAACCAATTAAACTTCATAATGACAATTATATTATAATTATACAGGTATAAAGAAAAACAATATATTTTACATAATTTATTGCATATCTTACATATTTAACACCTAACGAGCGGCCTAGGCGGTAAATAATATGTAGCCACCAGCGGGGTGTTTTTACCCAAAATAGGGCTGTTTACGTGATCATTTTCATGCCTAAATAAGACCCAGAGCATAAAACAAGTATCTATCCCTGAAAGGGCATAAACAGAGCTTTCCAATGACACCCCAACGATCCTTGTATGACCGCTAGTTCTCTTGCAACAATCGCGCAACACGAGTGCAAAAACCATGTAATTCGGTACTTTCCCTAAACAATTCACTGTGTAGCGAGTGTGAGAGGGTGGAGGAGGGTGGGATTCATGTCAGTTGATCCACCGCGGTGGTCTGGAGCAGTCATACGCTCGCTACTCTCCTGCCACCACTTGTCTCTCTCTCTCAGCAACATTACGTGCTGAAAATGCCACACGACTTATGTTGTGAGCCGCCACATAGTCCAAATTTCTTTCACTCGACATATGATGCGCGCCGCTAAAGAAGGGTTAAAACAAATATATATTAAAATAGTTTAAGCAGACCACTGAGTTCCTCCAAAATACTCTTATAGGACTGGCCTGAAGAATTATATCAAGATGGACAACCAATCAAGACATGATAGGTAGGGAAGAGCAGGTGAACACATCTAGGAAAGTGAAGATACGCAGACATTTCTCGCTATTTCACCAATTCAGTTGCACCACATGAGTTCCACAGCAGAACTCTTTTAGGGTAGGGCCGAAAGGTGAGGCAAGAACTGCTATACTGCAGCACCAATTAAGAAGTGATCAAAGGCGAAGAATGAGAGATCAGGTCTAAGGAAGAAATAAATCACACCGAGATGCACAAAAAATCAACACCTGAGGGAAATCAAGTCAGCTCGACCGCACCAGCGACCAAAGAGACAAATCAGGTCAGGAGCCAATAACCTAGCCAGGCCAGGGTTGCATATGATATAGGCCGTCCGGAGGACAACCGAATGAGACAAAATTAGAACAGAAGGGGAAAAACATAGAAGAGATGAGATGAGTTAGGTGTGAAAGGGATCTGCTGTGTGTGACACACGGCAGATCCCTTTCACACGCAACCCATTCCGCTGTCTCTCCCTCTCTCTGTCTTCCTTATATTTAGGACATCCTATTCTCTCTATCGCCATACTCTCTCTCTCTGTCACACACAAATGAGAACATAAGAAAACGGGAGTCTGCAGAGAGCCGATTGGGCCACACACGGCAGATCCCTTTCACACCCAACCCATCTCGTCTTATCATATTTAATGTTAAGAACATAAGAACATAAGAAAATGGGAGTCTGCAGAAAGCCGATTGGCCTAAGCAAGGCAGATCCCTGTCCCACACAACCCCAATTACAAAGCCCAATTATAGGCTCAACACTCTAATACCCTGAGGATCATCTTACCAAAACGGTTAGAGATTAACGCAGGATTACGGGGTCTGCAGAGCGGTGATTGGCCCAACCCTGCTGATCCCCCTTCACACCCAACCCTTCTCGTCCATATGCTTATCCAATTTTATCTTAATGCTCCCTATCGTTTTTAATCCCACTATAGCACTTGGTAGTCCATTCCACCCATCTACAACTCTGTTACCAAACCAATATTTGCCTATATCTTTTCTGAAACGAAAATTTATCTAATTTGAAACCATTGGTACGAGTTCTTTCGCTATCACTGAGCTTTAGTACATTTGTCATGTCCCCTTTGTTAATCCCACTAACCCACTTGAACACCTCGATCATATCCCCTCTAACTCTGCGTCTCTCTAACGAACCTTTCTTTATGCGGAAGATTTCTAATATTATGGATCATTTTTGTCATTCTACGTTGTACTCTCTCCAATGAATCTATGTCCATTCTGTAATAAGGACACCAAAATTGAACAGCATAATCCATATGGGGTCTCACTAATGACAATTAAAGTTTTAAGATAACATCAGCAGTTCTGTTACTCACACTCCTAGAGATGAACCCGAGAATCCTGTTTGCCTTGTTTCGAACGCTTATACACTGTTGTCTAGGCTTCAAATCATTGCTAACAAACACACCTAGATCTTTCTCACAATTCGAGTTTTCTAATTCCATATTAGCTAGTTTATATTTAACATTTGTATGCAACTTCCCTATCTTTAATACCTTGCATTTGTCAATGTTAAACTTCATCTGCCAATTTACTGACCATTCGTGTAAGGTATCTAGATCACTTTGGAGGCACTCTATATCTCTATCTGAATCAATTGTTCTCCCCATTTTGGTATCGTCTGCAAATTTACTTATCCTACTAGTTATACCTAAATCAAGGTCATTTATGTATATAACAAACAACAGAGGACCTAATACAGATCCCTGGGGGACACCACTTTTGACTGCTCCCCATTCTGACTTCGTACCATTTATACTGACTCTCTGCTTCCTACCAATTAGCCATGACCTAATCCATCCCAACAACGCCCCACCTATTCCATGCGCCTCAACCTTTCTCATCAATCTCTCATGGGGGACTCTGTCGAAAGCTTTACTGAAATCTAAATATATTATACCATATGACTTGTCATTATCTACTGCTTCATATACCTCTGAGAACAAAATAAGCAAATTAGTAAGGCAAGAACGTCCCTGAGTGAATCCATGCTGAGTAGAATTTATTAAATTAAATGTATCTAAGTGGTTTCTAATTTTACTAGCAATAATTGACTCTACTAGCTTTCCTATGATTGATGTAAGACTAATGGGACGGTAATTGGATGCAATTGATTTGTCACCTTTTTTGAAGATCGGAACTACGTTTGCAAGCTTCCAAGCTTCTGGAACTATACCTGTCTCCAATGACTTGTCTAATAAAAATGTTAATGGGTAACTTAACTCATCCCTACATTCTTTTAATACTCTAGCATATACCTCATCAGGACCAGGCGATTTATGAGGTTTCAGTCTGTCAATTTCCTTAAGCACATCATTTCTACTTATAGTAACCGTACTTAACCTATTTTCTATACTATCGCTATATACCTTACGGACTTCTGGAAACTGTGCCAAATTTTCATTAGTGAAAACGGAAAGAAATTGACTATTTAATGTACTGCACATTTCTAAATAATTTTCTGTCATTTCTCCTATCGAAGTTTGTTGAAGTTCTATTGTTATTCATCCCACAAAAACACTCGGTAGCCTATTCCACATATCTTTTTTTTTTTTTTTTTTTTTTTTCTATGTGATTGAGGGAGGCAAAAGGCATAACTGCCTATAGCGAGTGCCTCCCCCATAGTTGAAAGAGTGACAGGGCCAAAATCAAGGGACGTTCGAGCCAAAATGCCTGGACACACGGAGTTTGAAGCAATTTAAGTCATAGGAAGAGGGAAAGACTGATTCTGGGAGAGAGTTCCAGAGCTCAGCTGTTGAGTAGAAGAAAGTTTGAGAGTAACGTTTCACTCTTGGGTTGGAGAGTTGCACAGAGTAGGGGTGGGATTGAGTTGCAAGACGGGTACCACGTGCCCTACGTAAAGGAGGTGGTATGCACTGGGATAGCTCTGAAGAACACTGATGATTATAGTAGCGATAGAATAGCGAGAGAGATGCAACATTGCGGCGGAGAGAGAGAGATTGCAGAGAGTTGGTGAGTGGACGGGAGTTAATGATACGAAAGGCCTTCCTTTCAACTTTGTCTAGGAGAGCGGTGTGAGAGGAACCTCCCCACACAAGTGAACAATACTCAATACAAGGGCGCACTATGCCCCTGTACAGAGCAAGAAGCTGTGCAGGGGAAAAGAACCCCCTAAGGCGGTTGAGCACACCCAGCTTTTGGGAGGCTGCCTTAGCAAGACTGGTAATATGGTCCTTCCAAATGAGAGCAGAAGAAAAAGAGACACCAAGAATATTGAGAGAAGATGAAGGATTGATTTTTGTATTGTTGAAGAATAAGGGATAGTCCGCTGGGAGATCCTGACGGGTAGATAGATGGAGAAATTGGGTTTTGGAAGCATTAAAGTTAACAAGGTTTTCTCTGCCCCAATTGGAAATAGTATTTAGATTAGAATTTAAGAGTTCTATGGCTTCATTACGTTTGTCGTTGAGGGATTGCTGGCTGGGGCGTTCTGAAAAACTAATGGAGTAGTGTAAGGTTGAGTCGTCTGCGTATGAATGGATGGGAATTAAGGTACAGTTAAGGAGATCATTTATAAAAATTAGAAAGAGAATAGGAGATAGGACAGAGCCCTGAGGAACACCGGAGTTTATAGAGTGAGGAAGTAAACAATGGCCGTCCACAACCGTGGCTATGGAACGGCCGGAAAGGAAATTAGAGACAAAGGCACAGATGGAGGGATAGAAACCGAAGGAGGGTAGTTTAGAAATTAAAGATTTATGCCAGACTCTATCGAAGGCTTTCGATATGTCTAGTGCAATAGAAAAAGTCTCACCGAAGTCCCGAATGGAGGATGACCAAGAGTTAGTAAGATATGAAAGAAGATCACCAGTAAGGAAGCCATACTGGCGATCTGAGAGCAGATTATGAGAAGAGAAATGCTTAAGAAATTTGGAAGCAAGAATAGTTTCAAAAACTTTAGAAAGACAAGAGATAAGAGCAATTGGACGATAGTTGGAGGGTCGAGAGCGGTCACCCTTCTTTGGGACAGGTTGAATGTGAGCAAACTTCCAGCATGAAGGGAAGACGTTAGAGGATAGACAGAGACGAAAGAGTTTGCCTAGGCAGGGAGTCAGCACGGAAGCACAGTTTTTGAGAACAACAGGAGGAACACCGTCCGGACCGTACGCCTTATTAGTGTTACGCCCAGAGAGGGTAGAAAGTACATCTTTAGAAGAGATTAGGATATTAGGCATAAGTAAGAGAGAGGAGGGCGGAGAGGGAGGAATAGCACCGGAATCATCCAAGGTGGAGTTTCTAGCAAAAGTTTGAGCGAAGAGTTTAGCTTTGTCAGAGGAAGAAGTGATGGTTGTGCCATCAGAGTGGGAAAAGGGAGGGAAAGACAAGGAAGAGAAATTGTTGGAGAGGTTTTTGGCTAGATGCCAGAAAGCTTGAGAAGAGCTAGAGTTGGATAGTGCATTTATTATTGATGAAAGAGTGTTTGGCAAGTCGAAGAACAGATTTGGCTTGATTCCGGGCAGAAACATATGAAGAATGAGAGTCTTGAGTTTTAAGGCGTCGGTACCGTTTGAATGCTTCCTCCTTATTGCGGACAGCAGTAGAACAGGCGTGAGTAAACCAAGATTTTTTAGCATTAGTTTGAGAGAAAGAGAATGGAATGTATGCTTCCATGCCCGATAGGATTACCTCGGTAATGCCTTCAGCACTCTCCGAGGGTCCTCGGCCATGGAAGCAGAAATCATTCCATGGGAAATCAAAGAAGTACTGCCGAAGAGCCTCCCAGTCGGCAGCGCCAAATTGCCACAAGCGCCGCCGGCTAGGAGGATCGGGTGGCCGTACTGGAGAGATAGGACAGGTGACAGAGATAAGTTTATGGTCGGAGGAGCCCAAAGGAGAGAAAAGATCGACAGTATAAGAAGAAGGGTTAGAAGTTAGAAACAGGTCAAGAATGTTGGGCCGATCTCCGATGCGATCCGGGATACGGGTGGGTTGCTGAACTAACTGCTCTAGGTCATTTAGGATAGAAAAGACGTAGGCTTGTTCACCAGGTGGATCAGTAGTGTGAGAGGAGAGCCATTGGCGGTGGTGAACGTTGAAATCTCCTAAGATGGAGATTTCTGAGAAAGGAGAAATGGATTGAATGTGTTCCACTGCAGAGTTTAGATAGTCAAAGAATTTGGGAAAGTTGGTATAGTTAGGGGAAAGATAGACAGCACAGAAATATTTAGTAAGAGAATGACAGGAAAGTTTGAGCCATAAAGTTGAGAATTCAGAGGAGTCGAAATCGGGAACACGAGAGCAAGTGAGTTTGTTGTGCACATATGCACAACATCCGCCTTTGGCTTTGAAACTAGGATAGAGAAAGTAGGAGGATACAGAGAAGGGGTTGCTGGATGTTGCTACAGACACCTGAGTTTCGGTGAGGAAGAGAAGATCAGGTTTGTAGGAGGAGAGATGGTGCTCAACAGAGTGAAAGTTAGAGGAAAGTCCGCGAATGTTGCAGAAATTAATAGAAAGAGTAACAGGCCGAGGTCCAGGTAATTGTGTGAGGTCGTCAGGGGATGGTCGGTCGGGTGAGGGGGCATTTATGGTCCCCCCCCCTGGGGACTCCGAGGCTGGGCTAGAATTCATAATTTATTTATTTTTTAATTTGGGTGTGGAGGAATGAAGTGTGGTGTGCATGTTTAGTGTAGTGAAGTGGATAGGAGGAGGAGGTGTTTGTGAGAGCTAGCTGGATTGCTCTCAGTGTAAATGAGGCACAAAGAAAATCAGTAAGAGAGGCCAAGCAAATGAAACAGGAGTTCCAGCGACTCTTTATCACATGCCTATAACCTCACCTGGGTCTAGCCCTGATCGATTGGTGCCTACAATCTCCCCACCGGAGAGATCCAGGCAGATCCCCTACACAGCAAATATCTTTCTCGCTCTTGTTTGTTTGCATACCTGTACAAATTAGGCAAATCCCTTACATTTGCAACCAAGATGAAAATGGGAGTCAGCAGAACCAAGTGGCCCACACAAGGCAGATCCCTTTCATACCTAACTCATCTCATAAGCTTTATATGTTACTTACACTACTTACTATACACCAATGTTATCATATACCTGCAACCAAGATATAATTGTAAAAAATAGGAACATAAGAAAATGAGAGTCAGCAGAGAGCCAATTCTCGCTACCAATAAGTGCCTACAGTGGCCGATAGAGATAGAGGCGCTGAACGCAATGTTTACCGCGGTGCATTGTGGGAAATTGGCGACATCGCGGAGCTATCCACCCTCCCTCTCCTTCATCAATTCTATATTTTAAGCAGTTATTCGACATTTCTGTAGCTGACACATACTTTGGTCTATACATACTGTTGTTTTATATATTTATAATCATCCATATTCATAAATAATGTATATTTACAATACAAAGTCAACAGGTATTTTCGTGCCAATTTTGTTGTGATAATTAACCCTTCCAGCCCGGGTGTCATTTTAAAATGACACCAAAAAAAAAGGGCCGGAACCCGGGTGTCATTTTAAAATCCTTGTGCTTGAAAGCGTGCTTCAAAATTTGCGCGGCCAATTTTGGCATGGTAGGAGCGACCGCAGCACCACCAAGCCTCAACTACTAGTGTTATCAGTTCGTACGTGGCCGCCATAGCGAGTAATACTGAAAAATGTTTTCCGACGTGTCCGATTCGTTGCAACCTCCCGCGGGCCCCAGTGCTACCCCACTCGCAACTTCAACGCCTGTTGCAACCGAGAAGAGAGCTCAACAAAAGAAAGTTAAGCGTTTGTTGAGTGATAGCGCTATACAGCGACAACTTTTTGATAGTGATGAAGAGAGCAGTGGCGAAAGCTTGGTGGACAAGGTACAATTTATAAGTGAAAGTGAAGACGATTTTGTGGGCTTTGGAGACGATGATAATGTCGATTTATTTGAGGGGGGAGACAGTAGTGATGATCCTGATGTGGAAGTGTTTCAGGAAGGTGCCATTGAGCTTCCCAGTGTGCTAGAACCTAGGCCTACCCCCTCGCCATCTTTGCTAGGTCAGCCTAGGCCTAGCCCTAGCCCTAGCTCAGGACCTTCCCCTTTGCCTGCCCGTACGCCCTTGAAAGTGGGCAAATATTTCTACAAACAATCATTGATCAAAAGTGAAGCTAAAAAAGCACGCAGGGCAGCCGCAGAAAAGCATAGGGAAGCTGAAGATAGCAATAATGACGCCGACCCTGGCCTAGCAACCACCCGCATTCCATTGTCCGACGCCTTGACACGGGACGCCGCGTGGGTCACCCACAGCCCTCGCCTTCATCTCTCGTTCAGGATGACCAAAGGGCCTCTTCAAGTGGTATTGGTGATGTGCCACAGGCCTCAACACACCGCAGAGCATTATTTGCTGCTGAAAAGCCCTCGGCTCGCCGCAAAAGGAGCCCAACTCCCGAGGCCTCGGCTCCCATTCTTGAAGCTCCCGTAGCCTCCCGCACCCCACACCGCCGACGCCCGGTCACTTCTTCACCAGAATTGTCTCCTGAAGAGGATGCTGACGACCCCAACATTGCCCCAGATGACCTGACGTCGCCTGAGGAGGAAGAGGAAGAGGATGTGCCGACAAAACGAGCGAGAGGGCGAGGTCGTGGACGTGGTCAGCCTGCCGACGCCGCTGCCCCTGGGCCTGGGCCTGGGCGTGGGCGTGCAGGGCGTCCGCGTGGCCAAGGGCGTGTGCCAGGGCGTACAGGGCGTGTGCCTGCTGCAGCATCCGACCTCGAGCATCAGCATCCGACCTGTTTGTGTGGACAGATGGAGCTGATTTTGAGCCAGATTGTCCTGCCTTTGACGAGGTACAGATGGGTTCTGGGGTGTCACCAGCATATCCCTGTGGCCCAGATGCAACCCCCAGTGAACTTTTCTGTGGCTTCTATGACAATGAAGTCATGGAATACCTCGTCAAAGAGACAAATCACCACCATGCTATCTGTGCCAACTTTCTTGGGAGGAAGACCAGTGCCACGATGGTGGCATGGAGAGCTCTCACTGTAGCAGAACTATATGTGTTCTTGGCACTCACAATGCTGATGACTCATATAAGGAAGCACGTTCTGGCTGACTACTGGATCACTGGCGACATCATAACGACTCCATCATTTGGCAAATACATGTCCAGGGACAGGTACTTCGACAATCCTCTCCTATCTCCACCTGACAAACAACATGGCAGTCCACCTTCCCGACTCATTATGGAAGATCAGGAAGCTGTATGACATGATACGTCATCGGTTCACCACATACCTGATTCCTTTCCAGAAGATGTGCCTTGACGAGTCTCTGGTACTGTTCCGTGGTAGGCTGCACTTCCGACAGTATATCCCGTCCAAGAGACACCGCTTCGGCATCAAGCTCTTCGTCCTCTGCGACTGCTTGACGGGGTATGTGCTGGATTTTATAGTCTACAGCGGCAAGGCTGGAGAAGTTGTGACTGACCCTCTCATTGGTTTTGGTGGTGCTGTAGTGAAGAAGATGATGGAGAGGTACTTCAATAATAACCACATCCTCTACACAGATAATTATTACACGTCGCCTCTCCTGATCAAGTACCTCCATGACCGCAAGACCGGAACTGTCGGCAAAATCAAGGGCAAAAGGAAGGGCATGCCAGGCTACCCAACCAAGACGAAGAAGGCGGACATCTTCCACAAGAAGAGTGGCCCCATCCTCTCCATCCACTGGCATGACCAGCGATGGTCAACCTCCTCACCACATGCCACAAGGCCCAGATGGTCGCCACAGGGAAGGTGGACCGAACAACCAAGAACCCCGTCCAAAAACCAGCTGCTGTCCTGGATTATAACCTCAACATGCGCTTCGTTGACAAGTCCGACATGCAGATGGGCTTCATCGACTGCCTGCGAACATCTTGCAGGTGGTACAAGAAGGTTATCCTGCATACGGTAGATATGTCGGCCCTCAATGCCTACAACATCTACCGTCTGAGGACTCCAGGAGCCAAGAAGTACAAGTCCCTGCGGAAGTTCCACAAGCAGGTGCTACTTGAGCTCCTGGCTAAACATGCGGGTACACCAGGCAAACCAATTCAAGAACCAGGCCAGCTTGACAGAACGGGGTGTGCTGAATTCTTCAGGAAGCACCAGCTCAGAGCCATTCCTTTCAAAGCACCAGGTAGTAATGCTAGGAGTCAGAAGAGGTGCCATGTGTGCAGCCACACAACTCGCAGACCCCGCAAACCCACAAAAACCACTTGGGAATGCCTCGAGTGTCAAGTTGGACTGTGTGCTGGCACCTGCTTCAACGACTTCCACACTCTAACAAACTTTTGAAGTGGAAGTGACAACAGTGAAAGTGACACTCAAATGTAGGCTAAGAATAATAATATAACTAAGTATAAGTGAAAAGGACACATAAGTAAAAATAAGTGCCTTCAATAACAATATGAACAAGTGAAAGTGACACTAAAATATATATTTCTAACAATAAATAAGTGAAATGACACTCAATAAGCCTAGGCCAGTCAAAGTGACAGTATAATAATAATAAAACTAAGTATAAGTGAAAGAGACACACACAAGTAATAATAAGTGCCTTCATAACAATATGAATAAGTGACAGTGACACTATATATTATTAGTTTACCTAACAATACATAAAAGGGGAAATTACACTACCAATTATCAAAGTCCAGTGAAAGTGACACTAATAATCATAATAATAATAATAAACGAAGTAATAAGTGACAGAGACACAAATAAGTTCATATAAATAACTTTATTGAGTGAAAATAACATAATAACTATAATAAATGACAGAATAACCAATAAAACACTATCAAATCGCTTCCCGGCATAATTGCGGGTGGAGCGACGAGTGCAACTGGGCGTCGTAGCCGGGGCCGCGGTTGAGTGTTCGGACGCGCCGAGGTAAATACGCGGCAAAGGTTACCTCCACTTCCATCACCATCACTCCGGAACCAGTTGAGCTAGAGAGCTCTACTCAACGCCATTCTACGCAGGAAGGTAAGGCGCTCATTTCTATATATGTTTGATTAATGTAGGTAATATATTAAGCGAGATTAACCTTAGTTTACTTTTGTTGATGTTCGACCAGATCGCCCGGATACGAGCTCCGTCATTAGGAGAGCCTGCCCGGGCCAGGAGGGTTAAGCAGCTTATAATTATGTTTGTAGTCATTGTAAGTTGTATATGGACTTTCCCTTTATTACTATACTATATAAACACTTAATTTAGTTGTATACTGTATAATAAAAACGTATAGAATCACAAAAAATCAAGATAAACTGTGTATATCCTAGGTGTTGGGTACAGTGATGTCTACAGTCATAGCCCTGGCGCTAGTTCAGAAGCGTCCACCAGAGGTCTCAAGAGAATTGTTGGTAGGGACAATTGGACCACACAAGACACTCGGTAGCCTATTCCACATATCTACAACTCTGTTACCAAACGAATAGAGGCAAATCCTTTGCACAGCCAATCACTCTCTCTTTTGCTCTTGTTTGTTTGCACCCCTGTACAAATTAGGCAGCTCTCTCTCTCTCTCATTTATCGCTGTCTTCCTTACGATTACATCCTAGTCTCTCTCTCTCTCTCTCTCACAAATGAGAACATAGGAAAACGGGGGTCTGCAGAAAGCCGATTAACCCACACACGGAAGATGCCTTTCACACCCAACCCCTCCCGCACTCTCTCTCTCTCTCTCATTTATCGCTGACTTCCTTACGTTTACATAAAATATATACACGAATGTGTCACCTCCATATAAATATACATCATTTACGTTATTTAGGCCTACTTTACCTAAATTTATGTGCTTTTCAATATGTAGGAATTATCAAATTATACTATTTTTGTTATATACATGATCATATTTTTACATCTAGGCCATAATATAGCTATTCCTAGCTCAATAATATATCTACATGAGTGAATTACCTCCATGTCAGCTTATTTCTAAGACTTCTCTGGATAATCACACAATATCTAGGTTACTTTAGGTAAAAAGTGCTCAAAACATATAATAAAGTACAGTTCATTGTTGTATTTAGTAATGCTGAAGTAATAACCTAATTATATAAGGGCAATGCCACAAAGGCTAAAACAAAAGTCAGAATTATAAAAATATCACAACATTCATAGCCACACTTATACATGGCCATAACCAGAAAACAGCCACACTCATCAACGGCCAAAACCAAAAGAGCTACACTCCTAAATGTCCACAGCCAAAATGCCTGTAGTTTCTCCATGCCCGATAAGTTAAATGATCTTTTGATATCTGTGACACAGCTCTTGTATCCAACACAATACCCTGCGGGCAAAACCGCTCGAAGCCCGGACAACATTGCTTGCAACTTTAATTATTATTATTATTATTATTATTATTATTATTATTGAAGGAGTAATTCCGTCTGCCAATCAGGAGACGGGATTAGCTAAAGTGGATCAGCAAGGTTTATCCTTTAAATCTTGTCACAGGGAAGACCCAGACACTCCCCCGAGCTCGACCAATCAACAGCCTCCTGTGACGCAGCTCAAAGATCAACTCTCATCTCCCTTTAAACGCTCGCCTCATAACTCACTCTCAGTTCACACCCGTATATTTTATCCTGGTCACAAATGTTCTATTACAATGGTGCCACCCTCTTACTCCCGGTAGCCACTACAGAACATCTCTAATAAGCTTCCAGGAAAATATTACGAAGTTTAAGTAAAGCAGGAGGGTAAGTTTGAATTTTGATGCGAGCGGGCTGGTGTAGCTCCTCCCGAGCGTGCGGCTAGGCCAATCTCAGGGCCCTGTTCCATGATGGAGGGGTTTAAAGGGAGATGGGCAGGGCCACAGGACTCACTCAGTTACAGGTACTTGCCTGGCTCACACTGGGGAGCTCTTAGCAAATACAACCCTTTCGCTCACCTTGGCACCCATGGGGAGATAAATAAGACTGTTCCTGTCCTCCAGCAACCGAGCGATACTGAACACAAGATGAGCCGGGACCTAGTACATCGCCCACCCTTGGCACAAATACACCTCCAGTATCCTGATGCCTGCCGACACATCACTAGTCTTCACACGATAAGCCAAGCGATTCAAGTTGGTCAACTGGTGGTAGATGGTACTGAGAAGATGGAGATGGTGTATTGGCCCGCTTTGAAGTGGTGAAGCAAATCAAGAGAGCTTCCGGAATATTTTTAAAGGACCCTTAAGGGCCCGAACAGACTTACCAAAAAAGTGAATGCTAGACTGAGCCAGCGTGTTCCAACAATATAATTGATGTGTTCTTTTAGAACAACCAAAGATAAACTGATTAGACAAATTATGAAATAAAGAGATGATGTGTTAAGAGATATAGCTGTTATTGTTAGTAAAGGCACTCAGCCAGTCAGCTAGAAATAGTACAGGATCTTATAGGATATTAAGTAAAGATCTGTTAAATATTGAGTGGGAGTTCTTCAGGATAAAGCTCTAAGGGGCAATTATTTATAAAGCCCATGTAATTGAGATAACTGGGTTTACCTGAGCAGTTTTCTGGGGTTTAGCATTTGCAAAATATGTTGTACCTGCTGAAGAAATAGTCAGAGACGGGTTTCAACCCAGACCCATGAATTACTCTTTTTGTTATAAAGAAACATAAATGTTCTTCTCAACTGTACCTCAGGTCCCATTCATTCATACGCAGACGACTCAACCTTACACTACTCAATTAGTTTTCCTGAATGCCCAAGCCAGCAATCCCTCAAAGACAAACGTAATAAAGCCATGCAACATTTATCTTCTGATCTAAATACTATTTCCAATTGGGGTAGAGAAAAGCTTGTTGCCTTTAATGCTTCCAAAACCCAATTTCTTCATCTTACTACCCGTTCAGAACTCCCATTGGACTATCCCTTACAATTCAACAATACAAAAATCAATCCTTAATCTTCTCTCAATATTCTTGGTGTCTCTTTTTCTTCTGCTCTCAGTTGGAAGGACCATAATACCAGTCTTGCTAAGGCAGCCTCCCAGAAGCTGAGTGTGCTCAACCGCCTCAAGGGGTTCTTTACCCTTGCACAGCTTCTTGCTCTGTACAGGGGCACAGTGCGTCCTTGTATTGAGTATTGTTCACATGTGTGGGGAGGATCCTCTCACACCGCACTCCTAGACAAAGTAGAAAGGAAAGCCTTTCGTATCATTAACTCCCACCCACTTACCAACTCTCTGCAATCTCTGTCTATTCGCCACAATGTTGCATCTCTCTCGCTATTCTATCCCTACTATAATAATCAATGTTCCTCAAAGCTTTCCCAGTGTATACCAACTCCTCTACGTAGGGTACGTAGTACCCGTCTTGCAACACAATCCTGCCCCTACTCTGTGCAGCTCTCCAACCCAAGAGTGAAACGGTATTCTCAGACTTTCTTCTATTCAACTGCTGACCTCTGGAACTCTCTCCCAGAATTAGTCTTTCCCTCTTCCTATGACTTAAATTGCTTCAAACTCCGTGTTTCCAGGCATTTTGGCTCGAACGTCCCTTGATTTTGGCCGTCACTCTTTCAACTCTGGGGGAGGAACTCGCTGCAGGCAGTTCTGCCTTTTGTTTCCCTCACTTACATACTGTAGAAAGAAAAAAAAAAAAAAAAGTACTATATGTGTACCCACATCTGGATACTTCAAAGGGATTGAGCGGTTTATCTTCTTTCTATTATTCTGGTATTCTCCTTCGAGCGCTCTCAAATGCTCAGGTCTCTTGTCTTCTCTTATCTTGCCCGAGTGGTGGTGAGAGGTAATAGGCTTGGGTAGAGTGCCTTTAGAGAGATGTGTTCTGCTCTGGCCTGTGTCACGGAGTGACTCTCCTTTTTCCTTTTTTTTTCTTTTTAGGAGAGAGGAGGGGGGGGGGGGATAAGTAGGGGTTGGTTCTGGAAGGTAAAGAGAGAAAGGATGAAATACAGGAAGAAATAAAAAGTTGATGGGCCTTCCACCTTGCTGTTCTTAGTTGATGGGCCTTCCACCTTGCTGTTCTTAGTTGATGGGCCTTCCACCTTGCTGTTCTTAGTTGATGGGCCTTCCACCTTGCTGTTCTTAGTTGTTATGTTTTTTGACTAGTGTTTTTTTTTTTTTTTTTTTTCTATGTGAGTGAGGGAGGCAAAAGACAGAACTGCCTATAGCGAGTGCCTCCCCCATATTTGAAAGAGTGACAGGGCCAAAATCGAGGGTCGTTCGAGCCAAAATGCCTGGACACACAGAGTTTGAAGCAATTTAAGTCATAGAACATAAGAACATAAGAACATAAGAAAATGGGAGTCTGCAGAAACCCGATTGGCCTAAGCAAGGCAGATCCCTGTCCCACACAACCCCAATTACAAAGCCCAATTATAGGCTCAACACTCTAATACCCTGAGGATCATCTTACCAAAACGGTTAGAGATTAACGCAGGATTACGGGGGTCTGCAGAGCGCTGATTGGCCCAACCCTGCTGATCCCCCTTCACACCCAACCCTTCTCGTCCATATGCTTATCCAATTTTATCTTAAAGCTCCCTATCGTTTTTAATCCCACTATAGCACTTGGTAGTCCATTCCACCCATCTACAACTCTGTTACCAAACCAATATTTGCCTATATCTTTTCTGAAACGAAATTTATCTAATTTGAAACCATTGGTACGAGTTCTTTCGCTATCACTGAGCTTTAGTACATTTGTCATGTCCCCTTTGTTAATCCCACTAACCCACTTGAACACCTCTATCATATCCCCTCTAACTCTGCGTCTCTCTAACGAATGTAAGCCTAATTTCTTCAACCTTTCTTTATACGGAAGATTTCTAATATTATGGATCATTTTTGTCATTCTACGTTGTACTCTCTCCAATGAATCTATGTCCATTCTGTAATAAGGACACCAAAATTGAACAGCATAATCCATATGGGGTCTCACTAATGACAAGTAAAGTTTTAAGATAACATCAGCAGTTCTGTTACTCACACTCCTTGAGATGAACCCGAGAATCCTGTTTGCCTTGTTTCGAACGCTTATACACTGTTGTCTAGGCTTCAAATCATTGCTAACAAACACACCTAGATCTTTCTCACAATTCGAGTTTTCTAATTCCACATTAGCTAGTTTATATTTAACATTTGTATGCATCTTCCCTATCTTTAATACCTTGCATTTGTCAATGTTAAACTTCATCTGCCAATTTACTGACCATTCGTGTAAGGTATCTAGATCCCTTTGGAGGCACTCTATATCTCTATCTGAATCAATTGTTCTCCCCATCTTGGTATCGTCTGCAAATTTACTTATCCTACTAGTTATACCTAAATCAAGGTCATGTATGTATATAACAAACAACAGAGGACCTAATACAGATCCCTGGGGGACACCACGTTTGACTGCTCCCCATTTAGACTTGTACCATTTATGCGACTCTTTGCTTCCTACCAATTAGCCATGACCTAATCCATCCCAACAACGCCCCACCTATTCCATGCGCCTCAACCTTTCTCATCAATCTCTCGTGGGGGACTCTGTCGAAAGCTTTACTGAAATCTAAATATATTATATCATATGACTTGTCATTATCTACTGCTTCATATACCTCTGAGAAAAAACTAAGCAAATTAGTAAAGCAAGAACGTCCCTGAGTGAATCCATGCTGAGAAGAATTTATTAATTAAATGTATCTAAGTGGTTTCTAATTTTACTAGCAATAATTGACTCTAGTAGCTTTCCTATGATTGATGTAAGACTAATGGGACGGTAATTGGATGCTATTGATTTGTCACCTTTTTTGAAGATCGGAACTACGTTTGCAAGCTTCCAAGCTTCTGGAACTATACCTGTCTCCAATGACTTGTTAAATAAAAATGTTAATGGGTAACTTAACTCATCCCTACATTCTTTTAATACTCTAGCATATACCTCATCAGGACCAGGCGATTTATGAGGTTTCAGTCTGTCAATTTCCTTAAGCACATCATTTCTACTTATAGTAACCGTACTTAACCTATTTTCTATACTATCGCTATATACCTTACGGACTTCTGGAAACTGTGCCAAATTTTCATTAGTGAAAACGGAAAGAATTGACTATTTAATGTACTGCACATTTCTAAATCATTTTCTGTCATTTCTCCTATCGAAGTTTTAAGGGGACCAATTACATCTCTAACCTTGGATTTATATAGTTGGTAAAAAGCTTTAGGATTATTTTTTGAGTCATTGGCAACCTTAATTTCATAATTTCTTTTTTCTTTCCTAATATCCTTTTTTACCTGTCTTGATAGATTCTGATAGTAAGCAAGTAGGTGAATTTCGCCTTTTCTAATTTTTCTATATATTCCTCTCTTTTGTCCTAGAAGATCTAATAGTCTATTATTCATCCATTTGGGTTGGTTCTGTGTTGATCTAAATTTTCTTTTGGGGATGTATTTAATTTGTGCATTGAATACTGACTTGATAAAATTATCGTATGTATCTACCAAGGTTGACGTCTCTTCCTGACTTAAGATGACAGGTGCCTGAGAAGGGGTACACTCATTTGGACACCTGGATCGACTTAATTTTTTGACCATAGGGTCCGCTAATAGGGCTCTTCTTAACCCACCATAATTGGCTTTTCTAAAGTCAGGTATTAATGTTGTATTCTCTCTGGTATTACCTTTCCATTGTATATTAAAATACACAGAATTGTGGTCACTATTTCCTAGGTGGTCCCCTATCTCTACATTATTTACCATATGTTCATTGTTACTGAAAACTAAATCGAGAATATTATTACCTCTAGTCGGCGTATCTATGAATTGAAATAAAAAACTATCTTGTACTACCTCTATAAACTCCTCAGAATCAGAGTCTCCTATTTGATGCTGCCAATCTATATTCGGAAAATTAAAATCCCCCATAATGCACACATTGCTAAACCTTGATGCCATTTTAATTTCCTCCCATAATGACGTTCCGTCATTTCTACTCATATTTGGCGGTCTATACATAACTCCAATAACTATGGTCTCACTACCTTCGTTAACCTCTACCCAAACACTTTCATTATCGTTATTTAGTCTAATACCTGATTTAATACAGCTTTTTAATGTACTCCTGACAAACACTGCTATACCGCCACCCCTCTTACTTGTTCGGTCATATTTAAACAAACTATATCCTGGTATATCAAATTCTGCTAAAAAATGCCTGGTTTCTGTATTAATCCACGTTTCAGTTAGCGCTATTATGTCTATATTTTCTTTGCTAACAAGGGCTCTAAGTTCGTTCATTTTGTTACATAGACTCCTACAGTTTGTGTAATATACTCTCAATTTACTTCTTTTCTTTATACCTAATTTACCTTTGTTTTTAGCGACATTTCCATCTTCTGTTGCACCATCACTACTATTATTTGCATTATAGTCATCATTTTTAGCATGAGACTGAATATCCTTATCGCTTTCGCCTGACGCTAAAATTGTTCCAATTAACCTCTCATTTACACTCTCAATATTTCTGTTCAAAATCAGGAAGAGGGAAAGACTGATTCTGGGAGAGAGTTCCAGACCTCAGCTGTTGAATAGAAGAAACTTTGAGAGTAACATTTCACTCTTGGGTTGGAGAGTTGCACAGAGTAGGGGTGGGATTGTGTTGCAAGATGGGTGCCATGTGCCCTACGTAAAGGAGGTGGTATACACTGGGAAAGCTCTGAGGAACACTGATTATTATAGTAGCGATAGAATAGCGAGAGAGATGCAACATTGTGGCGGAGAGAGATGCAGAGAGTTGGTTAAATTACGAAAGGCCTTCCTTTCAACTTTGTCTAGGAGAGCGGTGTGAGAGGAACCTCCCCACACATGTGAACAATACTCAATACAAGGACGCACTGTGCCCCTGTACAGAGCAAGAAGCTGTGCAGGGGTAAAGAACCCCATAAGGCAGTTGAGCACACCCAGCTTCTGGGAGGCTGCCTTAGCAAGACTGGTATTATGGTCCTTCCAACTGAGAGCAGAAGAAAAAGAGACACCAAGAATATTGAGAGAAGATGAAGGATTGATTTTTGTATTGTTGAAGAATAAGGGATAGTCCGCAGGGAGTTCCTGACGGGTAGATAGATGGAGAAATTGGGTTTTGGAAGCATTAAAGGTAACAAGGTTTTCTCTGCCCCAATTGGAGATAGTAGTTAGATCAGAATTAATGTGTTCTATGGCTTCATTCCGTTTGTTGTTGAGGAATTGCTGGCTTGGGCATTCTGAAAAACTAATTGAGTAGTGTAAGGTTGAGTCGTCTGCCTGCGTATGAATGGATGGGAATTGAGGTACAGTTGAGAAGATTATGTATAAAAATTAGAAAGAGAATAGGAGATAGGACAGAGCCCTGAGGAACACCAGAGTTTATAGGGTGAGGAATTGAGCGATGGCCGTTCACAACCGAAGCTATGGAACGGCCGGAAAGGAAATTAGAGACAAAGGCACAGATGGAGGGATAGAAACCGAAGGAGGGTAGTTTAGAAATTAAAGCTTTGTGCCAGACTCTATCGAAGGCTTTCGATATGTCTAGTGCAATAGAAAAAGTCTCACTGAAGTCCCGAAAGGAGGATGACCAAGAGTTAGTAAGATAAGAAAGAAGATAACCAGTAGAGCGACCCTTAAGGAAGCCATACTGGCGATCTGAGAGCATATTATGAGAATAATAATAATAATAATAAAGTTTATTTCCACCGACTAGTGGTTATTCTTCTTACATAATATTTACAAATATAATTATATACAGTTGGGGTTTAGTGTTTTCAAAGTAGTTACGATATAGGAACTAATACATAATTTAGTGTTACATACAGTAGACATACAGTTGTTAGTTGTGTATTCAGACCAGGTGTGACGGACCACAATTCCTAAGCAGTAATTACAAATACACCAAGTAGGTCAGCTCAGATCTATGTAGATTAAGAGGGCAGATAAGCCTGTGGTTAATAGGTTAGCCCTTGCACCTGGATCAGGGTAGGACACCTTCATATAACCTATCTAAATACAGTAACGTTCTCTTTAATACAGTAATATATTTGTATATTAGAACATAACAGTGTATACAATTAAAATTAAAATTTAAAGATCTGCTGTTTAACTAAGACATATCCGGTACTGGAGAGAGAGAGAGAGAGAGAGAGAGAGAGAGAGAGAGAGAGAGAGAGAGAGAGAGAGAGAGAGAGAGAGAGAGATGACAGCGCGGGGGATTATGAGGGATTAAAATTGGGGTGGGAATCAGACAGAGAGAGATTTAGGGTTTAGAGAGAGAGAGATATATACATATACATACACACATATACATACACATGTACACATACACACACACATACATATATATAGAGAGAGGGTCATGTCTACAGATTTCTTATGAACAATAATTTAATCATAAGCAGAGTTTAGCAGCAAGGTTTTAACATTAGTCTTAAAGGTTCCTAGGCTACTGGAAGTTTGTACATTAACTGCGAGTTTGTTCCAAAGTACAGGTCCTCTTACCGTTAAATTTGTTTGCCCTATGGCAGTTTGAACATTCGGAATAAAAACCATATTTTGTTGTCTCGTTGTGCTTGCTGTTACATTGAATACTGTGGGTAGACTTAGTAGATACTCTTGGTAAAGCTTATTTAAGTATTTGAAAATAACTATTAGTGTGTCATGCGTTATTTTATCTTTAATATTTAACCATCTTAGTTCCTTTAATATAGGAGTGACATGATCTAACTTTTTTGACTTACCGTCAGTGGCGCCACTTTAGCAGCAAAATTCTGAAGTTTTTGCACTCTGGATATTTGAGTATCATTTGATGAACCCCAAATTACACTACAATAATTTATTATACTTAGCGCTAGTGTTTGTACAATGATTGTTCTAGTTGATTTGTCAAAGTGATCTTTTATTCTATTGATATACATAAGTGTCCCTACTACTTTTTTACTCATTTCACTAATGTGGACATCAAAGTTCATATGTCTATCAAAATATATGCCTAGATTTTTTACATGAGTGGTAGGTTCAATAGTGCTGTCATTAAGGCGTATGGTGGCATTACTGGGTATATTTGGAAGCACGAATAGTTACAAAAACTTTAGAAATACAAGAGATGAGAGCAATTGGACGATAGTTGGAGGGTTGAGAGCAGTCACCCTTCTTTGGGACAGGTTGAATGAGAGCAAACTTGCAGCATGAAGGGAAGACGTAAGAGGATAGACAGAGACGAAAGAGTTTGCCTAGGCAGGGAGTCAGCACGGAAGCACAGTTTTTTAGTACAACAGGAGGAACACCGTCCGGACCGTACGCCTTCTTAGTATTAAGCCCAGAGAGGGTAGAAAGTACATCTTTAGAAGAGATTAGGATATTATTCATAAGTAAGAGAGAGGAGGGTGGAGATGGAGGAATAGCACCGGGATCATCCAAGGTGGAGTTTCTAGAAAAAGTTTGAGCGAAGAGTTTAGCTTTGTCAGAGGAAGAAGTGATGGTTGTGCCATCAGAGTGGGAAAGGGGAGGGAAAGACGAGGAAGAGAAATTGTTGGAGAGGTTTTTGGCTAGATGCCAGAAAGCTTGAGAAGAACTAGAGTTGGATAGTTCAGTGCATTTATTATTGATGAAACAGTGCTTGGCAAGTCGAAGAACAGATTTGGCTTGATTCCGGGCAGAAGCATAGGAAGAATGAGAGTCTTGAGTTTTAAGGCGTCGGTACCGTTTGAATGCTTCCTCCTTATTGCGGACAGCAGTAGAACAGGCGTGAGTAAACCAAGATTTTTTAGCATTAGTCTGAGAGAAAGAGAATGGAATGTATGCTTCCATGCCCGTACCTCGGTAATGCATTCAGCACTCTCCGAGGGTCCCCGGCCACGGAAGCAGAAATCATTCCATGGGAAAGCAAAGAAGTACTGCCGGAGAGCCTCCCAGTCGGCAGCGCCAAATTGCCACAAGCGCCGCCGGCTAGGAGGATCGGGTGGCCGTACTGAAGAGATAGGACAGGTGACAGATATAGGTTTATGGTCGGAGGAGCCCAAAGGAGAGAAAAGATCGACAGTACAAGAAGAAGGGTTAGAAGGTAGAAACAAGTCAAGAATGTTGGGCCGATTTCCGAGGCGATCCGGGATACGGGTGGGTTGCTGAACTAACTGCTCTAGGTCATTTAGGATAGAAAAGACGTAGGCTTGTTCACCAGATGGGTCAGTAGTGTGAGAGGAGAGCCATTGGCGGTGGTGAACGTTGAAATCTCCTAAGATGGAGATTTCTGAGAAAGGAGAAATGGGTAGAATGTGTTCTACCGTAGAGTTTAGATAGTCGAAGAATTTGTGAAAGTTGGTAGAGTTAGGGGAAAGATAGACAGCACAGAAATATTTAGTAAGCGAATGACAGGAAAGTTTGAGCCATAAAGTTGAGAATTCAGAGGAGTCGAAATCGGGAACACGAGAGCAAGTGAGTTTGTTGTGCACATATGCACAACATCCGCCTTTGGCTTTCAAACTAGAATAGAGAAAGTAGGAGGATGCAGAGAAGGGGCTGCTGGATGTTGCTACAGACACCTGAGTTTCGGTGAGGAAAAGAAGATCAGGTTTGTAGGAGGAGAGATGGTGTTCAACAGAGTGAAAGTTAGAGGAAAGACCGCGAATGTTGCAGAAATTAATAGAAAGAGTAACAGGCCGAGGTCCAGGTAATTTTGTGGGGTCGTCAGGGGAAGACGGGCGGGCGTAGTTTTCTTTGGGTGTGACTTGTGTGTAGTTTAGTGTGGTTTAGAGTTTATTTGTATACCTAACTAGCTAAGTAATGAGGTTCTTAACATCAAGTGTATAAAGGTGGTGGGATGCTTCCTAGTGCATTTGTGCTACTAGGGAAATTTGAGTGGAATTTAATTATGTCTTCTTGTCTTTCTCTAATTTCATTGTATAAATCGGGTTGGGAGTGTTTGTATTTGTTGCCATATTTTGATGGCTCTTTCATGAAGTTTGATGTTGAGAACTTTGATTTTTGTAATGTTGTGAAGTTCTTCTGTGGTGTGTGTGTAAGGATATAATGGTGTTAGTTGCAAATCTGATGGCCTTGTTTTGTACTCTTTGTAAGGTTAGTAGTTGTATTTTGCTGAGACTCTCACAGCCACGCCCACCTCCCTTCATACCCCTTGCTCACATCAGGCTTTGCACTGATTGGCTGAGACGGGTGAGAGGTGGCACAGGTAGCAGTGCTGTATCTTTGGAGTTTTTCCTTATTCTCTTCCTATTTTATCTCAACGTAATAATGGCCCGGTAAATCATTTTCCAAATTTTTAAGTGACAGACGGGAGTACTGGCTTAGCACCATGGTAATGGACTGCTTTTAACTGGGAAATATTATACGGGAGACAAATGAGAGCGAGTTAGAAACTGAGATGTATTATGCACTTGGATCTGAAAGTCGGCAGGCTCCGAAGGCGGTCTCTGTTTGACTGGCACGTTGTAGGTGTTACCATGACATTCTGGCTGACCTTTACTCTGGTTTTCTAGGGGAAATGCTGCTTGCTGATTGGCTGCTGGAATTCTCTCTTTTTATTATATATCTATATACATATGCCAATTCTTTTATTTACCCCTCAAGGATTATGACGCATTTTTACTGTTTATTCTGGCTATCATTAAGTGACTTTATTCATTTTTATAAGGCTTTCTAATAATCAAAGGGGCAAAATAACTAGCTCAACCATCCCTCTGACCCCCACAATTCCTTCCCTAGCTGAATATAATTGTCTACTGATGGCCATAATAAGCTGTCAAAATGTGCAATAATCGTCAAGAGGTTAACCCGAGAAGCATCACCTGGAGCTTTAACGAACTGTATATACCCTGGAAGTGTCGGATATTTCGATTTTGAGTTAAATATGCGAGTGAATACGTAATGGCATAAAACAATTGAAAGACTTTATAAAAACACCTACTTAAAATCAGAGAACCAGATATACTTTGACAAGATTACTTAAATATTTCGGAATTTAATGCTCCCAGCACCGATTAAAAAAAAAACAAAAAAACAAAAACAATATATATATATATATATATAGTATATACTGTATATACAGTAAATATATATATATATATATATATATATATATATATATGCGAATATGCTTCCTCACTAAAGGTGTGTAGAAAAGGGTAGGTTCACTGCACAAAGTTTAAAAAATGTTAGTGCTAAAATTAAATTGCATCTAAAATATATTGCATGCACAAAATAAGGGTTTAAAAAGTATGTCCGAGTATCTTATTAGAAGGCTCGGACTGTTGTGTACATATTAAAATAATGTTTATGTAAAAGTGTTAAAATGCATTTCTGTACTTTCGTAGATCTTCAGTTATTATAAAAATTTGCAAGAGTGGCTGGCTCCAGAGTCAGGTATTTGTTCTGTACTCTTCTGTGGATATATATATATATATATATATATATATAATGTTAATGGTAATACAAATAATAGAAATACAAATAATATTAATAAAGTAGAAGTGCAGTTTTGGAATTAAAAACAAAAAATAAATAATAACTCTGCAGCCTTGACTTCTGGGATTGGCCTTAACTTCTTTGGCGAGAAGTGATTCACCTTTGACTTAGACATTTGACCTCTACTATTTGTCTGTAAATTGGTGGTGATTATTTTCATACAATGGACATGATTATCAGTGAGTGTGGTGAAAATTAACCCTCTGAGGATCGATGATAAACTTCTTTTCTGTTTTGTGGCTCTTATTAGACTATTTTACTCAGATCATGAAGGGTACATGGAAGTCGAAGGGTTAATTTATTGACATAGTCTTTACCTTATTAATTTCCACAGATTCTTCCTAAGCTAGATAAAATCATCAAGAAACATAGTTGACCTTAACCCTTCCTGCCCGGGTGTCATTTTAAAAGGACACACCTTGTGAAGGCCCGGAGTCCGGGTGTCCTTTTAAAATCTGTAAGCTTGAAAGCTTTCTTAAGCGTGCTTTGAAAGCTGCGTAGCGAAACGTTTGTAAACAAACCCGATCGGAGCGCCGCCAAGCCTTAACAACAAGAAGTTCGACCTTGTCCGCCATTACCAGTTAGTGAAAATTAGTCTCCCAAAGTATCCGATATTGCTAAATTCGCGGAAAAACAGCCAAAACTCTCTCCACGGAATTCGTCATCACACCTGAACCAGTTGACCTAGAGAGCTTTACTTAATGCCAGTCTACAGATACAAAACAGGACTACATTTTGAGAGTTGTGTGAATTCTCTAGCAGTTAAAATTTAAAAATGGTTTACATACAACTTTTTTCAGCCATATCGCCCTGATAGGAGTGCCGTCATTTAGAAAGGCAGCTGGAGGGAGGGGGGGGGCGGGGTAGTATTTGTCTGAAAACTGATAATATTCAGGTTTATGCAAAATTCGCGTCCACCTATCTCGGTGAATCCTGTAAAGTTTGAATGCAAAGTAAAACAAATAATGAATTGACCTTATGTATGACCCTGGCCAGTGACCTTGACCATCCTGTATATTCATTTTAAAGGACTTTGTCTTAGGCATTCATAATTAATAATATTAGCAATGTGAGAACATATTCGTAAGCATAGGAAATATTAAAAATGATATCTTCACCCTTGACTTTTACATAACCAATTGAAACGTATAGCTCTTGCCTAGTACTAATTTTTGTGTACACTAAACCGTCAGAGCAGATAATAGAAAAAACAACAACACATTATTGATTTCTGCTTCATATAAAACAAACTTTATCATGTTATCATTTGTGGTTCTCAATATATTATCCCGTTGAATATTATGACGCATTTTAGCAATTTATTCCAGCTATTATTGGATGATCTTATACAGCGTAGGAAGGACCTGTGGAAGGCAAAAGGGTAAAAACTGGCCCAATCAACCCTCTGATTTCTATATTATACACTTCCTAATCTGAATAAACTTGTCTAATAGTAGCCAGAAAACATAAAATAAATGCGTTACCGTATCTTGAAAGGGTTAACATCCAAAGTTGTGCAAACCTTTTTGGGTTAGGCAGTGTATGAACTGATAACCAATAATAGGATATATTATATTGTCAACTTGATGGTGTAATGGTTAGAGCGTGTAAGTTCTGTATGGGATATCCTGGGTTCGAATCCTGTGAGAATCAAATGCTTTCATAAATTTCATTTGGTGTGTTGATGGTGTTAAGAACGATGATACAAATATTTCTCATACTAATTCCCACTGACATTACACTATTCTCTTGCAGGAGGTGTACTCCATTGGATTATGAACTTAGGACACGTTCAAAAACAAAAAGGCATAAGAGGACTCATAAATGTTTATAGGAAAGACCTGGAGCGTTTGGTCCCTGTCTTAACTAGATTCACGAACACAACTACAATTGTCTTCAAACTTGTGGACCATATAAAGGTATATCCAAACTTTAAACTATATTTGTCTTTCCTTTCTGAAATCATGTAAGCAGCACCAAATATAAACTTGTTATATTGCAACTTGAAAAACACTACATATACAGTATATATTTTGTTCACATTATTAAATTTTTAACATTTATCTATCTATCTATCTATCTATTTAGTTGTCTCTCTATTTATCTCTCTCTATATAATATATGTATCTAATGTAAGAATCCTGCCAGCCAATCAACGCGCTGCATTTAACTATCTCTGCCAGCTGATTTTTACAGTTCGGATGTTTCCCTAAACTCTGCCACACCCTCCCTTGCAACCAATCAGGAGCCTCCATTGTCGGAGCAGGAAAATACTGTACCAGCCGTGCACATCTCTTCACCTTCCAAATCGCTCTCGCTCCCTCCACAGGCCGTCTCTTTGAGTTGCAATAGGTATATGACATCCATGCAAGCCCCATACTCCCATAAGCCACTACAAGACCTTTGCAACCATCTCCCTGGGACATATTATGAAGAGATAAGATCAGAGGAGAAGGGAAGGAATGTTCAAAACGCGCGGCCGGAGAAAGCACTGCCCGGGCGGCCGGCTCAACCAATCACAGCACGCCAATTCATGAGTCTGGGCTATAAAGAGGGGGGTGGGGCTGCAGACATCATTCCTGTCACGGGCCCCACTGAGTTCACTTGCAAGCAACTCATACTCTCTTCCTCACCCGGGCAACAATGAGAAATTGGCTACACCTGCTCCAGCCTCCCAACTCGCCTTTCCCGCCCCACTAAAGTCCACCTCTGGCCCAACACCACTTCCGTTTACTCACCAGATACACCACAAGTATCCTGGTGCCTGTCATCACATTGCTGGCTTACACACATACAGTCAAGCAATTCAAGATGGGCGACAGATAGTAGACGGAACTGAAGATTTCCAGAAGCACTATTGGCCGGGCTTGAGGTGGTCAAGCTGTACCCGAGAAACCTTTGAATTTTTACAGGACCCTTATGGGCCCGAACAAGACTTATGAAAAAGAGAGAAATGCTTGACAAACCCAGTGGACCCAACCTTTAAAAATCGATGTGTTCTTAACCCTTAAAAAGCGGCTCACCACTTAAGTCGAGTTAAATAAAGCTGGACTATGTGGCGGCGCTCGACATAACTCGAGTGGCAATTTCAGCACGTAATGTGGCTGAGAGAGAGAGACAAGTGGTGGCAGGAGACTAGCGAGCGTATGACTGCTCCAGACCACCGCGGCGAACCTACTGACACAAATCTCAGCTCCCTCCTCCCTCTCTCACTCGCTACATACTCAATTATGTACCGAAAGTACCGAATTACCTGCTTTTTGCACTCGCGTTGCACGGTTATTGCAAGAAAACTATCCATCATACAAGGATCGTTATGGTGTCATTCGAAAGCTCTGTTTATGCCCTTTCAGGGATAGATACTTGTTTTACGTTCTGGTTCTTATTTAGGCATGAAAATGATCACGTAAACAGCCCTATTTTGGCTAAAAACACCCCGCTGGGCGGTACACATAAATAAACCGCATAGGCCGCTCGTAAGGTGTTAAAGAACAGAACCGAGAGAAATAGATTAGACTTATGAAGAAATCAAAGGATGAAGTGTTGAGAGAATATAGCTGTTATTGATAGAGAAGGCTCCATGCCACTTAACTACCAATAGCATAGGATCTTATAGGATAAGTAGATTAATGTGAACATTAAAGATAAGAGGGTTTAGTACAGATTTGTTTTTGTTGTCCATGCATCCAAAGACACCCCTAGGACTCATCATTGCCCTGTGCTAGACCTAGGCCGGGAAAAGTTTATCTTTATGACCGACAGTAGTCCCATCGATTTTTATAAGAACATAAGAAAATGAGAGTCTGCTGCCTGCAGAAAACCGGTGATCGGTAATAATGGCACAGGTAAAAATGGCACAGGTATATATGGTATTGAAAATAAATATTACATTCAAAATCGTGTAGGAACATTGTTCAGACATGAGAACACTGTTTCATAGCAACTTTAAACAAATTTAACAACTAGAATCTTATGCTGTGACCAAGTCCACGTAACACTTGATGGAGGTTTTCCCTTCCTTCTGTATAGTCTCTGCATAAATTCTTTAGTCTTTGTTGCAGATCAACATATATTTTCTTTGTTTTCTTCCCGGGTGGCTCTCCAACTGAGTCCCTAGCAATCACTGCACTCACAACAGCCTCTTCCTTCTGAATGGTTCTGAAAAGTTTCCAGATAGATGAATGCTGGTATCCAACAAGATGGTAACATATGTAGTTCCAGCCTTTCAGAAATTCCGATTACCCAGATTCAATGATTATGTGTTTGGATTAATTTTTGATAGTACCATGTTATATAGTTGTGTGGTTCATAAAGATTCATAAAGGTTCATAAAGATTTTAAAACTTCCAGAAGTTTTGATTACCCAGATTCAATTAATTTGTTTTTAGTTTAGACATTTTGTCCTATTTTTCCACTTGTGCCATGTTTACTTGTGCCATTTTTACGGTGCCATTTTTACCTGTGTCATTATTACTTAAATTCGCAGAAAGCTGATTGGCCCACACAAGGCAGACCCCTCTTTTACCCAACCCTAATTTTTGATACTTTACTTTACTGTGTTCGTCCAAGTTTTGGTTTGTTTATTTTGCAAGTTTTACATTATAATAAGGCCTAATTATAGGCCCAACTCACTAAAGTCTTTCAAATTTAAGAAGACCCCTGGGGTGGGCCAGGTAGTCTTGTGCGGTGTTGTCAAATAATTTAGCCTTTAACAAATATATATTTTTTTTTTTTTTGGCAATTAACAAATATATCTTAGCTTTAACTCTTTGGCTGCAGGCTGTTTTGGGCTATTTATGGCATATTCAGGCACTCCTGAATGGTGAATCAAGCATCTTTATTAAATGAACTGTATTCTGCCTAAAACTAGGCGAAAATAGCTTCAAAATGAGACCAGAACGGGCCTCGTACGTGGTCTGGTTCACTCGCAGCGGTGCCATAGAAATGCGGGAAACCCGCTATTTGTTAGCACTCGCTCGCTTGGCAACACTGTTGTGAGAGGCAGAGAGAGACCGGCGCGAGACACAGTCTACCTCAGTGGGCCGCTCGCTGCTCTGAGGAACGGAGGTGGGCCCCTCACGCTCCCGCCCTCTGACACTTGATTTTTACGGTTTTTACAGGATTATGAAGCCTGTGTTACGTCTACCAGCGTTGGCAGAATCGCCTCTCGGTAGCCACTAGCGCTCGCCAGGGCAGTGAAATGGGCTACAGTTATCAGAGAATGTTGTTCTTTCTTTCTTAATAACCGCATTGTCACAGACAGTCCAGTGGTGGTCTTTATTTTCGTCTGTGACAACGGGAACTATTTTACATCATGAGTAGAATATAACATGCATTGTATATAGTTAAGGAGAGAGAACAATATAGGCAGTGTGGTGGTAGTGTGTGCGTGCGTATACATGTGCTGCCTCCCTCGCTCGGAGGCTCGTGCGCGTGCTTTTTCACACCCCTTGATTGGCTGGCGTGTCTGGCTGTGTCACGTGACACCTGCTGCCTTGTGACGTCTCGGCCTGTGATTGGCCGACCACCGCATCTTTGTGGGCTCCTGTGTTCGTGGGGGTCCCCAGGAGCTGCCTTCCTCAGAGCAGGCTTGGGGCGCACACGACTAACATCCTTTTTACAACTGTCCCCCATATCCCCACCATTCTGATACTGTCTCTCTCACTCAACTTCCTTTCTTTCATTCCTTTAATCTTTTAACGTCACAGCACTCCCTTGGGGTTCTGTACACGATTTCATATCGGCCCATCGTATTGTGTGCGTCACTCTCATATATATTTACATATATTAGAATAGGCTATAAGGGTTCTTAGTCTATGGAGGTTTGATGACTCTGTGTGTGTCTCCATCAGTTTCCTTTGTTTATGGAGGTTTGATGACTCTTTGTGTGTGTCTCCCTCATTATCAGTAGTGCTCTGCTCGGTTATTTAATGGTAGACTGGGAAGAGGTTTCTGTTGTCGTTGTCACCGATGTGTGTACGGTTTGTTTATACCTACACGACTTCGACGGTTTCTGTGGTAGCCTAGGTCGTCCTTTTGGTTGTGTCTTTTGCGAGTGCAGCATCGTGTTGTAAGAGGGCATTAGCCTACTACCTTATAACACAGTGCTGCCTCTTTGCTTGACTTTAGAGGGATCGCCAGGGTAGAGCCAGATACTTGAGATCTGGATCTACCAAGAGAGCATCCCCGTCATTAACGTAACTTTAACCATACCGCCTTAAGGACAACGCTAGGCTATGAGCCTGTCTTGCTCAGCCACAGTTTCCTAACCATCCCAGCTAGACTTTATTCGCCTAGCAGACACTAGTTAGGACCTAAGCTCTTTTGATATGTATGCATTATTATTCACAAGCATTTATTAGTCTAGGTTGTTGTTGAGTTGCACAACCATAATAGACTGTTTCGTTGATAAGGAAGTACTTCTTTTAGTGTCGAGCATTACTACCGTTGCGCCTTTATAGTATTCTCGTGTCAGCTAACATTATATGTCCTATCTTTTAGTGTATTCCATTTACACGTGTGGTGTCCTGCCTTCTGCCTTTATATAGTTTAAGATACGAGCATCTTATGAGCATCAGACTTTCTTCAGAAGTTTCCAGGTCTATGCTGTAGGACTATACTTCACTTTCTTTCAGATAGGAGTGAAGAGTTTTTTGTTGTTTAGAGTAACTGTATTGAAGCATGTTTTTATTGTATTAAATCTTGCAGTGATTTAATTGATCTTTCCATAGATTCCTGTTTATGCATTTTAACGTAACTTGCATCTTGTTTGTTATCAGGCTATACCAGTGTAGGTTAGCCTGAAGTAGAGTACATTTATGCCCAGTTAAGGATACCCCGTTATCGCAGATTAACTCTGGAGGGTATAGGTGTTTTGTTCGCCGGCATATAAGTTCAAGGGTTTGGATCTAGCTTACCGTTATTGCATAGTGCCCTATTACTAGTCCAAGCATTAAGTGCCCTTGTTTTATTCGTAGCCCCGGTCGTAACACCTGGAAATTGCTGTAAATTGCCAGGACGTTCCAGAACGTCACCCGCAGAGAAAGGGTTAATGACTCCTTATATATTACATTATTTAAAAAAGTTATGTGGTGTTAACACTGACAGTATGGGCATATTTTTGTCTATTTCCGCTATATTAGGGCTTATTCAAGCACTCCGGATTGATTAAGCAAGCGTCTGAATGAAATTAAATTTATTCAGCCAAAAACTAGAACAAAATACCTTCAAAATTACACCAAAACGAGCTTAATAGTTCGCGGGCTTCACCCGCAGCGCTACCATAGACATTCGCTAAAATGAGCATTTATCGCTAATGTCGCGCTACATTTGCCTTTGGCAGCGCTGTATATCTCGCGAGAGTATGGCTCATAATCCTCAGTGCACCGGCCGGCTTGCTGGAAGAAGGACGGGTGGCCTGTCGCGCTCCAGCTCTCTCGCACTCTATTCTACAGGCTTTAAAAGCCAGTAAATTGCTGTAAATTGCCGTGGCGTTCCGGAATGTCTCCTGCGTTTTCTAGACCATGCTGCCACTGTTCTGTTTAAGGTATTAATTTAGGTGTGGCCGGGTATGAAATGTTTGAGACATTGCCAAGTAAGGTGAGTGCGGTTAGGCTGGCTACGTACACACACACACACACACACACACACAGAATCTCTCAGATTCAACATACCACAATTGAAGCCCAGAGAGAGAGAGAGAGAGCAAGAGCAAGGTGCGAGAGCTGGCAGCGCATTAAAAGTCTGGGATGTCACCCAAACAACAACAACAACATGACCCAGTTAATGGTTTTGTTTTGGTTTAAATGTGGCAACACCTCACGAGACTACTTGACCTACCCCAGGGCTCTTCAAAACGGTCAGAGGTCAGAAAATGGGGGTCTGCAGAGCGCCCCCTCAACTCATCTTGTATCCCACGTTGGAATTATAAGAAGACCATGAAAACACTCGTATATCAAAATCTGGAGGAAACAAAAATGAAAATAAAGGGTGTGAGCCTTTTCCCACACGAAGGTGAATTACAAGAGAGCAACTATGGGTCAAGAACGCTTATCTTGTTTTGATAATACTGTACTGTAAATAGAGAACACACTCGCCAAATCCTTAGATTACATATATCTCATACATTATTTTGCTATGAAGAAGGCAATACAGGTGAAATTTTAGTGGTCTTATCAATCTAAGTAGAGTAATTTGTTTTGGGATAAAAATAAATATATATATATATATATATATATATATAGCGCACACACACACATTCATGCCACAGGCTAGACATTCATTATTACTAAATACGGTATATGTTTTTGTGTAACAATATGGTACTGACTAATATATCAGTTTATGGTACTGACTAATATATCAGTTTATGGTACTGACTAATATATCAGTTTATGGTACTGACTAATATATCAGTTTATGGTACTGACTAATATATCAGTTTATGGTACTGACTAATATATCAGTTTATGGTACTGACTAATATATCAGTTTATGGTACTGACTAATATATCAGTTTATGGTACTGACTAATATATCAGTTTCCTAGATAGTTTTTAAATGTCAATATGATCTAGAAATTAGGCTTAGTTCTGTTATCCAGTGTCATATTTTTCTATTAGTTATTAAATTTTCGTTGGAATCTTTATATATTTTATTATAGTATAGTCTATTATATATAAGTTGGCAACAATTTGAATTCCTCACACCTTAATTTCTCAGCTATAGCCAAAAAAAATACAGCGAAATATGTTGGTAATTATGAAAACTTGTCAATAATATGAAGTAGAGGCATTATATTTCCATATTGATTTATTAATTATTGAAAAATTACCAGCTAAAGGAGTAAATTTCTCGCCAACTTAAAAACAAACAGTATGGAATGACTTAAGTAACAATAATGTTTATGTTTGAATCTTATTTATGTCGCCCTATCATAAGTTTTTGTTTACAAGTTTTGCTATGCAAATGAATTATCGCTAGGTACATTTATGCCATTTTGGTACATTTATTTAAATAGAAAATAGGCTATATTTTCCATTTAAATAAATGAATAGCAACCAATTTTCGGTACTTCTTGAATTTTGATTCATGCCTGCATTTGATATTTTTTGTAGGATTAATATGCAGGATTCGAAACTGCATAATAAATCGTAGGTTTGTGCATAATTCTTTAACTGTCTTGATAGCGTAATGCATAAATGCGCGGAGTTTCGGGTGTGAGTATCCTAGGTTCGAGTCCTTGGAGTGCCACATGTATTTGTTAATTTCATTAATTGAGTTTAGAAGTTAAGTTGGTTGGTGAAAAAATATGAATTAATTCTGGTTCAGGAGCAATTTATAGCGAGGCCTTCCCTAGGGTTAAGTGCCTAATTAATTACTCATTTCATTCGTTTATACATTAGGCTACCATAGCACAGTTGGAATGGATGTACTGTACATGTTCAGATTAATATGCAGGATTCGAAACTGCATAATAAATCGTAGGCTTGTGCATAATTATTTAGCTGTCTTGATTGCGTAATGCATAAATGCGCAGAATTTCGGTGTGAGTATCCTAGGTTCGAGTCCTTGGAGTGCCACATGTATTTGTTGATTTCATTAATTGAGTTTAGAAGTTAAGTTGGTTGGTGATTTAAACTGTGCCATGTGTTACGACCGGGGCTCGTATAAAACAAGGGCTCTTAATCATTGGACTAGAAAGGCACACAGCCACAACGGTAACACTTCTGTAGATCCAACCTTCGAACTTATAATGCCGGCGCACAAAAAACACCTATACCCTCCAGAGTTAAATCTGCGATAACGGAGTATCCTATAACTCGGTATAAGTGCACTACTACTACAGGCTGATGATCTCTGATACAGCCTGATCACAACAACATACAATTACGTTAATAAGGTATACAAGGAAAAGATAGAGATCTTAATTAAATCACTGCAATGATTTAATGCAAACTAGAAGAAGGTATATTTAAAGTTACTCTAAACAATAATGAACTGTCACTCCTATACTAAAGAAAGTGAAGGAAAGTCCCAAAGCATCGAGCAGGAATCTTCTGAAGAAAGTCTGATGCTGGGGTAAGATGATCGTATCGGATTTTGAACTGTTATATAAAGCAGGGACAATATAGGACAAGTGTAGAGGCAGACAGTGTTAACTGACACGGGAATAACGATAAATGCACATTAATATTATCTCCAACAACAAAAGAAGTACTTAGTCAGGCAACTCAAAAAGCCTGCTCAGGTTGTGCAACTCAACAACAACCAAGGCTTACAGTCAACGTGAATAAGAATTCTGCATACATAACATAAGAGTTTATAATTATAAACGGGTGTCTACTAGGCTAATAAAGTCTAGCTGGGATGTCGTAGGCTAGGAAACAATGGCTGAGCAAGCGGCTCGTAGCTTAGCGAGGTCCTTAAGACTGTGAGGCCAAATTACGTTAATTGACGGGGTGCTCTCTTGAGAGATCCAGATCGCTAGTATCTGGTTCTCTCCTGGCGACCCTCTCAAAGTCAAAACAAAACGAGTTAGCACAGTGCTGGGTGGCAGAGGCAAAAGCCCTCACTCACAGCACAGTGCTAAACTCACAAGGTACACAGTCAGAAAGACCACCTAGGCTTCCCACGTCTCCGTTGCGATTGTACAGGTTCACCAAAACCTGTTACACATCGGAAATCACAACACAAGTAGCCTTACCCCAGTCTAGCATTAAATAGCCCAGTAGACTGCCAGGAATAGGTAGGGAGACACCGTGAGTGTGTCGAACCTCTACAGACAAAATGGTAACCCCTCCAAAATGCCTAACTAAACACATAATATCTGAGAGCTTCAGCATATAATACGATGGCCGATATATGAAATCGTGCAGAACCAAAGGGGATTTATGATATTAAAATAGAAAGGAAGAATGAGAGGTAAGAAGTTGAGAGAGAGAGAAAGTGTTCTATAGGTAGAAGTCGGGGACAGGTAGCAAGGGGAGATGTGAAGGGTATGCTGGTCAAGCAAGCTCTGAGCAAGGAAGGCACAAGGCAGCAGGGAAGTGCGGGGGAACTACCTCCTGACGCGGCGGGACGGGTGGTGAGGCGGCCAGCCACTCAGAGGGCCCGGCCGTGGCATGACATCACCGAGGCAACGTGTAACCCTCCGCGAGTACCCTCTGTCTCCTGCACTTACTCACTCACACTCTCTAGCTGTATCAGTCAGTCTTATACATTAAACTTACAACTGATGATATAAAATACAATGCATTGTCACAGGCGAAAATAAAGACTACTTCTGTACTGCCTGTGACATGACGATTCACAAGAAAGAAAGTACAACATTGATAGACTGTAGCCAAATACACTGCCCTGAGCTCAAACTCACAAACTCCTTCATCAGGTTGACATGGCACAACTGATTTCTTTTTCCCCTGTCTGATGTGGCCACCAGGTAATCCAGGTCTAAGATCTTTTCAACTACCCTATAAGGACCAGTATACTTAGCGGATAAGGGATGACCCACCAGAGGCAGTAAGATCAACACCTCCTGACCCACCTGAAACTCCCGGAGTTTCACCTTCTTTGTTGTATCTGTCCTTCATGAGGGCCTGGGATCCCACCAGATTTCGGTCAGCCTACTCCAAGCTCTTCAATATCCGTTCGCGGCTCTTGAGGACATATTTTAATAATGAGCACGGCTTAGTAGTACCCTCCCAGATCTCCTTAACCATGTTGAGAGGGCCTCTGATGCGATGGCCAAAGACAAGCTCATTTGGACTAAACCCGAGGCTTTCTCCAGGTACCTCTCTCGCAGCGAACAATACATAAGGCAAACCCAGGTCCCAGTCCTTACCATTCTCCAGACAATAACAACAGAGCATACTCTTTAAGGTCGAATGCCACCTATCTAACACCCCTTGGCTCTCAGGGTGATAAGCCGACGACACTACTGTTGTGATCCCGTGTTGCTGCATTGTCTGTGTAAATATGTTTGATGTAAAGTTAGACCCCTGGTCAGACTGTATTTCCTGCGGAAAACCATACCGGGAAAAGTACAAAAGCAAGTTCCTAACCACCGTCTTTGCCATGCCATTCCTCATGGGGTATGCATCAGGATATCGGGTCGCTACATCCATTATCGTCAGGAGAAATTTATTACCGGCCCCAGTAGAAGGGAGGGGGCCAACCATGTCTATAACTACCTTACTGAAGGGGAGCCCCATGACAGGAATAGCTTGTAACAGAGCCTTTGGGATGCATTGGTTCGGTTTACCCACTTTCTGGCAGGTACTGCACATTGCCACCCATGACACAACCTGTGCTTTTAAACCTGGCCACCAAAACAACTTCAGCAAAGCCGCTACCGTCTTGCGTACTCCCAAGTGTCCTGCCAACGGCACATCATGGGCCAACCTCAGTAGGCTATCCCTGCACACCCTCGGCACAACCAGCTGGTCTACCACTCCTGACCCACCCTCCCAACTTCTCTTCGGGTCTTGAAATCGCCGATACAATATTCCCTCAATATAAAAAAAATCTCCTGGCTTTGCATCCCCGTCCTCCTCGAGCTCGACAGCACCATTACCACACTTCTGAACTTCCGGATCCTCCAACTGCAGTTTACTAATATCCGAGGGAGCCAACCTGTCTAGATGCTTCCGAAGCAACCCATGTCCTCCCCCAATATCAAACTGAGCAACCCTTTTTTCTCTCTGTGTGTAACGTTGCTGCCACGGAGTCTCTTCCTGCCCTACCTCCTCACTAGCTGTGACAGGTCCTGGGGCTTCTCCAGACTCCAACAATGGTGCCAATACTGAGTCGCCAAGAAGCGCTGCTGGTACTAAACTCTCCAAACTTTTACCAACATCAGCCGTCTTCTTCCGACTGTTCCTCCGTTGATCAGAAGAATGAGGAATAGGCTGTGACACTTTGGATGCTAGAGATCTTGTAACAACGCAAGCCATAGGTTGTACATGACACTTCTCTACCCACTCCTGTTCCTCCCTACTCACGTCGGCCGGCTTCTCGGCAACGACTAAGGGGGAAACCTCAGAAGCAAAGTCGTTGCCAAGAAGGAGGTCGACGCCCCCAACAGGCAAGTTCTCCACAATTCCCACATCCAACTCTTGTGTCACACCATCTACCTCCAGCTCCATCCTGACCAACGGGTATGACCTGATAGCATTGATACCTTGCACCACAACCACCCGTGCCGCGTTTATTGGTCTACCAGTAAAGTTCTTGAACAAAGTCTGAGAGGCACCCGTGTCTCGCAACAGCTCAACTCCATGCTTCTTACCAGCCCACTTCACGCAGCCATGCCCTCGATGGTCACAAAAGACATCGCGGACAGGCTTCGAGCCTTCCGGATTCTTCTCCACTGGCTGTGTCCCAGCCTCTGACATTATACCCCGGACAAACTCAGACGACTTCGGGGACACCCCAATGTTGCGAGCCAAAGTCACAACTGCATTAGGTGGCTTGCTTGGACAGGCTCTTGCAAAATGCCCCTCCTTATGACAATGGAAACAGTCTAGCTTTTCCCTTGGGCTTCCCTTGAGGTGGGGAAGGACCCCGACCCTTTCTAAACGGGACGGTACTAGGTTTATGGTCAGTTTTGGTGTCGTTGCTCTTGTTCTTAGTGTAATTATATGTATCAGTGTTTCGGGGAGGGGGGGGGTTTACGCTCCTTATTGTCTGCATCACTTCTCTATGCAGAACCGCACCCACGAATCAAAGATAACCGAAGGTCAGCCATCTCAGCTGCCTCCTGAAGAGTTTTCGGGTTCTTTTCTTTAAGATTCAAAGTCAGATCGCCGCCCGTACACTTGAAAAATTGTTCTAGAAGCATCAGCTGTTTCAACTCCTCAAACGTCGATGCCTTCTCAGAATGCAGCCAGTTTCTAAATGCGTCGGACAGATCCCGGGCATGCTCAGGAAAGGTGCACTCACAACCCTTTGTTACACCCCGGAACTTCAATCTGTACGTCTCTGGTTGTAACTCATATGGCCGCAGGACAGCCTCCTTCAATACCTCATAATCGATGCAAGACTCCAAGGGCAACGCATCATATGCCTTGAGTCCTTTGCCAACCAACCTAGAGGAAACAAGGGCTGCCCACTTAACCTCGGGCCATTGGTGCTCCCGGCACTTCTTCTCAAAACGCATACAAAATTCAGTAACACCCGACTCATCAAATACAGGGACCAACTTGAGCAGGTGCGATAAAGACTGATCAAGACCTCGATTCCCAGAAACGAGACGCTGCCCTGTCCACTCCACCCGCGACTTCTCAAGATCTATGTCTGCACAGTACCTAGTCTTTCTCTCCTCAGACTGAAGCTCAGCCTCACGTATGGCCCTTCTCTCCTCAGCCTGAATCTTAGCCATCTCAAACTGCCGCTGCTGGTTAGCCATCTCAAGCTGGAAGAGCATCTCTGGAGTCAAACCTTGAGGAGGAGGAGATGCAACAATTGGAGACCCACCCATGTACAAACCACGCTGCCAGTGACTATCGGCCTGCGGGAACGTACCCGGCTCCGGAGCCCGAGGGGGCGCCATGGTAGGAGTCGAGTGGAATGGGGGCTGGGCCGAAGGTGCCCCAGCTCCCACTCCACCCGAAGCCCCACTCACCCCGCCGAGCACACAGGCCACCAGGTCACCTCTCGACATGCTGCTAGTGCCCACATGCCCCATGACCGTGGCCAAACACTGGAGACCGATCAATCCCCGACACCCGGTCAACAGTAATAGGTATCTCCAGAAACTTCCTTGCATCCTCCTCACTAGTTAAAACTCTAATGCCTTCTGACAAACCCCGCTGCTGCACCTCAGAGTCTGTTTCCCGTACTGTATCCCCACTGTACACTGATCCGTCGTCCGACATATTGTCTACCGAAAATTCTCAACGTTTATACAAAAAAAAGTACCTAAACTCTTATGTAGCACTATTCACTCAAAAAATATAAAATGCTTGAAGACTCTTAAGTGTTATACTACTTGCCAAAAATAAAATCCACGTGTCCACTATATTCCTTTATACAAAACAAACGACCACAACACTCCTGCAATATTTCTCTAAGTTCACAAAATCCTAAGCAAGGTCGCCATTTGTTACGACCGGGACTCGTATAAAACAAGGGCTCTGAATCATTGGACTAGAAAGGCACACAGCCACAACGGTAACACTAGATCCATCCCTCGAACTTATAATGCCGGCGCACAAAAAACACCTATACCCTCCAGAGTTAAATCTGCGATAACGGGGTATCCTATAACTCGGTATAAGTGCACTACTACTACAGGCTGATGATCTCTGATACAGCCTGATCAAAACAACATACAATTACGTTAGTAAGGTATACAAGGAAAAGATAGAGATCTTAATTAAATCACTGCAATGATTTAATGCAAACTAGAAGAAGGTATATTTAAAGTTTCTCTAAGCAATAATGAACTGTCACTCCTATACTAAAGAAAGTGAACGAAAGTCCCAAAGCATTGAGCAGGAATCTTCTGAAGAAAGTCTGATGCTGGGGTAAGATGATCGTATCGGATTTTGAACTGTTATATAAAGCAGGGACAATATAGGACAAGTGTAGAGGCAGACAGTGTTAACTGACACGGGAATAATGATAAATGCACATTAGTATAATCTCCAGCAACAAAAGAAGTACTTAGTCAGGCAACTCAAAAAGCCTGCTCAGGTTGTGCAACTCAACAACAACCAAGGCTTACAGTCAACGTGAATAAGAATGCTGCATACATAACATAAGAGTTTATAATTCTAAACGGATGTCTGCTACGCTAATAAAGTCTAGCTGGGATGTCGTAGGCTAGGAAACAATGGCTGAGCAAGCGGCTCGTAGCCTAGCGAGGTCCTTAAGACTGTGCGGCCAAATTACGTTAATTGACGGGGTGCTCTCTTGAGAGATCCAGATCGCTAGTATCTGGTTCTCTCCTGGCGACCCTCTCAAAGTCAAAACAAAACGAGTTAGCACAGTGCTGGGTGGCAGAGGCAAAAGCCCTCACTCACAGCACAGTGCTAAACTCACAAGGTACACAGTCAGAAAGACCACCTAGGCTTCCAACGTCTCCGTTGCGATTGTACAGGTTCACCAAAACCTGTTACACATCGGAAATCACAACACAAGTAGCCTTACCCCAGTCTACCATTAAATAGCCCAGCAGACAGCCAAGGAATAGGTAGGGAGACACCGTGAGTATGTCGAACCTCTACAGACAAAATGGTAACCCCTCCAAAATGCCTAACTGAACATATAATATCTGAGAGCTTCAGCATATAATACGATGGCCGATATATGAAATCGTGCAGTCGGGGACAGGCAGCAAGGGGAGATGTGAAGGGTATGCTGGTCAAGCAAGCTCTGAGCAAGGAAGGCACAAGGCAGCAGGGAAGTGCGGGGGAACTACCTCCTGACGCGGCAGGAGGGGTGGTGAGGCGGCCAGCCACTCAGAGGGCCCGGCCGTGGCATGACATCACCGAGGCAACGTATAACCCTCCGCGAGTACCCTCTGTCTCCTGCACTTACTCACTCACACTCTCTAGCTGTATCATTCAGTCTTATACATTAAACTTACAACTGATGATATAAAATACAATGCATTGTCACAGGCGAAAATAAAGACTACTTCTGTACTGCCTGTGACATGACGATTCACAAGAAAGAAAGTACAACATTGTGGATAGACTGTAGCCAAATACACTGCCCTGGCGAGTGCTAGCGAGTGGCCAAGCGAGCGGCTGAGCCCACGTGGCGTTTTGCCAAGCTGCAGGCGTCACACATGCAAGGCATAAGGCTTGAGGGAGATCCCCCCGTAGGCGAACACATAGGCTCCCAGGATACCGGGACCCCAAAAGGTGGTGCTTGTGCCATGGTGAAAGGGAAGCGCTAGTAATATGCATTATAATACATGCGCAGTTTGGATTATACACTGTTGATCATTAATAATTAAATACATTAAATTTAGCAATCATTTGATTCACATTTCAATTAAACAATAGTCTCGGTGACATCCTTTTCATTATATTCTGGTAACTATTAGGCGATTTTATTCAGCTTAGTAAGGACATATACCAAGAGGTTACAGACTATCACAATTCATCCTTTTAGCTACCATATTTGTTTTTCTTTTTCTATATTCCAACTACTCCCTCTCGGGCATAGGCTGAGAGCCTGCACATTCACCGCTCAACATGGTGAAGCCCGTGAGGTCTTGTTCCAGCCTAGGAAGTGAGACAAATAAAGCACGAGCTACAACCAGCCCTCGCCAACCTGCCATCGCAGATGCACGGCTCTTGGTTACCCACTCTGGCTCGAAGCAGTCCCACTTCTGAGGCTGCTTCCCCTTCATGCTTCACTGTCTCCCTTCCTAGACTCGGACCCTCACTCTCAGAACGCCATCTATTGAGCAATTAACTCACTAGGCATTGCCCCCCCTGTAGCATATTTTGAATATTGGTATATTCATACGCTGCTATATTCAATCAGGGAACAATGAGGGTATTTTTTTGGCGTTTCGGTGGGCTTTGTGGTAATGCACTGATACTTGGTATCCTTTCTAAGCTTCATAAGATCGTCCAAATGTAGCGGAAATAAAAAAGAAAGACGTCGCCGGTAATGAAAGGGTTAATATATTATCTCCGCTCTAGGTAGTATGTTTGGGTATTGGAGAGTCATCTAGCCAGAGAGTATGGGGCAGTCGATCACTTCATTGTATGGTTAAATATTTTTACCGAATGTATTAAAATCCTCACTGAATGGATCAAAATCATTACTAAAGAAATCAAAAACGTTACCGAATGAGGTAAAATCTTTATTAAATGGGTCAAAATGAAAATCTTCATTAAATGGATCTAAATCTTCTTGAAATGGATCAAAATCTGTATTGTGTATATTTATATCTTTATTGCATGAGTTGAAATTATCATCGAATGGGTTGAAATCTTTATCAAAATGATTGAAATTGTTATTAAATGGGCTGAAATCGTTATTGCATGGGTTGAAATTGTCATTAAACGGGTCGAAATCTATATTGCTATTGTTGAAATCGTCATTAAACTTCTCAAAATCGTCATTAAATGGGATAAAGTCTTTATCCCATGAGACAATCCCTTCCTTGTCCAAGTTACTCTCACCGTCTACACTGCATGGGTTACTCTCACCACCTCCACTGCATGGGTTACTCTCACCACCTACACTGATTGGGTTACTCTCACCACCTACACTGCATGGGTTACTCTCACCGCCTACACTGCATGGGTTACTCTCACCACCTACACTGCATGGGTTACTCTCACCATCTCCACTGCATGGGTTATTCTCAATGTCTACACTGCATGGGTTACTCTCACCACCTCCACTGCATGGGTTACTCTCACCACCTACACTGCATGGGTTACTCTCACCGTCTGCGCTGCATGGGTTACTCTCACCACCTACACTGCATGGGTTACTCTCACTGCCTACACTGCATATGGGTTACTCTCACCACCTACACTGCATGGGTTACTCTCACCGCCTACACTGCATGGGTTACTCTCACCACCTCCACTGCATGGGTTACTCTCACCACCTACACTGCATGGGTTACTCTCACTGTCTGCGCTGCATGGGTTACTCTCACCGCCTACACTGCATGGGTTACTCTCACCACCTCCACTGCATGGGTTACTCTCACCGCCTCCACTGCACGGGTTACTCTCACTGCCTACACTGCATGGGTTAGTCTCACCACCTACACTGCATGGGTTACTCTCACCACCTACACTGCATGGGTTACTCTCACCACCTCCACTGCATGGGTTACTCTCACCACCTACACTGCATGGGTTGCTCTCACCGTCTGCGCTGGATGGGTTACTCTCACCGTCTACGCTACTTGCGCCGTTTTCACTCTCATCAATTAACGGGTCACAATCTTCATTGTACGCGTTGACGATACACTTTTTAAGGGTCCGGCGCCCCAATTTCAGTTTAAATTCCACGAGATGAGAATCGTGCGGGACGGTCACTTGCAAGCTTGGCTTAAACTTATATTTTAGATATTTTTCTTCCTGACCGTGGGGCTGTGTGTGAAGTTCCCAGTCTTTATCGTTTAAGCTATTTTTAACCTGCGTTTTGAATTTTCGATTTGAAATAAAATTAAACCACTTTCTTTTAGGGGTTTGAATCTTTATTTTTAGGTTATTTGGATAGGTCACCACAGATGTCAACTGTGGCAAGCTGTATCTTAGTTCAGATACATGCATTACAGTTTTAGCTGAAAAGCGCAAGAAGTGTTTTACCTCCATTTATTATATATAAAGCTATTTGGTTTAAAGAAATATCTTATAAGTGATGAGCTTTCGTTATTACTCACGATCTATATACGAAATTGAAGTAGAATGCACTTAACCTTCTATTAATTTACCGAGGAAGTTGAAGATTGACGCAAGCACACCGAGAAGTGATAAACAACTGACTCCAGAAAGACCAAGAACTTGCATCTTGGTAAAATATCGACATGTATGAACATTTCTAATTGAATTGAACATTTGATCTTGTTAATTGTGATTATAATTAAACTTATTTACATATATTTTATGATATATATATATATAATTATATATATATATATATATATATATATATATTTTCTTTAATTCATACGAGGTTGAAAGAAATGGCAATTTCTGCGTTGGAAATTTTATTATTCAAAGTTTCCAGGTCTCTGATGAGTTTTCGCTGGGTGGCAGGAAGTAGATGAAGGAGATGAGCAAAATTCATGGTGGTACAGGGTTACATTAAAGTACATGAAGATACAGGATATACGACGCGTTTCACTGGACAACCAGCATTATCAAGTAAGGAAGGAATGATATAAAAGGTAAACAGGAAGGGTATATATAGAGGGTGGAGGATCAGAGGAGGCGAAAAACAGGGGGCAAAAGTCTGCTATTGGTGGAGGGGTAATCTAGGAGAGAGAAAGGGGGGAACCGCTTCACGCATGCGCACTGGATGCGGGATGGTGGTCGGTAGGTGGGGTCGAAGCTGATTGGCTGCGTGTCGAGGGGCGTGGCCTAAGTTGTGTGGCGCCTGCGGAAGACGAAGCTGAAGGAGGTAGCGCGGGGGGCTGCGTCAAGGGCACCGGGGGGCGAGGAGGGGTGTTAGGTCCTGTAGGGTAGTGCCTTTTGGCAGAAGGAAGGATCTGAAGGTCCAGAGTTTGGTTGTTGATGTTGGGATGTAAGGCTTGGATATATAAAGCTTCGAGTATAGGTAATCTCCTTGGGTCACTTTCTTTATCGAGTATGGTGGTGTGTTTCTCTAACTCGTTGCGTGTGAGGTGAGGGTGGTTAGGGGTGAGATAGTGGTCTTTGATGGCTCCAGCCTGAAGGTGAAGAGTTAACCGACGTGAAAGACCAGTCTGCGTCATACCAATATAGGAATGAGGTCCACAGTCCTCATAATTACAGGTATGTTGGTAAATGACGTGAACGTCGGTCATCGGGCTCTTTATCTTGGTGGAGGCTGGTTTGTTGCGGAGAACGAGGTTGGAGGTCTTGGGGGATTTGTAATAAATTATTAATTTGATTTTGTTTTTTGGGTTGGTTGGAAAACAAAATCAAATTAATAATTTATTACAAATCCCCCAAGACCTCCAACCTCGTTCTCCGCAACAAACCAGCCTCCACCAAGATAAAGAGCCCGATGACCGACGATCACGTCATTTACCAACATACCTGTAATTATGAGGACTGTGGACCTCATTCCTATATTGGTATGACGCAGACTCGTCTTTCACGTCGGTTAACTCTTCACCTTCAGGCTGGAGCCATCAAAGACCACTATCTCACCCCTAACCACCCTCACCTCACACGCAACGAGTTAGAGAAACACACCACCATACTCGATAAAGAAAGTGACCCAAGGAGATTACCTATACTCGAAGCTTTATATATCCAAGCCTTACATCCCAACATCAACAACCAAACTCTGGACCTTCAGATCCTTCCTTCTGCCAAAAGGCACTACCCTACAGGACCTAACACCCCTCCTCGCCCCCCGGTGCCCTTGACGCAGCCCCCCGCGCTACCTCCTTCAGCTTCGTCTTCCGCAGGCGCCACACAACTTAGGCCACGCCCCTCGACACGCAGCCAATCAGCTTCGACCCCACCTACCGACCACCATCCCGCATCCAGTGTGCATGCGTGAAGCGGTTCTCCCCTTTCTCTCTCCTAGATTACCCCTCCACCAATAGCAGACTTTTGCCCCCTGTTTTTCGCCTCCTCTGGTCCTCCACCCTCTATATATACCCTTCCTGTTTACCTTTTATATCATTCCTTCCTTACTTGATAATGATGGTTGTCCAGTGAAACGCGTCGTATATCCTGTATCTTCATGTACTTTAATGTAACCCTGTACCACCATGAATTTTGCTCATCTCCTTCATCTACTTCCTGCCACCCAGCGAAAACTCATCAGAGACCTGGAAACTTTGAATAATAAAATTTCCAACGCAGAAATTGCCATTTCTTTCAACCTCGTATGTATTCAAGAAAATGTATTACCTGGCTTTACCAACATATATATATATATATATATATATTGATATAATGCATATGAGTAATCTGGAAATGTGCCTATTTGATTCATGTATATATTATATTCAAGTGAAAGAATACCTTGGGCCTAAACAATAGTTTTTGTTTTGATATATTTTGTTCAATCCTTATTTGCGGACAACTGTTGTCATTTCTATAAATACAATGCTAGGCATATACACGTGCATTATATGTATAACTATTATTCATATCTAAAGCTTATCACTTGTAAACTTATAAAATTGCTGTAGATATATTAACGCGAATAAAATAGTATAGTCTGCGCTTTAAATGAATCCATATTCTATGACATGCTTTTCTTTAGCCTATAGAAAATTAATAATATTTGGGTAACTAATATTTGTTTTGGCCCCTCGCTACTAACAACACTCATGACATGAATATGTATAATTACACTCCCATATGAAGATACACAATCACAAATACATACCCATACCATGGGGAGATTGTAGGCACCAATCGAGCAGGGCAGTGGCCAGGGGACGCCACACAGGCATATGATAAGTAGTTGCTGGGCAGCTGGAACTCCTGTTTCATCTGCCTGTCTTCCCCCACTGTTTCTATGTGTGCCTCATCTAATCAGAGTAATCTAGCTAACTCTCACAAACACCTTCTCCTCTTTTTCATTTCACTACGCTTAATACGAGACTAAGGTTAGAAGCAACTATACTACTGACGTGGGGATAAATAATACTTGCAGATAGATCAGATTTAGCTTAAGAAATAGTTAGGACGGACACTAGTCCATATGATGAAAGATACTTTTTTGTTATAATGGACACATTGTTATTCGTAGCATTTAAGAAGAAGAATTCGCCGGTTTGATAATGAACTTTGTGATCATGATATAGTAACAAGTCGAGGCGACTAGTGTAAGGAAATATTGTATTCCTGAGATAAGTAGTTAGTGAGTTGATAGATATAGTATCAATCTGATCAAACATAGAGAGTAATGATGTAGTCATGATATATAGAGAATTAAGTGTTGAATATTGATAATATAGGTGTTTATGAATTATTGATTATATTGGACTATGTAATGAGGTATATCTATTTCAGTAAGTGGTATCAGTGTTATTGAGTTAATCTATTTGTCAGATAGGAGGTCAGAGTAGAGATATTCCAAACAAAGGGTTATATTAACGTAGGTGCCTACGGGTACAGATTTATTTGTATTAGAGATAATAATGTATAAAATGTAAGAGTGTTAAAGATAGGTAAATAGCGGTCAAATTCATTAAAGCCTTGGTCTTTGGATTAGACATATTGAGGCCCGGTAAAGCTGATATATAATTTTGGAGACTAGTAATGTGCCTTTGGATCGAAGTCGGAGTGAGTCAATACCTGAATAGCGGGTATCCAAATAGGTGGTAACGGGAACTTGTGAGTTCCAACGTACAATCTATTGTGGGTCGACGATAATATTCAATCTGAGTGTTGAACTCATTTCGGCCCAAACAGAGAATCAATTGCTAGGGGAACATTGAACTATTAGGGAGTTTGTTAAATAAAGGATATGAACTTCCAAACAACTGTAGAATTATTCCCACCTTAGTAGTATATGGAGAATTAGAAAATAAGTACTACATTTTGGTGGCAGCGGTGGGATTCGACAAATTGTTTGGATTGAGTATATTTATCTAACGAACCAGACATAATGACGACATTACTACCGTTTAGAGTATGGGAAGAGGGGAAAGAAGAAATTGAGCTATGGATTGAACCATTAAAATGTCAATTCACTCTACTTGATGTGGGAGAAGATGAAAAATAAATAGCCTATGGAAAGGCACACTTAGGCAAGGCCCTGAACGATGTAAGGGTACGTCCAAAGGGACTAGTGTCATGGGCAGAAGTTAGGATTGCTCTGATAGAAGAATTTGGCTGAGAAACCTCCACAAGGAAGGCCAGAGACAAACTAAAAAGTGTGAAATTAGATGGACAAAATGTGAGAACCCTGAGGACGAAGATCACGAAAAATGTCAAACTTACTTATCCTCACATGGACCAGGAGAGTCAGGAGACAGAAATAAGATAAATTATGATTCAAGCATGTTCTGTGGAAGTTAGAAAGCACTGTATTATACATGAAGTCACTACCACAAAGGAACTCATGGATGTAATCAAGAAGGTAATGGCTATCCTCCGGGGCAATGCCATCAGCGTCATGAGCTCAGTTCGACAGGACTGGGTCATGCCACTGTGTGAGGCCCGGGCAGGAGTGGTGTATCCGTAGTCTTTCCACAGTAGGGTAAAACAAAACATAAACTTTATTTGTATGTAACATGTGTGATGCACATAAATAAAAGGGGATGTGTCGGATGGTTGAAAGCCACAGTTGCTCACGCGTTTGGGGCTAACAACACGTATTATGAAAAACATGTATCCTCCTTCATTCACTGTCCCCCCCTTCACTCACTCAACCCCACAATTTGCCGGAGGATAGCAGGTTTTTCACAATACGTAGACGGAGGTCTTTTTAAAAATTAAAAGAAGGTAATGGAAGCCAGAGAGCTAAAGGAAGAGAAAAAGAAAGGGGAGGAGGAGAACCCAAACAAAGGGTATCAGAGAACAATGATTCGATGCTTTATATGCAGACAAACCGGACACCTAGCTAGGAACTGTTCAAATGCCCTCCAACTTCGACTCACAGATTTAACTCGAGACCAACACCTCCAAATGATCGACCCCTGCCAATGGTGGCAAATACCAACCAGGGAGGAATGCTTCCAGTAGAGTACAGAGAAACAGAGACCCAACCAAAAATCACAATGCCAGAAGGGGGAGAAAATTTTCCCCTAACCTCTCATAGAAAGGTGATATGGCGAGGTTAATATATTAGAGAGACGAACGCCTTGCGAAACAATAATAATAACTGGGAAAGCCGCAAACATCTTAATAGATACCGGGGCAAATACAAGTTGTCTTTTGGAGAATTTTGTGAAAAATTGTCAGAAAGAAATAGGACCACTAAACCAAACTAGTATTCAGTTGTCAGGAACCGGAGGTCAACCATCGACGATTTTAGGGAGAACTAACACCTTGGTGGTACAATGGAAAGGGATTAAATTCACCACAGATTTGTGTGTCCTATCGGGAAAATCTAACAGCCGAGTAGATGGATATCTGGGAATAGATCTTATGAGTCAATTGAGGGTAGCCATACAGTGCGGCCCGAAAGACACGACGACCACACTACGACCCTAAATAGTAGCTACCACGGGAAACATTTCTATCCCTCCTAAAACATGGAGAATGATAGAAATTCCCAGACGTCAGGGAATGACTGCCGGGATTTTTGAACCAGATGCACAGAAAGAAGCGAGAAAATCTCCTACCTTTATTACTACCGATCAGAGGAAATTAGTTCTTGCTAACTTTGGAGAGAATATGATCAATTACCAAAAGGGAACACTATTAGGACAAGCTACACCCGTGCAACCCACCACTGTTGGGACTAACGGACCAATTTACTTACCTGAGATCCCAAAACAGTTAACGTCATACCAAGCGACTACTTTACATGAATTACTCTGGGCATACAGAGACGTATTTGCCCAAGATGAAGGGGACCACGGATCGGCCCGGACCCGACACACACACGAGATACATACTCAAGGGCCCCATATTAGACAACCCTATAGACGACAGAATCCCATTATGACACAGAAAGAGAAGGAACAGGTAGATGATAATGCTTAAACAAGGAATAGTAGTGGAATCCTACAGTCCGTGGTTACCTCCGGTAGTCCTAGTAAATAATAAAGATGGGTCCACTCGGTTCTGTGTGGATTACAGAAAACTGAATGATGTTACCATCAAAGACGCTCAACCCCTACCTCGTATTGATGATTCGCTAGAATCACTTAATGGGCCAACATGGTTTTCTACCCTAGATCTACAAAGTGGGTACTGGCAAGTACCAGTTAGGTCAGAGGACCAGGAGAAAACAGCGTTTGCCACGAGCGAAGGTAAACTCTACCAGTTCACGGTTTTATACTTCGGAGTTTGTAATGGACCAGCCAGTTTTACTAGAGTCATGGATGAAGTACTGAGGGGATTGACATGGAGAACTTGCCTAGCTTACTTGACGATATCATAATCCTTTCGAACAGTTGGGAGGAACATATTAACTGACTATGGGAAGTATTAGAGAGAATCAGGAGGGCAGGACTTAAATTAAAACCTTCCAAGTGCCAATTATGGGCCCGCAAAGTAGCATACTTAGGACATGTGGTTTCCGAAGGTATTCAACCTGACCCCTTAAAGTAAAAGCTATCTCAGAATTTTTCCCTCCCCACCACTGTCAAAGGAATCAGAGCGTTTCTGGGAATGGCTTCCTATTATCGGAGGCTTATACCAAACTTTTCAAAAAATGCTCGACCTATGACTAAGAGACTTGAAAAAAGGAGGAAATTTGACTGGAACCAGAGCTGCCAAATAGCTTTTGATCACTTGAAACAAAAGCTAACCTCTAACCCCATTGTGTGTCATCCTGATTTTACCAAGCCGTTCCAATTGTACAACGATGCTTCTGATGAAGGGCTAGGGGCAATCTTGGCCCAGAAGGTAGATGGGAAAGAAGGCATAGTGGCATGCGCCAGCCGGACCCTGAATAAGGGCGAAAATAATTACAGTGTTATTAAAAAAGAATGTCTAGCTTGGGTCTGGGCGGTACAATATTTCCATTCTTATTTAGCCGGAGTTCATTTCGAAGTAATCAAAGATCACCATAGTTTACAGAAAAATGAAAACAGAAGATGGATTGTTTGTTAGGTGGAAGGGAATTCTGGAGGAATATTCCTTTGAAGTTAGGCATCGACCGGGTAAATTACATACCAATGCCGATGCTCTATCCAGATTACCTGTAGCACCAGTCCAACACACTCGACCCAACAAGAAAAAGAATGTTCCGAGATCAAAATGTGGAGACAAAGTAAAATTTTCTGAGGGAGCCTGGAGGGATTCTAAGGATCGAGTGGTATTAGATTATCTGGAGGCTAAACACATGATTAAAATTATCCATGGACAAGAGGAGAAGGGGGCTCATCTAGGTCAGTCTAGAGTCTTGAAGCAGTTTAATGAAAGGTACTGGACCTCACGAGCCGACAAAATTGTTAAAGAGGTGATCCAAAGTTGTTTGGGGTGTCAAAGAGGGAAAGATGGACGAGGTCACAAACAATCACCAGGACACATTCTGGCCGGAACACTGTGGGAGAAGTTGTCTGTGGACATTATGGGACCTCTGCCCAAACACACGAACAAAAGGTACATTTTGACCTGTGTCGACATCTTTTCAAAATATATGGTTGCTTGTGCCATTCCGGACAAGAAAGCTAAGACCGTGGCTAATAGTATTCTGGAGAAAGTCATTTTTGTGTATGGCTCCCCCGGATGTATTCTGAGTGATAGGGGAAAGGAATTTAATAATGAAATTTGGAAAAATTTGGGGGATACTTTGGGTTACCAGATTCAACATACCTCCCCGTATTATCCACAAGGGAACGCTGTATGTGAAAGAAATCATCGGTTACTAGCGAATTGTGTAAGAGCTAGTTTAAAATCGCAAGGGGAAGAAATATCCCGAGGTTGGCCGGAACTATTAGCAGAAATTGTCTGGGGAATCAATACCACCGTTTGTAGAACTACCGGGTATTCTCCCTATGAGATTATTTTTGGAATTGCTCCGAAACTGCCTCAAGAACGACAATTACCTTATCCCGTCAATTCCGCCTAATACTCCCAGCCAGAGCATTATCTGCGAGATCAAGGGGAAAGACGGCAACAAGTTCATAACCACGTTACCCAATGGCAGCCCAAGAAACTTACCTTAAATAATCCGTATTACTGGGAGGAATATATTCTGGTCAAGAGACATGATCCCACACGGACCGGAAAATTGGAGGAGATTTATGAGGGTCCCTTCCGGGTTGTCGAGATAAATGGACCATACCAAGTCATATATTTGCATCACAGAGATATTGTTTCGGCTATGCATATTCGCCATACCAAACGGTACAAGGGCATTTTACCCCCAGACATGAGCAAGTGGAGTAGCGAGGAAGAAAGTGAGGAAGATGTAGAATCCGGGGCTTAGAATTCTGATGATTTTTCAACTCGTTATAAGACAGAAGATCCTATACGGAGAGGGGATTATACTGGGGTTTTTCCATTCTGTCGGTCTTTTAGTAGTAACCAAAACAAGAGTCATTCTAGGTTAGAACGAGAGGGAAATGGGGGAACCGAGGGGGATACGACGAGCGGGGAGGGGGAATCCCTTAAGTAGTGAGGAAGAGTGTCACCGAGCAGAGGTGACTGGAAGAGAAGTATTTTACCTAAGAAGTGCGCATGGGGGTAATTAGAAACGTCCGCCTGTGCTGACGTATTTGAGCTGTTTCCATCACTAAAATATTCATTTTATCATAACTACCATTAATACTTATCCATACGCGCCTATTATGGGTTGTTGTTGTTGTTGTTTTTCCCCAAGCTGCCTGGCCGAACAGCCCCAAGGCCCCGAGCAAGGCCAAGGCCACAACCGAGCGCCCCCACAGAACCCTCCCTGCCGACCACAATAAAGCCAGGGTGACCGAAGCCACTCCATGGCGGGGAGCTGAGGAGGGTGCGGAAACGCCCGGGAAACCAAAGCCCCACCCAGGGCCCTGTGCCCCTCAGCAATTATGAAGAGAAAGTTGAGGGGCAAAGGAAAGATGTGACACTTTGGCTTCCAATCTTGGTAGATTAGGAGGTCAATCCACGCAAGAGACGCCGTCACTTGAGATCTAGAAAATATATAAGTAAAAGGAACAGTCAGAGTAAGCTATGGGTATGGCAGAGATCGCTCAGTTCTCACTCTGATAGACCAGCCCATCACCACATGACTAGAAACCAATCCTCTCGGCATCAGCTAGGAAAGGCCCTAGAAAGCCGCCTTTGGCGGGGGGATAGCTCCCCTATTTCAACCCTTTTCGGGGTTGGGCACCCGCCCTATTATGGGTTGATTATAAAGGTATTAACCTGAAACAACAATAAAACGAGTGAAAACAGCGTTTGGATGGTCAAAATCGGAGATACAGGCCGCGAGTTATATAATGTATGGGTGAGGCAACCTGCTTTCCTGCCAATTTCCCCCAAGGCCACTGAGACACAGTCGATCGATACTCTCTCTCTCTCTCTTGCACTCGCTTGCTAACAGTGATGACAAGGCCCTGCTTGCAACTCGCTAATGTTAGCACGAAAATATACCTCAGAATAAGTGAATAACAGGGAAAATAGGTGATAACTGAAGGAGGGGAGGAAAGTGGGGAAGGAGGGGAGGTAGAGGAGTGATATTTTGCATGGCCCAGGGGCAATTTTCTTTTTTTTTTTTTTTTTTTTTCGATGTTTAAAGTCAATTTTTGTTCTTTCTCTGACTCTTAAGAGTCTTCCCGCAGTCCGCCGGGGGAACTCTTAAGAGTCTCCCGGCAGTTCCCGGGTTAATGAGGGTAAAAACATAATTAGTTCCCCTCTAACTAAAATAAATAAGTCACAATAAAATAGAGCGACTGACTTCCCGGGTAAGAGGCCAACAAAGTTCTCTAAACCAATGGGCCCCGCAGAAACAATTGCATGCAGTGGTAGAGTTAGCCGTCCACAAATCAAGTATCCGGACGAGGTTATAAATAGAACTCCCGGGGCCAGTGTTGCCATACGTACGATAACTATCGTACATGTACGAGAATTTTACCCCTGGTACGATGTACGATAGTGTTTCTCATTATCGTACATTTTGTACAATAATTTTACGATTTCAACAAAAACACTATTATTATATGAATTAAACCGATATGCAACATAAATTGGGAGATAGTTCAGGGAATTTTTGAACATCCAAATAAATCTTAGATAATCACATTGTTTCATACACGTATTAATAAGTGAATAAAGGGAGTAAGGAATTAATCAGAATTGGAAACATCTGAGATAACCTAGGATTGGGAAGAATAGTTCATACTTATTTAGAACAATAGGTCTACTAGATAAAATGTAATAATTTCTTAAAAATAACTTATTCATTTTTATTAAAGTAATAATAGTAGTCCTGTAAACCATTATTACATTGTTATCTCTTATCTTTATGTTGAATTTATTTTGGGCATTACGAATTGAATTAATAAATGCTTAACAACATTCCCTTTATATATATATATATTAGTGTTTCTAGTCTCTCAGTGGGGATCGAACCATCGACCATCAGGATGATAGCCGACGCTTTAATCAATTACACCACGGCAGTCTATATATTATCTATGATTAACACCTTAAGAGCGGCCTATGCGGTTTATTTATATGTACCGCCCAGCGGGGTGTTTTTAGCCAAAATAGGGCTGTTTACGTGATCATTTTCATGCCTAAATAAGACCCAGAACGTAAAACAAGTATCTATCCCTGAAAGGGCATAAACAGAGCTTTCGAATGACACCATAACGATCCTTTTATGATGGCTAGTTTTCTTGCAATAACCGTGCAACGCGAGTGCAAAAAGCATGTAATTAGGCACTTTCCCCATACAATTCCTTATATAGCGAGTGAGAGAGGTAGGAGGGAGGTGAGATTCGTGTCAGTAGGTTCGCCGCGGTGGTCTGGAGCAGTCATACGCTCGCTACTCTCCTGCCACCACTTGTCTCTCTCTCTCAGCAACATTACGTGCTGAAATTGCCACTCGAGTTATGTCGAGCGCCGCCACATAGTCCAGCTTTATTTAACTCGACTTATGTGGTGAGCCGCTAATTAAGGGTTAAAGCGTCGGCTATCATCCTGATGGTCGAGGGTTCGATCCCCACTGAGAGACTAGAAACATTTAGTGGCTCACGTGTATTTGTGATATATTCTCAATATATATTAGTGTGTACGATAATTTTGGTGCAAATTCCATAATTTTGTGGTCACAATACGATAATTCAGCATTTAGAATCTGGCAACACTGCCCGGGGCACGTGCCTGTCAGTTGAAGGGCACCATGCCTCTCCCAACTTACCCTCAGTACCGGCTCCGTCGCCTCACAGCTATTGTCGACGGAAAAGGGCAGAGAGTACAGACCACCAGAGCTTTCAAGCAACTTCTTAACCAACCGGGTCAAGTTCTGTTAGCCAAGACTGCAGTAGGGAATCAAAATCCAGCAATCCAGTTGCACAGGTGTATTTGTGAATACAGTGGACTGGTTGATTGGCAGACTGATGGCAGGGATTTTAAAGGGATAGTACTGCGGCGATCAGGAGCTCGCCTTAATTTAGCACGGAGTGATAAAGTAAGAATCCTTCCAGCCAATCAACGCGCTGCATTTAACTATCTCTTTAGGCCAGCTGATTTTGACAGTCCGGATGTTTCCCTCAACTCTGCCACACCCTCCCTTGCAACCAATCAGGAGCCTCCGTTGTCGGAGCAGGAAAATACTGTACCAGCCGCGTACATCTCTTCATCTTCCAAATCGCTCTCGCTCCCTCCACAGGCCGACTCTTTGAGTTCCAATAGGTCTATGACATCCGTACAAGCCCCATTCTCCCGTAAGCCACTACAAGACCTTTGCAACCATCTCCCTGGGACATATTATGAATAGATAAGATCAGAGGAGAAGGGAAGGAATATTCAAAACGCGCGGCCGGAGAAGGCACTGCCCGGGCGGCCGGCTCAACCAATCACAGCGCGCCAATTCGTGAGGCGGGGCTATAAAGAGGAGGGGGAGGGGCTGCAGATGTCATTCCCGTCACGGGCCCCACTGAGTTCACTTGCAAGCAACTCATAGTCTCTTCCTCACCTGGGCAACAATGGGAACTTAGCTACACCTGCTCCAGCCTCCCAACTCGCCTTTCCCGCCCCACTAAAGTCCACCTCTGGCCCAACACCACTTCCGTCTACTCACCAGATACACCACAAGTATCCTGGTGACTGTTGTCACATTGCTGGCTTACACACATACAGTCAAGCAATTCAAGAAGGGCGACAGATAGTAGACGGAACCGAAGATTTCCAGAAGCACTATTGGCCGGCCTTGAGGTGGTGAAGCTGTACCTGAGAAACCTTTGAATTTTTACAGGACCCTTATGGGCCCGAACAAGACTTATGAAAAACAGAGAAATGCTTGACAAACCCAGTGGACCCAACCTTTAAAAATCGAGGTGTTATTATAGAACAGAACCGAGAGAAATAGATTAGACTTATGAAGAAATCAAAGGATGAAGTGTTGAGAGAATATAGCTGTTATTGATGGAGAAGGCTCCATACCACTTAACTACCAATAGCATAGGATCTTATAGGATAAGTAGATTTATGTGAACATTAAAGATAAGATGAGGGTTTAATACGAGACTAAGGTTAGAAGCAACTATAGTACTGATGTGGGGACAAATAATAGTTGCAGATAGATCAGATTTAGCTTGAGAAATAGTTAGGACGGACACTAGTCCATATGATGAGAGATACTTTTTTGTTATAAAGGAAACATTGTTATTCCTAGCCTTTAAGAAGAAGAATTTGCCGGTTTGATTATGAACTTTGTGATCATGATATAGTAACAAGTCGAGGCGACTAGTGTAAGGAAATATTGTATTCCTGAGATAAGTAGTTAGTGAGTTGATAGATATAGTATCAATCTGATCAAACATAGAGAGTAATGATGTAGTCATGATATATAGAGAATTAAGTGTTGAATATTGATAATATAGGTGTTTATGAATTATTGATTATATTGGACTATGTAAGGAGGTATATCTATTTGAGTAAGTGGTATCAGTATTATTGAGTTTATCTATTTGTCAGATAGGAGGTTAGAGTGCAGATATTCCAAACAAAGGGTTATATTAATGTAGGTGCCTACGGGTACGGATTTATTTGTATTAGAGATAATAATGTATAAAATGTAAGAGTGTTAAAGATAGGTAATTAGCGGTCAAATTCATTAAAGCCTTTTTTTTTTTCTTTTTTTTTTTTTTCTATGTGATTGAGGGAGGCAAAAGGCATAACTGCCTATAGCGAGTGCCTCCCCCATAGTTGAAAGAGTGACAGGGCCAAAATCAAGGGACGTTCGAGCCAAAATGCCTGGACACACGGAGTTTGAAGCAATTTAAGTCATAGGAAGAGGGAAAGACTGATTCTGGGAGAGAGTTCCAGAGCTCAGCTGTTGAGTAGAAGAAAGTTTGAGAGTAACGTTTCACTCTTGGGTTCGAGAGTTGCACAGAGTAGGGGTGGGATTGAGTTGCAAGACGGGTACCACGTGCCCTACGTAAAGGAGGTGGTATGCACTGGGATAGCTCTGAGGAACACTGATTATTATAGTAGCGATAGAATAGCGAGAGAGATGCAACATTGCGGCGGAGAGAGAGAGATTGCAGAGAGTTGGTGAGTGGACGGGAGTTAATGATACGAAAGGCCTTCCTTTCAACTTTGTCTAGGAGAGCAGTGTGAGAGGAACCTCCCCACACATGTGAACAATACTCAATACAAGGGCGCACTATGCCCCTGTACAGAGCAAGAAGCTGTGCAGGGGAAAAGAACCCCCTAAGGCGGTTGAGCACACCCAGCTTCTGGGAGGCTGCCTTAGCAAGACTGGTAATATGGTCCTTCCAAATGAGAGCAGAAGAAAAAGAGACACCAAGAATATTGAGAGAAGATGAAGGGTTGTTTTTGTATTGTTGAAGAATAAGGGATAGTCCGCTGGGAGATCCTGACGGGTAGATAGATGGAGAAATTGGGTTTTGGAAGCATTAAAGTTAACAAGGTTTTCTCTGCCCCAATTGGAAATAGTATTTAGATCAGAATTTAAGAGTTCTATGGCTTCATTACGTTTGTCGTTGAGGGATTGCTGGCTGGGGCGTTCTGAAAAACTAATGGAGTAGTGCAAGGTTGAGTCGTCTGCGTATGAATGGATGGGAATTAAGGTACAGTTAAGGAGATCATTTATAAAAATTAGAAAGAGAATAGGAGATAGGACAGAGCCCTGAGGAACACCGGAGTTTATAGAGTGAGGAAGTGAACAATGGCCGTCCACAACCGCGGCTATGGAACGGCCGGAAAGGAAATTAGATACAAAGGCACAGATGGAGGGATAGAAACCGAAGGAGGGTAGTTTAGAAATTAAAGATTTATGCCAGACTCTATTTGTCTTTGGATTAGTCATATTGAGGCCCGGTAAAGCTGATATATTATTTTGGAGACTAGTAATGTGCCTTTGGATCGAAGTCGGAGTGAGTCAATACCTGAGTAGCAGGTATCCAAATAGGTGGTAACAGAAACTTGCGAGTTCCAACGTACAATCTTTTGTGGGTCGACGAAATATTCAATCTGAGTGTTGAACTCATTTCGGCCCGAACAGAGAATCAATTGCTAGGGGAACATTGAACTATTAGGGAGCTTGTTAAATAAAGGATATGAACTTCCAAACAACTGTCGAATTATTCCCACCTTAGTAGTATACGGAGAACTAGAAAATAAGTACTACAGTATCATTCCAGCAACAATGTTTGAGCCCACGAACTTCACCCTTAAAAGTTTATGACGTAGTTTGACAATTTATTCTGGCTATTATTAGGCGAATCTATGCAACATATGAAGGAGGATGTGATGTGTTGGAGGTTGCATGGGATGGAGATGAGCTGTTTGATGAGTATGTGTGGGGTAGAGGCATATTGAGGAATGAAGAGGTATGTATGAGAGTGGGACAACAGGATCCCCTATCGGCCAGGGTAGAAAGAAGGGTGCTATGCTGGTATGGACATGTTGAACGAATGGAAACTGAAAGTCTTACAAAGAGAAAATCTGAGTCAGAAACAAGGGGAAATAGATTGAGAGGAAGACCTCAGAGGAAATGAAGAGATTGTGTGAGAAAAGTGTTGGAAGAAAAGAACTGGCAAGAGAAGTGGTGATGAAAAGGAATGAATGGAGAATGATTGTGAACAGATGAGTGATAATGCAGTAGTAGGGAGTGGGGGTCAGGAGCCAGTTGATCTAGATAACAGTTCATCAGGTGCCCAGCCTGGGGAGCCGTCGTAAATGTAAAGGACCATACCTAGAGGTGATGTGGGCGGGCATTGTGGTGTGCTCCGCTCCGTGTCTGCCTGATGAAACCGGAACCTCTCCGGGAGGTCTAGGACCTTGCAGTCTTGCTAGGGACCCCAAATGGGCCTTGGTTTATGGGTCTTCTCCTGAAAGACCTAGATGTGTGTGAATGTATATTTTTGTATTATTTTGTTCCTTCTGTTCGATCTCTGTCTCGAGTCGGCCACCCCCAGCTATTGGGTATGTGCCTGAATATATACATACATACATATAGAAAGGATCTATTACAAATATAACAGTTAAGCTTATCTCAATTAACCCTCTGACTCCCATATCCCCTTGCTAATCTGAATAAAATTGTCTAATAATAGCCAGAAGACAGAAAAGAAATGCGTCATCACATCTTGTATGGATTAATAATACGAAATAGGAGCCAGGCATCCCACCAGGTCATAGCATGTTGGTGAAAATGGCACTAAGTACAATAGGATTTATTTGTGCTTCATACACATAGATACTTGTAAAATAAACCGCTATCTATGACTACAAAACTAGTGTTCTATAAAAAAAATAGCACTGTGCACTATTGCTGGGCCAAGCTGACACAATGTTAGACACACTTGTACCCAAGTATAAAAAGCACAGTGAGCTTGTTATCAATCAATTTGGACAAAATCTCAGTCAATGAAATATTCCAGGGAAACACTGAGGCCCACAAGTCACACCACCTGGATCAGTTCAACGTGGCAGCTAAGGCGGCTCTGGCCGGTAGCGGCGTGGCTCTGTGGGACGCCTCCATTCCTCTCTCTGACAACTTCCATGATATCTGCAGGAAGAAACCACAGTCCAACTATTGGTGGAGCTGCAATGACCTCATCCATGTTGGTAGGATTGCAGTAGATGAATACCTAGAGATGATATTAAACCATAGATGTACACCATTACTGCAGCCAGGCTGGTCATGTCTTTGACCCATTTTAGCGATGTGGACAATGTTTCTTGAACAAATTAGAAGTTTGAAAAGGACAATATATTTCTGTATATAACTAGGTTTTTGAGCTTCAGGTAAAGAGGGAGTTTGTCAAAAAGGTAGGTGATATCAGTCTAGCTAGTCAGCAAGGTCAGCTAGGATGAATGAAAGAGCATTCAGTGGGAATGATTGCTTGCATGCAGGGCCATTACCAGTGCTCCTGTCCTTTTTTATGCCACCATAATTCTTAAGTAAGTGACGAACAAATGTTTCTGAAGGTCGGGCTGAAGGAGAACGATAGGGATGCTACGTGGTTTATGTGGCACACGGATCACATGAATGGTGGAAGTCTTTGTATCATACACTGGTTTATGTGGCACACGGATCACATGAATGGTGGAGGTCTTTGTATCATACACTGGTTTATGTGGCACACGGATCACATGAATGGTGGAAGTCTTTGTATCATACACTGGTTTATGTGACACATTGATCACATGAATGTTGGAAGTCTTTCTAACATACACTGGTTTATGTGGCACACGGATCACATGAATGGTGGAAGTCTTTGTATCATACACTGGTTTATGTGGCACACAGATCACATGAATGGTGGAAGTCTTTGTATCATACACTGGTTTATGTGGCACACGGATCACATGAATGGTGGAAGTCTTTGTATCATACACTGGTTTATGTGGCACACGGACCACATGAATGGTGGACGTCTTTGTATCATGAACTGTATCAGGTAGCTATTATTAGGGTCACAGGTTCTCAATTCCTCTTTATGCAACCATACAAAAACATCTGTCCGATAATTCAGGAACACAATGATGTAGTTAACAAGTTAATTATACATTGGATGAGAATTATAACTTGATAATTTGCAATCTATCAGTGATGATGTATTGGATTTGTGACAATTATATTAATATAGCCCTAAAATATCTTCAACGCCAACCTGAGCTTAAGTAAGTGAGTTGTCATGAATCTTAGCTGGTATATATACCGTAGTTTGAATTTCCCGGGTTCACGACAGCTGGTTCCTTTTTGTTTTACGCATTACTTTATTTATCTTTGTGGATAAATATTACTGTGGTTGCACCAATTATATCTTAGTTTATTTTCCCTTATTATTTAATCCCGGGGGACGATATAGAACCCTTAAATATATTTTATATTGTCACGATAAAAGGGAATCTCAGACACACTTCACTCTGCCAAGACAAACCGCCAGCTGCTGCCACATAACAACAAAACTTCCCTGAGATTTACCTCCCGACATATCCATCACCTAATCGACACTCTTTGCATCACAGGTAAGTTCCTTTAATACTAGAAGTACTTCATAGATATTACTGGGACTACCACAGATAACCTACACATACATGTTTACAAGTAAGTCAAACGCCGACCCGGTATCATTTTTATAGCCTAGGCCAATTCATCTTTCCAGGTTTAATTATTAATTTATATCCGTTTCTCCTCTACCCCCTAGGAATAATAAACAGGATATAATTGGAGCTGTGTGACCAGGATACTGGGCCATCTGTTATTTTGATAAGAATTGGGGGGTATTAGGCCTAGGCCTGACTTGTCTGCCTTTGTGTAGAGCTGGGCGATCCAGTGGGCATATGCCGAGGGGCGCACCGGGGAAAGCTGCAAGGGCAGGGAGCGTTGGCCAAAAGTTTGTTTCATCGTCCGGTCGTTACCCTGTGCCCTTGAGAAAGGTGGCCCTCTTCGGCCATTCCTATGTACAGGATTTTCCGCTGGATCGTCCAGTGCAGTGCCGTGCTTTTTTTGTTAAACAGATCTATAGACCAGGGGCAAGGGTGGACACTGTCAGGCAGACCTTGGCCTGGGATGCGCTCCTAGCCTACAAGCCGGATCGTACATTCCTGATCCTCGGGGGAAACGATTTGACCCTGCAGACTGACCTTCAGCGGGTGGCCCTCGGACTCCAGTCTCTAGCTGAAGAGATAGAACAAAGGACTGGGGGTCACTGTCTGGTAGTCAGTCTGGAATCTAGGATAAGCCCTTGGGGTATGACCCCCGAGGAATACAATAGGGCCAAAAAGGGTGTGAACCTTCGCTTGCGGAGAAATCTCCCATTTACCAAGCAGAGGTACTTTGCCATGGGGATGAGTAAGACCGACTTGTGGGACGGAGTTCATTTAGATGCGCCAGGGAGCCGGAAGGTGTTAGATAGGCTATTGGACAGAGAGCGTGCCTTCTTTGAGGAGAAGGACAAGGCCGAGGAGGAGCAGTCGACGCGATAGGCTAGATCTAAAGACTATGACGACGGCTGCGGCTGTTCCTCCTTCAGAGGAGTCGTGATCCTTCTTTCTCTTTCTTTTCCTTTCTTTTTCAGGCATTAACTTTGTAATTTGTTAAAATTTAATATAGTAAAGTAAATATTGTAAAGTAGAGTAATATGACAGGGTAAATTTCCTTTTCTTTGATCATTTGTAAACTCACAGGGGGCACACGATCTGCATGCTTCAATTTGCTTGGTTGCTGTCGTCATCAATGTAAGTAGGTTAGCCTAGGCTTAGAATAGATTAGAATAGGTTAGCCTACAGTGACGATTAGTATTGTTGTTCCTTAAGCTTTAGTTACCGTAACATTTTTAAGAATGGAGGAGAAAATAAAGTCATTGCGGCGGTTCAGGGCCGCCAAGAAGGGAGGGATTACTAAGCTTACCTCTAATCTGTCTGAATTTATTGAACATGCTGCTACACTGCATGATGTAAAGGGTGTGAAAATCACTTTAGAAAAGGCCCTAGCTGATATCGAGTCGTATAACGTAGAGTTGTATAGCTTATATTCAGATGATCAGTTAGAGGAGGAGATGGTGAATGATATGCAGTATGTTAATCAAGTAAACAGTCAGTTAGCTGAGTTAGATAGTGCTCTACAGACAACCAATACTGGTAGATATCATGATAGCGCAGCAAGTAGGAAACAGAAGGGTATTAAGCTACCCTCCCTGAAGTTGCCAGTTTTTGACGGGGATCCAACACAGTGGGTGGGTTTCTGGGAGCTCTTTGATTGTAGTGTTCACTCCCAAACAGACTTAACTGACATTCAGAAATTTACGTATCTAAAGGGACAACTTAGTGGTTAGGCTCTACAAATTGTTAGTGGGTTTAGTTTGGTCGCTGCAAGTTATGAACCAGCGGTCACTATACTGAAAAACAGTTATGGTCAAAAGGATCGCATCAAAGCAGCTCACATAGCGAAACTGTGTAATCTCACGCATCCTAGCCAAGAGGTCAGTGCTCTGAAAGATTTTTCCGCGTCATTTGAGTGTGTGTTAGAGTCATTACGCTCTATGGATGTAACAGTAAGTGAAATGTGTGCAGTACTGTTGCATAATAAACTTCCTAGTGCACTCGCTGAAGTGATTAAGCGTGAATTAAAAGACAACTGGCTGGATGTGGATGAATATGTTCGTGTGTTTAAGACTGAAGTGTGCAATCTAGAAAGTAGACATAATCCACTAGAAGGGTTTGGGGCGACCGCCACAGCAGCAAATGCGGTGTATCAGAAACCCGATACCAAGCAGAAGTATGGATGTAAGTTGTGTTTAAAGATAGGACATTTTTGGGCAAAGTGTGCAAAATACAAGAACAGTCCCGCCAAGGCCAATAGAGCAAGGCAGTTGAAATTGTGCGTCGGGTGCCTGTCGTCAGAACATGGCAGCCAGGGGTGTACGAACCCTTAAATTAGGCCGTGCCGATTCTGCCAACAGAAACATTTTAATTATTTGTGTCCGACGCCACGCCTTGAACAAACTGGACAACCAGTAGCCCCTGAACCAACAGTGACCATGGCTGTGGCTTCGGGCCATAATGGAGTGTTGATACCTACCATTCAGATTCCCTTGACCGACAGAAACGGTCATACCGGTAAAGTAAGAGCTTTGTTGGACCAATGTTTGCAACATACCTTCATCTTGCGCTCTGCTTTATCGCAGCTTGATTACGTTAGGGTCAGTAAGGAACAGCTAAGGCTCCAGGGATTTACTGGCTCACATGGTAGTACTGAGTATGAAATAGTAGAGTTAACCTATCATCACAGAAGAAGGGTGTGTAAATTGAGGGCCGTTGTGGTGGAGGAGTTACCAGTATACAAACCAGGGAGAGGATTAGAGATGGAGGTAAATGCTATCAGGGCTCGGGGTTACAAATTAGCCGATCCTGGTATCACTGATGGAGATATGATAGGGTTACTGATTGGGGCGGACTTTTATTACCACTTTGTACATTCAGGCTATGTCAGGGAAGGAAGTATAGTTTTGTTACCCACAATTTATGGTTATGCACTGAGTGGCACTTATCAGTCAGATATAGAAGAGACCCATGTAGAGTTAGTCACTGTTCTTAAGTTAGCAGTAGACCCTTTAGTGGAGATACAGGAAGATATTGGCAGTAAATCACCAGAATTAAAGGATCTGACAGCTCTATGGGACTTGGACCATATTGGTATAAGTCCTAATGAGACTGGTAAGGGTGGGGAGAGAGTCTTAAATAGATCTTCTGAAACAGTACAGTATTCCGAAGCACAGGGACAGTATATAGTGGAACTGCCGTGGAGAGATAACATAGATAAATTACCTGATAACTTTAAGTTAGCCCTGGGCAGAATGAGTGGCTTGCAGCGTAAAGATATAAAAGATCCCAACTACTGTCAACAGTATACAAAGGTTCTGGATAATCAGATAGAAAGGGTGTTTATTGAAAGGGTAGAAAACAGGAATCAAGCTGGTCATCCCATTCACTACTTAGCTCAACATGGTATTACTAAGGATAGTGTTACTACGCCTGTACGGATAGTGTTTGACTGTTCGGCTAGGATGGACGAGAAGGCGTTCAGTCTGAATGACTGTCTCCATACAGGTCCATCGCTAGTGGCTGACCTCACCCAGGTACTTCTGCGCTTTAGATGCCATCAATTTGCCTGGGTGAGTGATATTGAGAAAGCATTTCTCATGGTGGGGATGAGTGAGAAGGATAGGGGTGCTACAAGGTTTCTGTGGCCCATTGATCCCTTGGATGTTGCAAGTACTTACATTGTCTACCGGTTCCGTGCAGTTCTGTTCGGGGCCCCCTGTTCCCAGTACCTCCTTAATGCTCCCATTCAAAAACACCTGTCTATGATACAGGAGAAGAGTGAAGTAGTTAATAAGCTAAAAAGGGGGTTGTATATTGATAACTTGCAGGGGACTGGTGATGATGTAAGTGATTTGCAGCAACAATGTTGGGATGCCCGTAGAATATTTTCCAGCGCTAACCTGTCTTTACGTGAGTGGGTCACAAATAATGAGAGTTTGCGGGAACTGTTGCACCTGAAGGGTATAGCTTCCGCCAAACAAGACGGGGTTAAACAAACTTGGCGTTGCGTGGCTGACTGATAAGGATATGTTACAGGTTAATTGCCGCAGAAGTAGCCCTGCATTGGTTACAAAACGCGAGGCTCTAAGTCTAACCGCGAGTGTGTTCCATCCTCTAGGAGTGTTGCTACCGGTAACCATCCGGGCCGGAGGTTCGTACAGGACTTGTGGAGATTAGAGTGTGGGTGGGATGTACCCATTCCAGAAGACATGAGAGCTAACTGGCAGGGTATTTATGACGATATGATAGATAGTACAGGTATCATGTTTCCCCGTAAGGTCACTAATTCTAAGAGGGTTACGCTGCTCCTATTTAGTGACGCTAGCTCAGTAGCATATGGTGTAGCGGCCTATGCGGTTGGTGATGAGGTGAGTAGGTTAGTAATGGCCAAAGCTAAGGTGGCGCCTATTAAGTCCCTCACCATACCTAAGATGGAGTTGACTGCTGTTCTTCTCGCAGCTCGTCTAGCATGTTATATATGTGAGGCCTACGCGGACGAGCTGATTATAGAGAATGTATACCTCTGGTCGGACAGCCAGATAACCCTATGCTGGTTGTCTAGTAAAAATATTTTGACTATATATGTTCAAAATAGAGTTGATGAGATAAAGTAATTAGTCCCCGGCGCTCATTTTCATTATGTGTCCACAGAGGACAACCCCAGTGATCTAGTCACCAGAGGGATTTCATATGTGTCCTTAGTTGCTTCTTCGCTTTGGTGGGGAGGGCCCACATGGCTACCTCACCAAATGCTATGGCCGGATCATGGCCCAATAGGGGGCTCAATAGGAGGGGACACCACAGTGGGTTGTAACACGAGTCAAGAAGGAACCCTGTCATTGCCGGTACCGGTTGCCCCTACTGCCATATTGAATTGGGACCGGTATGGCTCATATATGAAGTCATGGCATGTAATGGCATGGGTCCTTAGGTTTATTAGGACTCTTAGAGAGAAGACACAAGGGAATTATCGGGCAAAACAGGCATACTTGACAGTACCGGAATTAAGAGCAGCAGAGTCAGCCATGATTAAGGTAGCTCAGAGAGAAGCTTACTCTGAGGAACACCACTATTTGTCAAAAGGACAGGGCACACCAAGCAATATAGTGAAGCAGTTAGGCCTCTATATGGAGGGATGCATGATACGCTATAGAGGTAGGCTACTCTTGTCAGCTTTACATGATAGCGCCAAGTACCCTATCCTTATCCCTAATACACATCGTATAGCCACTCTCCTTAGTAATTACTGCCACAAAGTGTGTAACCAGAGTGGTGTTAGTTATGTTGTACATTACATAAGGCAAAGATGGTGGATCCCCAAGATTAGACAGGTAGTAAAAAAAGCCTTAAGGGGATGTATCATTTGCAAGAGATTGCAAGGTACATCATACCGTGCTGTACAGGCCCCTCCATTGCCGAAGTTTAGGGTTCAGGAAGTGAGTCCTTTGCAGGTAACGAGGGTTGACTACACAGGTGCCTTACCAGTAAAAGAGAAAGGGGGTACTGTAAGTAAATTATATGTAGTCTTATTCACCTGTGCAGTTACTAGAGCGGTCCATGTAGAGACGGTGTCTAACCTCTCCTGTGAATCATTTTTGCATGCGTTCCGTAGGTTTAGTAAAAGGAGGGGTTACCCTGAGATTATGATGAGTGATAATGCCACCACATTTGTTAGCGGAGCCAGTACATTACGGGAGTTGATAGATGATGCAAGGTTAAAAGGTACTCTAGCGGAATTCAAGTGCGAGTGGCGTTCTATACCGGCCAGGGCACCATGGTTCGGTGCCATTTGGGAACGGGTCATTGGCATCCTAAAGGCTGGCTTGAAGAAGGTACTGGGTGTAGCATTGGTTACCACAGAGGAACCGAATACGGTATTACTGGAGCTCGAGGCCACAGTTAATGATCGCCCGCTTGGCTACACCTACAGTGATCTTGAGGACCCTCTACCCATCACTCCTTCACAACTGGTTCATGGGAGGCAGATCAGAAGCTTTCCAAAGCGAGATGTCACAGATGAAGATCTCAAGGACACGATGTGGCGTAACAACGATTCCGTCAACCAACGCTTCCAATATGTAACAAAACTCTCACATGACCTGTGGAAAAGGTGGAGCACTGATTATTTAATATCACTCAGGGAGCAACATCGTCACTTAATGGTAAAAAGAGGGATAGGATCGCCACTAGTTGGGGACGACGTTCTAGTACATGATGACGGCCCCCGACTTTTTTGGCGTATAGGTCGGATAATGAAACTTCTTCGTGGTCCTGACCACGAATGTAGGGTAGTTCAGGTAAAAACAGGAGCCGGTTTGACCACCAGACCGGTGGTTAAGCTATACCCACTAGAGCTGGTTCCTTTTTGTTTATACGCATTACTTTATTTATCTTTGTGGATAAATATTACTGTGGTTGCACCAATTATAATCTTAGTTTATTTTCCCTTATTATTTAATCACGGGTGACGATATAGAACCCTTAAATATATTTTATATTGTCACGATAAAAGGGAATCTCAGACATACTTCACACAGACTTCACTCCGCCAAGACAGACCGCCAGCTGCTGCCACATAACAACAAAACTTCCCTGATATTTGCCTCCCGACATGTCCATCACCTAATCGACACTCTTTGCATCACAGCTAAGTTCCTTTAATACTAGAAGTACTTCATAGATATTACTGGGACTACCACAGATAACCTACACATACATGTTTACAAGTAAGTCAAACGCCGACCCGGTATCATTTTTATAGCCTAGGCCAATTCATCTTTCCAGGTTTAATTATTTAATTTATATCCGTTTCTCCTCTACCCCCTAGGAATAATAAACAGGATATGAGTCAGGAATAAAGAAAGCTTGATGAGTTACTGTACCTACTGGTGTAGCTTCCACAAGGCCGGACAAGGTGAAGGTGCTTTACTGGGTGTTGAGTGACTGACTAATGATGACATGTTACAAGTTAAATGCAGCAGATGTATCCCTAAATTGGTTATGAAACGTGAGGCACTGAGTCTATCCTCAAGAGTGTTCATCTCTCTAGCGTTACTACTATGGGTCACCATCCGAGCAGGGAAGTTTGTGCATTACTTGTGGGAACTCGTATGTGGATGGGATGAATTCATTCCAGATACATGAGAGCTAGCTGGCTAGAAAATAATGCACATGTGATAGGTACACATACCATGTTCCCATGTCAGGTCACAAATGTTAAAAAGATACAATTGTTTAGTGATGCTAGGTCCGTTACATGCTTTATGTCATAGCAGCCTACATGATTGGAGATGGGGAGAGTAAATTAGTATTAGCTAGTTTAAAGTAGCACCTACTAAATCCCTCACTGTACCAAATATGGAACTGACTGCTCTTCTTGCTGTCTGTGTTGCATGTTACGTAGGTAAAATATTTGTAAACAGGTTGAATTTGAAAGAATATACCTCTGTACTGACAGCCAGACCACTCTATACCATCTGCCCAGTAAATAGATTTTGCCAGCTTATGTCTGAAATCAAGTATGCAAGAAAACTATGATTATCTTCAGCGCCTAATTCTGGTATATATCCACAAAAGATAATCACTGTGATATGATCACTAGAGAGATCTGTATGACCGAAATAAACTCATAACTGTGATGGTGAGGGCCTAGATGACTACTTCACCAAGAGCTATGACCTGCAGATGTAGTTAATTAGTGAGGCGTTGCCATACAACGCCACAGTAGATCAGACCCTGCCATTGCCGGAATCGGTAGCCCAATCTACTGTATGAATGGAACTGGCATGGTTGCTATTTGGAGTCATGGCATGTGATAGCTTGTGTATTCGGAATTGTTAGGACTATTACAGAGAAGACACAGAACAACATATAAGACAATGCTGGCTTGCATGATTGTGCCATAATTAAGGCCAGCAGAGTCAGTCGTCATGAATCTAGTCAAGAGAGATACGTACTGAGAGGAACACCACTATATGTCAATAGGACAAGGCACACCTTTTCATGTACTGAACTAGTTAGGCCTCTACATGGCCTATGTTTAAGCATAATATATTCCGATAAAAGGTCTGTGGAGCATGGAGAGTAGATGGAGCTGGACTACCAGCGTGCGACACCCTGTCACACACATGCCTGGCCCTAGACACACACTGATGCTTCCACCCTCGTACTGCCGGCTCGCACATAGTGTGATGAAGGGGATGTAGCACTTTAGATTGATGGGAGGGGGGAGGATAGATTTGAGGTTGGGGAAGGTAGTCGAGGTAGGGAGAATGTGGTGAAGAGAGGGATAGGGGTATAGTAGAGGTAGGGGGAGGAAGAATATTGGGGGAAGTGGTTGGAGAGGGAGGAGAGGAGGAGGTGGTATAAACTCCCAAAAAGCTGGTATGCTTGTTTACATCACTGTAGTGCTGGACGGGTATATTCAACAAAAACGAGCTTCATTCCATGTTCTTTTTCATGCAAAAGCAAGACCTATAACGTATTACAATAATATATCTGTGAAAGGGCGATAATAGAGCTTTACAATGACACCTGAATCATCCTTGTACGACCACGGGTTCTCTTGCAACAATCGTGTAACCGGAGGCGAAAATACCCTAAGATGAGGTATTTTTCCCGTTTTTTTCCTTGTTGAGCGAACTAGGGAGCTGGTGATGAGATATAGTATGTGTCAATGACAGCCACATGGTGGTGACGAGCGTTTCGAGGCCGGCTATCGTTCCCCCAATGCGCGGTCTCTCTCTCATAGCTCATAATGTCCTCAAAATGGCACCCGTCATATGAAGGGCACCGCAGGGGTGACCAATATTCTCTCTCCCTTCATATGACGGTCACCGTCAGTTGAGAGTTAAGAGATGCCATGTTGTGCTATATGTCGCCCAACTTTGAGATGATTCCAATCCCTGGCGCAGTTTTTGTGTAGATATGAATAGTTGCCTTAGGTAAGGTTTGCCACAGTCTTCCAGCAGAACCTCAGGTGAGGTTTGTCGCAGTTTATGAGTTAAGGTGTCCATGGTTCTAGGTATGTCTTCATGACCTGAAGAAGGTATTATTATGTTACCTCCACCAACCGACTTTACTCCTAAACTCAATTAATGAAATCAACAAATACATGTGGCAGTCCAGGGATTCGAACCTAGGATGCTCTCACCGAAATTCAGTGCATTTATCCATTGCGCTACAAAGAAAGTTAAAGAATGGTGGACAAGCCTACAATTTATTATGCAGTTTCGAATCCTGCATATCAATCTAGGCATGTTCTCACTTTCCAACTGCGCTATCATAGGCTATGGATAGATGGATGGAAGGAGTAATTAATGGGGCCTTAACCCTAAGGAAGGCCTCTCTATAAACTATCCCTGAACCTGAATGAATTATTATGCTACCTCCACCAACCGACTTTACTCCTAAACTCAATTAATGAAATCAACAAATACATGTGGCAGTTCAGGGATTTGAACCTAGGAGAAATATGGTAAATAAAGTGCTCCTTCTCAAATTATGCTTTTATTCATACCTAATTATTTAATGAATATTTCAGTCCCCAATTCATAGTATAGAAGATGCCCGACCATATTCGAGGATGCTTAGGATGACCGTATAGTGCTCTCTTCAAATCACGTGATATGTATAAATAAGGTGTCGCCATCTATTATTGCAGAAATTAAGCAAGCAACACGTTGAAGCTCCACTGTGACCATCTAGTGTAATACATGAAGCACCAAACATGTCGAAGCTTCAATTGATAATCTTGGGGCCTCATAAGAGTTACAGGCTACTGAATAGCCTAAAGTCCCGAGGTTGAGACAGAAAAACAAAACAAAATCAAAATTTACAACCAAAACAGCTCCGTCTCTAGTGATAGAGCCTGCCACTAATTGTTGTTGTTATGGTTGTAGTTGTTGTAGTAGAAGTAGTAGTACTGGTAGTAGTTGTTGATGATGTTATTGTAGTAGTAATATTAGTAGTTACTGTAGTTTTTATACTTCACAACATTAACCTTTGTAAACTTAAGCGGGTATCACACCAGGCCACATTTTCACCATTCTCAGGTCTTTGTTCTCCATTTACAGCCAGTAGTGCTGGCAGCTACTAGCATACACGTATTGCTCTTACTTACTGGCTTTACCAGTGCAGTAAGCGATCGTTATATTGTGGTGTTTCACCTAAAATGTAGAGTAATATGGATTGATATTGACAAATTTAGTGTAACAAGGCCCAATCTATATGCTAAGGTTGCTATGTTTTGCATTTGAAGCTTACATAAGTAGGTAAGAGGTAGTTTATCGCAATGGATACAGCATGACGGTGCCCCTAGTCGTTTCCACAGCAGTAAGCGATCGGTATATTGTGGTGTTTCACCTATAATGTAGAGTAATATTGATTTATATCGACAATTGTAATGCAATATGACTCAATCTACATGTTAGCTCTGTTATTTTTTTATACTTGGAGCTTATATAAGGAAATATTTTTAGCTCTTCGGAGGTTTTTGAGTGTTTCGCGGCAAGAATGTAGTTACCGGGTATACCGCCCGTCTTGTTTACACTACGAGGACGCTCACCATCATGTTCCCGTCTATTTTGACTGCCTTTGGTTGCAAAAATACATTACCCTAACCAAACAACCTAACCTAACCTAACCTAACCTAACCTAGTATTATAGATTTATAATTATTTATTTTATTTTAAGTATTTATATATGATTTATGTTGTATGTCGGTAGTAGTACACCCGGTAACTACATCCATCCCGTTTTCGCTTCATACCAATGGCCATGGCGTATGAACAGTGGTTATTAGCTGCAAGTGGTGTAGCTATTTTAGCATTAGTTCAGTAGTTCACCCAGTTACGTCTATCAGCAGCCCTCCTCACAATCAAAACACACAACTTTGTAGTAAAATATACAATTCAACGTCATATACAGAGATATTATTAACACCTTAAGAGCGGCCTATGCGGTTTATTTATATGTACCGCCCAGCGGGGTGTTTTTAGCCAAAATAGGGCTGTTTACGTGATCATTTTCATGCCTAAATAAGACCCAGAACGTAAAACAAGTATCTATCCCTGAAAGGGCATAAACAGAGCTTTCGAATGACACCATAACGATCCTTTTATGATGGCTAGTTTTCTTGCAATAACCGTGCAACGCGAGTGCAAAAAGCATGTAATTAGGCACTTTCCCAATACAATTCCGTATATAGCGAGTGAGAGAGGGAGGAGGGAGGTGGGATTCGTGCCAGTAGGTTCGCCGCGGTGGTCTGGAGCAGTCATACGCTCGCTACTCTCCTGCCACCACTTGTCTCTCTCTCTCAGCAACATTACGTGCTGAAATTGCCACTCGACATATGTCGAGCACCGCCACATAGTCCAGCTTTATTTAACTCGACTTATGTTGCTCGCCGCTAATTAAGGGTTAAGAATATATGCGAACAGCCCAGACCAACACCTGCCTTCCTCTATAAATTAGGCGGGCGTTTACCAGTCTCAATACGTATCGCTACAGATCTACATCGACAAAATGTTGTCTCAAATAGGGCTTTAACCAGGAAAAATATGAACAATATGCATTTGGTTATCGAATATTTGATTATATCAATAATTTTATGAAGTCAATTTTGTAATGCTTAGTGTTTTCTTTAAATTTCTAGTATTACATACTTCATACCGTATTGGGGCTAACGACTTGCCTCCGACAAAAGACGGTTGCTTCGCACCCTGTGCAGGCTGCATCCTGGCTCCCGTCAAACGGCGATATTTTTGCCGGAGAAGGACGGTATCTCCGTTTTTCGGGAGAATGAAGAACAATTGGCCTAGTGTGATACCCCCTTTATGGCCAGTAGCGAGGTCCATCGATATAGACTTTGAGTAAGGATGACATTGTTGGTCATCGACCGGCTAATTCGGTAGACACTATTGAGTTTCATTGACAGTCAACGAATCTTAATTATGGACCAATTTCATTATTGTCTTATCATTGATTTGATAAGTTATTTTGTCTTTATATTGTGCGGTTCCTGTTTTAGTTTGTTTGTTTTGCAAGTTTTAAATTTTAATTGTCTATCACTTCTTACTGAAATACAAGTATACACAAAATGTACCTCAGAATCTTGATCAGAATTCTTTGGCTTAATAATTTATAGTTGATCAAGCTCTCCTTCATATTTTTGACGTTCTTACTCTTCCCTGAATCGTTATTCTTCAAAATGTAATCAATCGCGTCACTAAGCTACACAAACACCTTAATGTATATCCAGAAGTTTTCTATAAGCATAACGATGTGCCTAACTATTATTACTAATCGCTCTTTATCTATATTATGTATACGTAAAAAGTGTATGTTAGAGTTCATTAATGATTCGATACGTGATTATAGTCTATTAATTTTAACCTGGCCAGAAATTGACTCATCCCCATATTAATAACATACTCGGCTACTACAATGTTTGTACAGCCAAATATGGTGTTAATTGTGGCAACTTGGCAATAATATGATGCACAGACATAGCAGTTTAATAGTTTTTCATTAATTATTGAGACATTGGCTGCTAATGGAGTCAACTTTCCGTCAGGTTAAAAATAAATCGAGTAGTTTAGTCTCAAAAGGCTCAGCCAGCATAACAAATGTTCTTTATAATTGAAGTTGTACTGTACAGTATTATAATGTGGCTAAATATTTTTTTTATATTCTATTTTATTCAAGGAGGTAGTTGGTTTTTCTGGAACCCTTTTACCCTCATATTTTGCCCCATTAGATTTGAGATTTTATGACGTCTGCCCCATTAGTTTGTTGAATTTAAGACCTTCGTCTCATTTCTATATATTTTTATCAAGACCTTTCGTGCCATTTAGTTTAGATTATTTCATGCTGAGCGATAGCGAGCCTGTAATTTTGTAGGACTGTGTGGGACATTGTTGCTGGAAGGGTATTAGTGAGTGTACTGGTGGTTTTTCGAGAAAATAACCTTGTACGTGATGGAATTTCGCGATGTGTACAAAATTACTATAGTTTACCATGTAAATTAAATTTCTATCATTAAACGAGTGATATAGATTTTTTTTCTATGGGTAACATTTTAATAATATGTATACCACTCTACGCAAATAAGTTTTCTTCTTATATTCAATTAGTAATTTAATTGTTTAGATATACACTATATACAAAGCACCAATAATATTGTATACACATTTGTACGGAATAAGAGTAATGAAGCTGCAACATGAGTATTGTACAACCCAACGACCGAGGTAGCATGGCAAGACTGTGTGTATCAGTTGAGATCAAACTTTTGGTGCGGGAAGAAGTGTTTTCTTTCTACTGTTATATACTGTGTTTATAACAAGCTAAACATTAATATAATGTTTGGGATCTCAGTCAAGGACCGATCTTGGGCAGATCTAGGGCCGGATTTAGGGAGGGGGGCCCAGGCCTCCCACCAAAATGCCAATTATAATGCCAATTATTTTGTTTGCCTTCTTAACTACTTCTGAACATTGTTGACTCGGTTTTAGGTTACTTGATATTGTTACTCCCAGATCGGTTTCTCTGTCTACACTCTTAAGCTGAGTGCCGTTCATCGAATAGTTTGCTTTCTCATTTCGGTATCCGTTATGTAGTACTTTACATTTATCCGCATTGAAACTCATTTGCCAAGTTTGGGCCCAACATGACAACTTATCTAGATTGTGTTGCATATTGTCAACTTGTTCTTTTGACAGTACGCTATTTGCAATTTTTGTATCGTCAGCAAACTTTGAGATTGTACAGGTGAGACCCTCACCTATGTCGTTGATGTAAATTAAAAAGAAAATTGGTCCCAGTACCGATCCCTGGGGTATCCCACTTCTTACATTGGTCCATTTAGATGCCTTACCGTTTATGACTACCATTTGCTTTCTGTCGCTAAGCCAATTTTCTATCCATTTCAACACACCATTTTGTGTTCCACGCGCTTTTAATTTTAGCAGTAAACGTTTGTGGGGAGCTTTGTCAAAGTTTTTTTTAAATATATATATTTTTTTTCTATGTGAATAAGGGAGACAAAAGGCATACATGCCTGCAGCGAGTGCCTCCCCCAGATTTCAGAGAGTGACAGGGCCGAAATCAAGGGACGTTCGAGCTAAAATGCCTGGACACACGGAGTTTGAAGCAATTTAAGTCATAGGAAGAGGGAAAGACTGATTCTGGGAGAGAGTTCCAGAGTTCAGCAGTTGAATAGAAGAAAGTCTGACAATAGCGTTTCACTCTTGGGTTGGAGAGTTGCACAGAGAAGGGGTGGGATTGTGTTGCAAGGCGGGTACTACGTACCCTACGTAGAGGAGGTGGTATACACTGGGAAAGCTCTGAGGAACACTGATTATTGTAGTAGCGATAGAATAGTGAGAGAGATGCAACATTGCGGCGAAGAGAGAGAGATTGCAGAGAATTGGTGAGTGGACGGTAGTTAATGATACGAAAAGCTTTCCTTTCTACTTTATTTAGGAGTATGGTGTGAGAGGATCCTCCCCACACATGTGAACAATACTCCATACAAGGACGCACTGTGCCCCTGTACAGAGCAAGTAGCAGGGGTAAAGAACCCCTTGAGGCGGTTGAGCACACCCAGCTTCTGGGAGACTGCCTTAGCGAGACTGGTAATATGGTCCTTCCAAGTGAGAGCAGAAGAAGAAGAGACACCGAGAACATTGAGGGAAGATGAAGGGTTGATTTTTGTATTGTTGGAGAATAAGGGATAGTCCTCTGGAGGTTCCTGATGGGTAGTAAGATGGATAAATTGAGTTTTGGAAGCATTAAATGTAACAAGGTTTTCTCTACCCCAATTGGAAATAGTAGCTAGATCAGAAGATAAGCATTTTATGGCTTCATTACTTTTACTTTTGAGGGACTGCTGGATGGGGCGTTCTGGAAAACTAATTGAGTTGTGTAAAGTAGAGTCATCTGCATATGAATGTATGGGACTAGATGTACAGTTGAGAAGATCATTTATGAAAATTAGAAAGAGAATAGGAGATAGGACAGAACCCTGAGGAACACCGGAGTTGATAGGATGAGGAATTGAGCGATGGCCGTCCACAACCGCAGCTATGGAACGGCCGGAAAGGAAATTAGAGACAATTAAAGGCACAGATAGAGGGACAGAAACCGAAGGAGGGCAGTTTGGAAATTAAAGATTTGTGCCAGACTTTATCGAAGGCCTTCGATATGTCTAGTGCAACAGAAAAAGTCTCACCGAAGTCCTGAAAGTTGTATGACCAAGAGTTAGTAAGATATGAAAGAAGATCACCAGTAGAGCGACCCTTAAGGAAGCCATACTGGCGATCTGAGAGCAGATTATGAGAAGAGAAATGCTTAAGAAATTTGGAAGCAAGAATAGTTTCAAAAACTTTAGAGATACAAGAGATGAGAGCAATTGGACAATAGTTGGAGGGTTGAGAGCGGTCACCCTTCTTTGGGACAGGTTGAATCAGAGCAAACTTCCAGCAAGAAGGAAAGACGTTAGAGGAGAGACAGAGACGAAAGAGTTTGCCTAGGCAGGGGGTCAGCACGGAAGCACAGTTTTTAAGTACAACAGGAGGAACACCGTCCGGACCGTACGCCTTCTTAGTATTAAGCCCAGAGGGGGTAGAAAGTACATCTTTAGAAGAGATTGAGATATTAGGCATAAGTAGGAGAGAGGGGGGCGGAGAGGGAGGGATAGCACCGGAATCATCCAAGGTAGAGTTTCTGGCAAAAGTTTGAGCAAAGAGTTCAGCTTTGTCAGAGGAAGAAGTGATGGTTGTGCCATCAGAGTGGAAAAGGGGAGGGAAAGACGAGGAAGAAAAGTTGTTGGAGAGGTTTTTGGCTAGATGCTAGAAAGCTTGGGAAGAGCTAGAATTGGATAGTTCAGTGCATTTATTATTGATGAATGAGTGCTTGGCAAGTCGAAGAACAGATTTGGCTTGATTCCGAGCAGAAACATAGGAAAAATGAGATTCTTGAGTTTTAAGGTGTCGGTACCGTTTGAATGCTTCCTCCTTGTTGTGGACAGCAGCAGAACAAGCGTGAGTAAACCAAGATTTTTTTGCATTAGACTGAGAGAATGAAAATGGAATGTACGCTTCCATGCCCGAGAGGATTACCTCGGTAATGCGTTCAGCACTCTCCGAGGGTCCTCGGCCACGGAAGCAGAAGTCATTCCATGGGAAATCAAAGAAGTATTGCCGAAGAGTCTCCCAGTCGGCAGCGCCAAAGTGCCACAAGCGCCGCCGGATGGGAGGATCGGATGGCCGTACTGAAGAGATAGGACAGGTGATGGAGATAAGTTTATGGTCGGCGGAGCCCAAAGGAGAGAAAAGATTGACAGTATAAGAAGAAGGGTTAGAAGTAAAAAATAAGTCAAGAATGTTGAGCCGATCTCCGAAGCGATCCGGGATATGGGTGGGTTGCTGGACCAGCTGCTCTAGGTCATTTATGATAGAAAAGACATAGGCTTGTTCACCAGCTTTGTCAGTAGAGTGAGAGGAGTATATAATATAATATCTACAGCTTTACTCTCATCATAAAGGTTGAGGATATCGTGAAAGAAGTCTAAGAGGTTTGTTAAGCAGGAACGTTTGTTACGAAAACCTTGTTCAGTATCTTTAAGTATGTTATTTTCCTCTAAGTGATTTACGAGTCTGTCTCTTATGAGTGTTTCTAGCATTTTACATACAACTGAGGTCAAGGTAATTGGACGACAATTACTGGGTCGGGATTTGCTGCCTTTTTTTAATATTGGTGTTACGTTGGCAAGCTTCCACTGATCAGGCATAGTTCCAGACTGCAAGGATTTATTGGATAGCAATGTCAGAGGTTTGGAGAGCTCATCCTTAGCTTCCTTTAGAACTCTAGGTGAGCTTGTATCAGGTCTGGGCGATTTATTTAGCATGAGTTTATCTAAACATTTCAATACTTCTGTTTCTGTAATAGTGATAGAGCTTATAATATCAGAATTATCAATTTGAATCGGCAATGCTGTAGGGATATCATTGAGGTCTTCTGTTGTAAAAACTGAAGCAAATAAGGTCTTGAGGACATTACTCATTTGTACTTCGTCTTTGGTGTTTTCTCCATTTTCATCGACTAACGGTCCAACAGTTGCAGTAACTACTTTTTTCTTTCTGATATAACTATAGAACTCTTTCGGTTTGTTTTACTTTGATTCGCAACATGTAACTCCAGGGTCTTTTTACTTTGTTTAATTAACTTTTTTGGCTTTGCGTCGTAATTCTACAAATTTCACCCGTTCTTCGTCTATTTGGGAGCATTTTTACCTGTCATTAGCAAACTTTTTAGCAAGCAAATTGTCTGAAATCTCTTATTCCGCCATTTGGGCTTATCATTATGGCCTGTACGCCGTATTTTTGATGGTATGCAGTCTTGCACTACTTTTAGGTAAGTGTTTGTGAATACTTCCCAAGATGTATTTATGTTGTTATTGTTAATTAGAAAGCTCCAGTCACTTTCTTTAAACATTGTTTTAAGTTTACGAAAGTTTGCTTTCTTGGAATTAGGGACTTTCTCAATACTGCTATTTGGTACGTTACTAGTAAACTTTAAACTGAAAGTTATCGTACGATGGTCGCTGTTACTAAATTTATCACCTGCATTCAAATTCTCTATCAATTCTTCTTTTGTTGAAAGTACAATGTCACGGGTTGGAGATCTAACAAATTGATATAGCGAACTCTCTTGCATGTTTGCATACAGGGTTTGTCAAGAGTGTGAAGTCATTATATAATCCCACTTGTTCACAGGTAAATTGAAGTCGCCTAAAATATGGTATCTTGCGAGTTACTGACGTCTGCAATTTGCTCATAATTTCTCGGTCAGTTTGCACTGATTGAGCTGGAGGTCTGTATATTAATGCAAGTATTATTTTTGTACCTTTATTATTCTTTATTACCACAAAGGATGTGTCGACGTTCACAATTTGAGGTTTTGACATGAGGGTCGGGTTAAGACTTTCTTTTATATAAAGTAAAACGCCACCTCCATTTATTTTTTCGGCTTTTCTCAAACATTACAGAACTGGGAAGTGAATACTCTGCTAAAAAGTCTGTCTTTCGTATTGAGCCAAGATTCTGTTATGCCAATAACATCGTAATTTTCTGTAAACACTAGTTCCTCTAAATCGGATTTTTTTTTTTGCGTATGCTATGAGCGTTTGCATAGAAAACCTTTAATGTTGTGGATTTAGAATTCACGGAACTCTCTTTAATAATATTCTTGGTTCTGGTCGGATTTACATTTATGTACCTGTCTTCTCGTCGGTCCTCGCTGTCCTCGATCCTCGTCCCTGGTTGACATCGGTCCTCGCTGTCCTTGATCATCGTCCCTGGTGGTCCTCGCTCATCGTCTCTGTTGGTCCTCGCTGTCTTCGATCCTCGTCCCTGGTGGTCCTCGGGCCTCGATCCTCGTCCTTGATGGTCCTTGGTTGGATCTGCTTCTTTTTCGAAAATCGTTTACTGCGTCGTGAAGCAGGCGGCCAAATCTTGCTGCTCCCACCTGGTTTAGATGAACTCCATCCCATCCGCTGCAATCAGACGATCTTCACGGTAGAAGGCATCCCAGGTATTGATGAATCCAACGTTTTCCTCCCTGCAGAGTTCAGCCAGTCGACGATTTACGCTAGTGGCCATGTTGAAGAATCGACTCTTCACACCGATCCTGGGGACGATCCCTGATAAGATGACTCTGCGTGACTTTTCCCTATACGTCTGAATCAGCTTCCGGTACTTCAGCATGAGGTCCTCCGATCGAGTCCGCTGCACGTCATTAGATCCAACATTAAGGACGTACATTGTGCGTGAGGGGGCTGACTTTCAAAATTCGTTAACTGCAGCTTCAACGTCGTCCACACCGCTACCAGGGATACAGAAGCGCTTCCTGGTCCTGGGTGCCCTGGCGCAGAATTTGGTAAGTTGTCCACGAATCATGGAATCTCCTACGAGCCGAATTTATTCTATTTCTTCTTCTTCGTCTAAGTCCGCAAAAATCTGGTAACGGTTCTGGCACATGGTTTCGGTGATGATCTTCATTGCAATGGGGCGAACGTTGTTTCTCACGACGCGGAAGTTGTCCTGAGGGAGAGGGGAGCCATTACTAGTGTTTCCATACAACATCTTGTCACCTAGTGTTTCCATACACCATCTTGTTACCTAGTGTTGTCCTACACCATCTTGTCACCTAGTGTTGTAATACACCATCTTGTCACCTGGTGTTTTCATACACCATCTTGTTACCTAGTGTTGTCATACACCATCTTGTCACCTAGTGTTGTCATACACCACCTTGTCACCTAGTGTTGTCATACACCACCTTGTCACCTAGTGTTGTCATACACCATCTTGTCACCTAGTGTTTCCATACATCATCTTGTCACCTAGTTTTGCCATACACCATCTTGTAACCTAGTGTTTCCAATTTACCACTGGCTACACATATCATACGCCATGTTGTCACCTAGTATTCCGTTGTTTATTTGTGTCGTTTCTTGTTTTATTTTTGATTTTACTTGGCTTGTTTTATTGGTATAGATTGGATGTCCAATCTATACCAAATAAACAATCCTAGTAAAAGAAAGAAAGGTAGTTTATTGAAAAGAGCGTAACTGTATGGTGCATATCATGATAATACAGGTACAATTGTGCCAATTCAATGAAAATAATTTCGAGACAGATATTTTGCGTCATATTATGTCTGGTTGCGGTATTGGTGTGAACACATCCTCAACCTTGTATCTCACGAACTAGGTCTAGGTTAGGTTAGGTTAGGTTGTTAGGTAAGTTTTTCCCCATTAACCAACGATCTTAAAACACTCAGATGTATGTAATTTTCAGAGTAAAAAAAAAATATATATTTTTTGCCTTTGGATACAGGATGGGTTGAGGCTCCGCCCCCCCCCCACACACACACACACACACACGACGTATTGAAATCAGCATCTATTTTGCCCAAAAATTGACACCTAAATTGCACGAAAGGTCATAACATTTACCAAAACTGGTGCGAAAGACCTTACAATTGCGAGACTAATGGGGCGAATATCTTACAATCTCAAAACTAGTGGGGCTAATCTTGAGAGAGAAAGAGGTCCAGAAAATGTACCCCCTTTAAGTGAAAATCTCCCCATAACCCATTGGCTGAGGGGACCGTTCTGGAACGTCCTGGTAATTTAAAGCAATTTACAGGCTCTTAAAGCCTCTTAAAGCCTGTGGAGACGAGTGCGAGTGAGTGGTAGCGTGGCAGTCCCCCGTACGCTCTCCAGCCAGGCTGCCAGGGCACTGAGGGATGTCAGCCATGTCTTGCTAGACATATGCACTGCTGCCAAAGGCAAATGTAGTAAGACATTGCTCATTATTAGCGAATATTTGCCGATGTCTATGGTAGCGCTGAGGATTAACCCTGTGCTTTATGAAGCTCGTTCTAGTATAATTTTGAAGCTATTTTCTTCTAGTTTTTGGCTGAAAACATTTCATTTCATTCAGGCACAAGCTTAATCTTTCAGGAGTGCCTGAATGTACCTTAATATAGAGGAACAATTCGGAGATATGCCCTCATTGTAAGTGTTAATAACCATAATGTTTATGATCAATGGTTCAAATCCTTTGACTGAACCATACTGCATCACTGGATCCTAGAGTAATAATATTGACTGGGAACTCCTCTGGTACAACTTTTCGCAATGATTATTTTACAGAACTATAACACCCCAATTACGAGATTTGAGCCTCAGATTGTTTTCTTTTGCCCTTACCTTTTTTTTTTTTTTTTTTTTTTTTGTCTATGTGATTGAGGGAGGCAAAAGGCAGAACTGCCTATAGCGAGTGCCTCCCCCATAGTTGAAAGAGTGACAGGGCCAAAATCAAGGGACGTTCGAGCCAAAATGCCTGGACACACGGAGTTTGAAGCAATTTAAGTTATAGGAAGAGAGAAAGACTGATTCTGGGAGAGAGTTCCAGAGCTCAGCTGTTGAGTAAAAGAAAGTTTGAGAGTAACGTTTCACGCTCGGGTTGGAGAGTTGCACATAGTAGGGGTGGGATTGAGTTGCAAGACGGGTACCACGTGCCCTACGTAAAGGAGGTGGTATACACTGGGAAAGCTCTGAGGAACACTGATTATTATAGTAGCGATAGAATAGCGAGAGAGATGCAACATTGCGGCGGAGAGAGAGAGGGTACACCACATCCAGGTTGGCTCCATCCTCCAGTGTTTGCAGAATATAGTCATGGTGCTCCAGCAATTGAGACAAACAGGACCTCCCTCCTCTGAAGCTATGTTGTCCACTGTTCATCTTATTGTTGTTTTCTAAGAAAAACACTATTTGCTTACTGATAACTTTCTCAAATATCTTGATAATGTGAGAAGTCAGTGCAATCGGTCGGTAGTTCTTGGGTAGGGATCTTGGTCCTCCTTTGCAGATTGGGGTAATCTTTGCAGTCCTCAATAACATTGGTATAATTCCCTCTCTCATAGATGCATTCCACAGCATGTATAGTGAGACTGAAAGCTCTGAAGTGAACTCTTTCAGGAGGATTGCTGGAAATTGATCGGGTCCAGCCTCAGAGTTTGCTTTAAGCTCACTTATTGCTTCAGCAATATCACTTGGTTGGAAGTAGATGTCGTCCAGTTGAGGTGGCTGCCCAATAGAATTGAAGAAAATATCTGGGTCATTGATTCTGAGCATCTCTTTTGGCTAACTAAATACTTGTTTGTATTGACCTCTCAGTGTCTCGCAGATCTGTTGTGGATTGCTGATGACTTCTCCATTTGTGGCGACGAGAGGACCAATACCTGCTTTCACTGTGGCTCGTTTCTTAACATACTTGAAGAAATACCTATAGTTTGTCCGAATGGCTTCAACAGCAGAATTTTCATCTTTGGCTCTTTCGTTCCTGTGGGACTCCTTCAGCTGTTCCTCCAGTTGTTTCACCTTGTCCTGCATGCTTCTTCTGTCATGGTCATTGTTAGATGTTTTTATTCTAGTGTTTAGTTTGCTCCTTTTCCTCATGATTGTTTTCCTCTCACGTGGGATGGTTGCTTTGTAGCAGGCCTTCCGGAGAGGAGTATACTTTTTTACAATCTTGAGGGTTGTTGAGATGATTGTGTTGTACTTTTCATCAACTGAAGCACTTTCAATTTCAGTCTGCCAATCAACTTCACCCAACTCACACTTAATACTGGACCAGTCAACTTTGTTGTTGAAGAAATTCAGGTCTCCAAATTTGATTTCTGGCTTTGCAGTTGGTTCCATGACTTGAGAGGACTTAATTCTTCTAATGTTGGAAGTAATCTTAATCAGGTTGTGGTCAGAAAGGATTGTCTGCTCTACTACCGCCTCATGGACAAGTTCATCATTGTTTGTAAATACGAGGTCTAAAACATTTTCACCTCTTGTTGGTGAATCAACCTGGTTAAGGCACCACTGCTCAGTAAAGTTAAAATGCAGCTCTGCCTGGACTCTGTCTTGTACAGTCCCAACGTGCACTATTCTCATTTCTGGCCAGAACACATGTGGTAAATTAAAATCTCCAACCACAACTACTTCTGGCAGTGGGTTTTGGAGATTTTCAACTATATAATTTAATTTTGTTATGATGGGCTTGAAGTGTTGTGTCTCACAAGCAGGTGGCTGGTAGAGGTTAACAAGGACCAGGTTTAAGGATGTAATGTGAAGGGATAGTACCTCCACAAAGGAGTTTGACTCTCCCAGGAGCACTTTAGTAACTCTTCCAACACATAAGTTATAACGCCTCCTTTTTTCTATTTAGTCGGTCAACTCTGAATGGTAGAAGCTTTTCCATTTGGACTTCTGAGTCTCTAATTGTGTCGTTTAGGTGAGACTCAGTGAGACAAAACTGCTAGTACATAATCTTTAGTCGCAAGTTCAGACAGCATCTGCACTTTCTGGCTGAACTTTCTTGGGAGCAATCCCTCTATGTTTCCCACAATGAGGGTTAATTGCTCCCCGAGTGACCCTACTTCAACATGCAAGGCTGGGCTTGATGTGCCATGTTGTGGTAAGGCACTGTCGGTGACCCTTGCAGTGGTGACCAAGCCATGTGTATTTGCATCATTTTGGCAAATTGGAGCATCTGAGTTTGTAGTTGCTGGATGTCTTTCTGTATGCCTAAAAAAGACATATTGTTATTGTTGTTGTTATAGTTGAGGCCTTCATTACGCCCCTGGGAGAGTGGGCTACCATTATTGTGGCCAGTAGTAGGTTGGGTCCTCCAGAATGAGGTGTCTGGAGGCTGAGGTGGAACAATGGCTTATGTACCATTTATTTCACTGTTTGCATGATAAGTGTTCTTACTTGTACCAGTATTATTCTTTGGAGTAAGAGTTTGTGAAAGATTGGTACCTTTTAGGTGGTTGAATTTACAATCATTATTATGACACTCACCAGTAGAGACAGCCTTTCTGCATAGCAATGGATGGAACCTGGAACACTTTTTGCCCAAGCTGCATCCCTTAGCTTTATTTGGTCCATGGTTCAGGTAGCGCCAACATACTTTTGGATGTTCATAATTGTATTCTTTTCCATGACGACCAGTACGGCATCCTCGGAAAACGTTGCGCCGGTAGAAGCGGCATATTGGTGCTGGTCTTTCTTCTAATATCTCCTCTACTGCCTCTTTCCAACTGTCATCTAAGGATAGAAAATTTTGGTTCTGTGGTGGTTCCTTCTGGGGAGATTTGCTTGTAGATGGATATTCACCCTGAGGAGATTTGCTTTCCGGGTCAGAACTCTTTCGAGGAGGACCATTGTCTCGTTCCAGCAGTCCAGTGACCCATGCATGTTGCTCATAATTATTGTCATCTCCTAGTTTATCTTTAACACAGCCCTCACAAATATACTGACTTCTTGAGTTGAAGTAGTGGACCAAGCAGTATACTGGAAGATGTGAGCACACACACACGTACAGTAAACATTCAGCAGTCTCTTCTCTGCCACATACACACACACACACACACATACAGACATACAGTACACACTCAGCAGTCTCCCCTCTGTAAAGTATACATTCCAAAGCAAATGTATATACACACTGAACAAGGCAAAGAATTACAACCCCAAGTCCTTTCGGGACTTCGGTGAGACTTTTTCTATTGCACTAGACATATCGAAAGCCTTCGATAGAGTCTGGCATAAATCTTTAATTTCTAAACTACCCTCCTTCGGTTTCTATCCCTCCATCTGTGCCTTTGTCTCTAATTTCCTTTCTGGCCGTTCCATAGCTGCGGTTGTGGACGGCCATTGTTCACTTCCTCACCCTATAAACTCCGGTGTTCCTCAGGGCTCTGTCCTATCTCCTATTCTCTTTCTAATTTTTATAAATGATCTCCTTAACTGTACCTTAATTCCCATCCATTCATACGCAGACGACTCAACTTTACACTACTCCATTAGTTTTTCAGAACGCCCCAGCCAGCAATCCCTCAACGACAAACGTAATGAAGCCATAGAACTCTTAAATTCTGATCTAAATACTATTTCCAATTGGGGCAGAGAAAACCTTGTTAACTTTAATGCTTCCAAAACCCAATTTCTCCATCTATCTACCCGTCAGGATCTCCCAGCGGACTATCCCTTATTCTTCAACAATACAAAAATCAACCCTTCATCTTCTCTCAATATTCTTGGTGTCTCTTTTTCTTATTATCTCATTTGGAAGGACCATATTACCAGTCTTGCTAAGGCAGCCTCCCAGAAGCTGGGTGTGCTCAACCGCCTTAGGGGGTTCTTTTCCCCTGCACAGCTTCTTGCTCTGTACAGGGGCATAGTGCGCCCTTGTATTGAGTATTGTTCACATGTGTGGGGAGGTTCCTCTCACACCGCTCTCCTAGACAAGGTTGAAAGGAAGGCCTTTCGTATCATTAACTCCCGTCCACTCACCAACTCTCTGCAATCTCTCTCTCTCCGCCGCAATGTTGCATCTCTCTCGCTATTCTATCGCTACTATAATAATCAGTGTTCCTCAGAGCTATCCCAGTGCATACCACCTCCTTTACGTAGGGCACGTGGTACCCGTCTTGCAACTCAATCCCACCCCTACTCTGTGCAACTCTCCAACCCAAGAGTGAAACGTTACTCTCAAACTTTCTTCTACTCAACATCTGAGCTCTGGAACTCTCTCCCAGAATCAGTCTTTCCCTCTTCCTATGACTTAAATTGCTTCAAACTCCGTGTGTCCAGGCATTTTGGCTCGAACGTCCCTTGATTTTGGCCCTGTCACTCTTTCAACTATGGGGGAGGCACTCGCTATAGGCAGTTATGCCTTTTGCCTCCCTCAATCACATAGAAAAAAAAAAAAAAAAAAAAACACAATCAGAGAGAGAGAGAGAGTACAAAGGAGTACAAAGGAAATCAAGCAACAACAGATCTAGTGACCCCTCTAGGCTGCTTCTCCTCCAAAACACTGAGGATGAAGTGTCCAAACAGTGGTTTAGAGTGGGTAAGGGAAACTTGGAAAGGGAACTACTGCCCTGGAACTAATGTCTGTGGCAGGATTCGGAAGTTACTAGGGGACAGATGGGTTAGTAGCATAACACAGTTATAAGTGATCTTTCGTATATCTGGGAAAAAGAGAGTAACGTCCTAGTAATATGTATAGGCAATAATCCTTGATGAATCTGTGGGAGGAATAGAATAAATTTATTCATTTACAAACGCAGTCAATCGCGGGTTTGATGCAAGATATTTGTCTAGGCGAAGTTTAAAAGAATCAACGGTGCTGCAGTCTCTAACGTCTCGGGGAAGCCCATTCCACAAGTTGACAACTCGATTGAAGACGAAATGCTTAGATTCGTGTGAGTTAAAAGATTTACCAATCATTTTGCAACCGTTTCCCTGCGTGTAATTAGATTGGTCGATAGTGAAGTACTTACTACAGTTCATATTGTCAATGCCTTTGATGATTTTGAACACTTGAATTAAGTCGCCTCTTAATCTGCGCTGGGTTAAAGGAAATAGATTTAATTCTCTAAGACGCTCCTCGTATGGTTTGTTCTTTAGGCTAGGTATAATTTTAATTGGTAACTCTACGTTGAACTCGCTCTAGTTTGTCTATACCTTTTTGGCAATAAGGGCACCAGGATTGAACGCAGTATTCCAGGAGAGGGCGGACTAAGGAACAGTAAAGAGTTGCGATAACTTCTTTGAATTTATGCTCAATTGACCTGCCTTTAGAGCCAATTATTTTGTTTGCCTTCTTAACAACTTCTGAACATTGTTGACTCGGTTTTAGGTTACTCGATATTGTTACTCCCAGATCGGTTTCTCTGTCTACAACTCTTAAGCTGAATGCCATTCATCGAATAGTTTGCTTTCTCAATTTGGTATCCGATATGTAGTACTTTACATTTATCCGCATTGAAATTAATTTGCCAAATTTGGGCCCAATGTGACAACTTATCTATATTGTGTTGCATATCGTCAACTTGTTCTTTTGAGAGTACGATATTTCCAACTTTTGTATCGTCAGCAAACTTTGAGATTGTACAGGTGAGACCCTCATCTGTGTCGTTGATGTAAATTAGAAAGAGAATTGGTCCTAGTACCGATCCCTGGGGTACCCCGAGAGAGAGAGAGAGAGAGAGAGAGAGAGAGAGAGAGAGAGAGAGAGAGAGAGAGAGAGAGAAGAACTGAAGGCACACAAAGATTTTTCGGGGGTTCAATTGAGGAAAAATAAAAATAATAGATTGACAATGAAAAATGTGGATAAAAGTAGAACGAGAAAAAAGTACAAATTAAGGCATGGAAGGCACAAGGAGTTTTTATGTTTTAATTGAAAAATATAGAAACAATTTACAATGCAAAATATGAATCTTCTCAATTAGCTCTGCCATCCTAGTAATGAAGGATCACAGTCAAAAGTGTAAGAGCTACATTAATACATACCAGATTATCATTATTACCTCAATGGAACAGAAAAAACAACCATCCCCCATTAATATTCACTATCTTTAGTTCGTATATTAAATTAGACTGTACACGACTATACACAAAAGATAAATGATCAGATTGTAGACTCGATAATAGGTATTTTTTGACTCTGGTAAGCTGTTGTCACACGAGCATTTTTTCCATCAATTTTCGAAGAGCAAGTATTTCCTCGTAATAATTTTAGGCTTTTTCCCATTGGCATCGGAAACTAGACTAATGATAGATTATTCTACGTGGCTGAATTCCGATACACATACAGGGGAACAATGCCAAGGGAGTTCATTGCTCAATAGGTGGCGTTCTGAGAGTGAGGGTCCGATTCTAGGAGGTGAAACAGTGAAGCACTGGAGCGAGGCAGCTTCAGAGATGGGGCTGCTTTGAGCCGTGAGTGGGCAACTGTAAGCTCCATGCATCCTGCAAAGGCAAGAAAGCAGGGGCTGGTTGCAGCTAAAAGTGCTTCACATGTCTCACCCCCTAGACTGGAATGAGACCTCACAGGCTTCACCGTTCAATGATTAGCGGTTTAATGTACAGGCTCTCAGCCTATGCCCGAGAGGGAGTAGTTGGAATAGATATTTAAAAAAAAAAAATCTGGTATAAATTGATGGAAACGGCGCTAGTGTGAAACCTCCTGTACTGTGGCTCCGTTACATCCGCCGTTAAGGGGAGATGGGTCGGTTTTCTGGTCCCCCTTCTTCCTCATGTTTAGCCCGATTAGTTTTCAGATTTTAAGACCTTCGGCTCATTAGTTTGACGATTTTAAGACCTTTCATCCCATATATTTGTCAATATTAAGATCTTTCGTGCAATTTAGGTGTCGATATTTCTTTTCCTGATGAGCGCTAGCAACATTGTAATATGGCAGTAACCGGCCTTTGGCCGGGAAATTTTTCTATCGAAAAATGTACAAATTTATCTTGAAGGAAGTCTTGGAGTAATTTTGTAAAGCTTGATGGAGATCTAGCGAGGAAACTGAAAACATAATACAAAGATAGAAAGAATAAGCTAATAATTACGCCCATCCGCTGTTAAAAGGTGGTGTTACTCTAGCACTTGAGCATCGGAGTCACAGTATCGTCATGAGTCAAACAATAGCTAAACGCGAATCTACTGTCTGACACATTTATCTTTCATCGTTAGTGTATTTTGTATCTCAAGAGCTCCTAACCCTAAATTGCTTCAAACTATGTGTGTCCAGGGATTGTGGCTCGAACATTCCTTTATTTTGGCCCTGTCACTCTTTCAACTCTGGGAGAGGCACTCGTCACAGGCAGTTTTACCTTTTGTCTCCCTCATTCACATAGAAATAAACAACAACATGTATTTGATATATGAATAAAAAAACAAACCCACTAAAAAATAAATATTGTTTTTAGCGAATTCAAGACTCCGATACATGTAGCTGATAAATTTACTCGTGTGACACCGGCTTAACCCATTAAGTACCAGTGCCGCCATTTTAACTTTATTCTGGCCCCTTCTCCCTCACGTTAAGCCCCATTAGTTTTGACATTTTTCGTCGTTCGGCCCATTTGGTTGGCGATTCTAAGACCTTTCAACCCATTTATGTGCCATTTAGGTATCGACTTTTTCCTGGTAACCAATAGCGAGCCTGTAAATTAGAAGGATCTGGCCTTCAGCCGGGACATTTTTATGCCAAAAAATGTACAAATATATATGGAACTGGCGTCTTCAGAGTGTTCTTTGTTTCATGATGGTGGTCTAGGCAGCAAACTATAAGACAAACCCTTAAGGGGAGACTGACTCTTTGTTTGCTCTATTAATTCAGTTATTCATATATTTTTTTAGTTTCCTCCCTAGACCTCCATCAAGCTTAGAAAACCACCCCCTAGACCCCCCTTCAAGATAAACTTGTACATTTTTCGGTAGAAAAATGGCCCGGCCGTAGGCCGGTTCCTCTTAAAATTGCAGGCTCGCTATCGCTCGCCAGGAAAAAATTGACACCTAAATGTCACAAAAGTCTTTAAAATTGACAACAAAATGGGGCGAAAGGTGTATAAATCGCCAAACTAATGGGGCTAAACATTAGGGAGAAGGGGGTCCAGAAAAACGGTCTGCCTCCCCCTAAGAAGTAAAACCTATAAAAAAAGGTCAGGGGAGGAAACTAAAACAAATAAATAGATACCAATAACATAAAATATATATAAATAAATTAACAAGTGATCACAAATCTTCCCTAATGTGCCAAACTCTATCTGGCTTCTTCCTTTGTCTGGCGTTAATTGGTTCAACAGGTGTGTATACCTCAGATTAATTGGTTGTGTTGACTCATAAAACATAGACCTGGAAATTCACCTCGACTTATTTTATATTGGAGCTTGAATTATTTATGTACGCCGGCGTTATAAATAAATAATTAATAAATATATCTACCTATCTATCTATTGCCTGATGCCGTGATCACCGAAGGGGTGGGCACGAACGAACCGCCCCCACGCACCTCTGTCCCCAGTCAGTCGACGCCCCTCCTCCCAACCAGCACCACCTTCATTAATATACTTCCTCACTCCATCCTTCCACCTCTCCTTCGGTCTACCTCTTCCTCTCTGTCCTTCCACCTCACTCTCGTACACCCTCTTAGTCATACGTTTCATATGGCCGAACCATCTCAAGTTGTTCTTTTTCACCCTTTCCAGCACATCTACCTCCACACCACACCTCCTTCTTACGTTCTCATTCGTCTGTCTATCCCTCCATGTAACTCCTCACGCACTTCTCAAGTAACTCAATTCCACCGCTCTCACTCTTGGTCTGAGTCTCTTCCCGAACGTCCATGCTTCGCTTCCGTAAGTTAGTGTTGGGATTACCACACTGTCATGCATTCCATACTGACCACTCTATTTCTTGTTACTGCTTTCAACGTTCTACAACCCTCTTCCCCTATTGCACCCTCTCCCGCACTGCTTCATCCATAGTCCCATCTTTACTCAACACACTGCCCAGATACTTAAAAGAGCTGACGATCTCCATAGCCTGACCGTTCAACTTCACCTCACACTCTGTGACTTCACCCCTTTCGAAGACCATAACCTTGCTCTTCCCCGCATTTACCTTCAAATTCCGTTTTTCGCACACTGTTCCAAACTCATTTACCAGACCCTGCAACTCCCATTCATTATCGCTCATCAGAACTGTATCATCCGCAAACAGCAGTATAGGCAGCTTCCACTCATTTCCCTCCCTTTTCTGCGATACACCAAAATCCACTGCTCTTCCTAGTATTTCTTTCATGACTCCATCCATATATACAGTAAACAACCACGGGGACATCACACACCCATGTTTCAACCCAACAATCAGGTAAAAAAACTCGCTCTGCTCATTCTCCACACGTACTGCCGCCTTTGCACCCTCATACATGCTCTTCACTGCTTTCAGCAACTTGCCATCTACTCCGTAATATATTCTAAGTACTTTACACATGCCTTCTCTATCCACTCTGTCATAGGCCTTTTCCAAGTCCATAAAGGCAACATACACTTTTTGTTGCTTCTCCAGATATTTCTCCACAACACAGTTCAGGGGAAAATCTGATCTACACATCCTCTTCCCTTCCTAAAAACCTTCCTGCTCGTCGCCTATCCATTTCTCCGTTCTTACTCTCACTCTCTCAATCACTACCCTACTGTACACCTTCCCTACTATGCTTAAAAGACATATTCCTCGGTGGTTACCACACACTCCTCTTTCCCCTATGCCATTATTTAGGGGGACTATTATGCCAGTCTTCCAGCCATCGGGTGCATTCCCCTTCTCCCATGTTAGTTTGCACATTTTTCATACCCATTCGATCACTATCTCACCACCATACTTCAACATTTCCCCACACACTCCATCTGTTCCTGGTGCTTTCCCCAACTTCACTCTTTTCATAGCTTCCCACACTTCTGACCTTCTGATCCCCACCTCCTCCTCCACTACTTCTCCTCTTCTCCCTCCCATACCATATCCAACTATGTTTGCTGGCTCTTCATTCCTTACATTTAGTAACTCATTGAAGTACTCCCTCCATCTTTCGACTCTCTCTTGCTTCTCGGCTAGCATTCTCCCATTCTTATCTTTCACACCCTTACTGTTTCCCTTGCTACCTTCCCTAACTTCCTTGACTTCTTTCCAGAACAGTTTCTTACACTCCCTCCATTTTACACTCAGATTACTTCCAAATTCCTCATCTACTCTTCTCTTACTTTCCTTCACTACTCTCTTCACCACTCTCTTTCTCTCCATGTACCTCGCTCATTTATGCCTCTCCAAATCTTCATTCCATCTACCACCCAACCACTTTCTATACGCTTTCTTCTTGTCTTCCACAGCTATTTTTACCTCTTCTGTCCACCATGCTGCACCTTTCACTCCCCTCCCTCTTCTCCTCACTCCACACACCTCCTCACATGCTGCACATATCTCTTCCTTAAACACCTTGCTTATCTCCTCCACTTCTTCCATATCTTCCAGGTCGAACTCACTTAGTCGTCTTTCTACTGCTCTCCTGTACTCTTCCCTGATTTCCTCCTCCTGTAGCCTCTCCACCCTCCTCACCATTCCACCTTCCTCTCACCTCCCTCCAGCTCTCCTCACCCACTTTTTTTGTATCCTAACCTTAGCTACTACTACATAATGATCAGACAGACCCCCTCCAATACCCCTATACACCCTAGCATCCATCAAAGATTTCTTCATTCTTTCATCTACACATACTGTATATAATCAATCAGTGACTTTCGTTCCACCACTGTCTTATCCTTCATCGTCCACACCACTTTCCATGCGTACCTGTGTATCATTATGTGTCGGAAATAGGTGTTGGCTATTAACAACCTCCTCCCCACACATACGTCCACAAGTGCACTACCATTCCCATTCACCTCTGACGGTACCCCCCACCCTCCCACCACTCCATCAACTTTCCTATCACCCACCTTACCATTCATATCCCCAATCAGAAATATTTTTTCGTTCTTGTCAAACTTATCCAGGAACGCCTCTACATTCACCCAGAACTCCTCTTTCTCTCTTACAAGTTTATCCTCTGTCGGAGCATACACACACACAATCACCCACGTTTGTATTCCTACTTTCATTCTCACTCACACAATCCTTGAACCCACAGACCCATATTCTCTTACACACTTCTTCCATTTGTTACTTACAAACAAACACGCACCTTCTCTCGCTGCTCCCTCACTCACTCCAGCACACACACCCATTCCACACTCCCACTCTCTCCCATCTGTACCCTTCCATTTGGTCTCCGTCATTCCACATACATCCAGCCTGGCATTCACTAACACTTCCAGTACCTCTCTCTCTTTTGTGCCATCATTCATGCCACTCACGTTCCATGTACCTATTCTCAGAATGTCCGTAAGCTTGTCCATAGTCGGTTCGTCAACACAGGGTCCGTTCGCATCCGAGGCTGTTTGTTCATTTATCGTTGCTACGTATTTTTTTCCGGGTGGGAGTCGCAAGCCCACCGACCCAACCTCTTTAGTCGCCTCTTAGACACGCAGAAGGCACGTGGGGCATATTCTAATCCTTTACCCCCAGGGTATATATATATATATATATATATATATATATATATATATATATATATATATATATATATATGTCTGTGTGTATGTGCGTCTGTAAGTAGTTAAGCAGAGATGAGGGTCGATACCATAAGAATAAACGACCTCATTCGCCAGGTTATAACAATTCCCCCTGAAATGTCAGTGCCTGCCTCCTTCCGTAAGGGGGTGGAGGAGGTTGTTTTTTCTCCTTCATGGTTAGTCCCAGCAACTTTGAGATTTTAAGACGTTCGTTCCATTAGTTTGGCGTTTTTTAAGTCCGTTCGCCCAATTTATTTGTTAATACAAAGACCTTTTGTGCCATTTAGGTGTCGACTTTTTCCTGGCGAGCGATAGCGAGCCTGTAATTTTAGGAGGAACCGGCCTCTGGTGGGGATTTTTTTTTACCGAAAAATGTAAACATTTATCTGGAAGGGGAGTATATGGTGTGTGTGTGTTTTTTTGTTTTTTTTTTTTTTTTAGCTTGATGGAAATCTAGAGAGGAAATTGAAGAAATAATATATAAATGAAACAAATTGTCCAACAAATAAAGCCTCCCCCTTAACCCTCTCCGACATATGACGCGATTTTGAGCCTATTGGGGATACTTTAACGCCTGTGTTACCATCAGGGGTATTTAGAAACCTTTAGTTGAGTTACTTCAACCTCTGCAGTTGTCTTTGAGTTAGCTGTGGGCAGAAAACTAATTTTGGAGAGGTAATTATAGGAGTGAGAGAACCTCTATTTCTTAATGCTAATCTGGCAACCTCTGCGTCATAAATGCGTGAAAGGGTTAATATAACCACCTCCAGCAACTTAATTTTGAGTAGACCAGAAATATTAGCTTCTACCCTCTGTAACTCAAGAAGGGCTAGAGCAAATGGGCTGTAAGCTACCACACCTATTCTCTGGCTGACCCTTTCCAACTGGTAGCAATATAAGCTTGATTATTCTAGTCGTGTGTGAGTAAAGAGGCTAGTGGTGAAGAGTTTTGGGTGCCTACTTACTTTGGTTATAAATATCCCCACCGAAATACCATTGGCAGCCTCCTTCCTTACTGCAACCTCCTCCAGCAAGTTTATTTGGTTGATTGGGATATGTAAGGTGAGATTTGTATAATGTTTTTATTTGTTTAGTAATTTACTTAATAATTTTAGTTTTCTTCCAAAACCTCCATCAAACTTCTAAAAATACCCCCTCCAAGATAGATTTGCACATATTTCGGTTGCAAAAATGTCCTGGCCAAAGGCCGATTCCTCCTAGATTACAGGCTCACTATTGCTCGCCAGGAAAATATCGACACATCAATGGCACAACCGGTCTTAAAATCGCCAAACTAATGGGGCTAAACATGAGGGAGAAGGAGGTTCACAAAACCATACTTCCCCTAAAGAGCACACTGACTTTGTATAATTCTAAGAAGGTACTCATAAATAATCAATAGCCATTTTATTTTGGGATTACAAACATAATTTAGCTTGCGATGGGCACTCAATGGTAATTTGGAGAGAGGCATAAATTCCTACTCTGTTTAACCCCTTCCGTAACCCCTTCCTTCCTTTAACCCCTTCCGTAACCCCTTCCTTCCTTTAACCCCTTCCGTAACCCCTTCCTTCCTTTAACCCCTTCCGTAACCCCTTCCTTCCTTTAACCCCTTCCGTAACCCCTTCCTTCCTTTAACCCCTTCCGTAACCCATTCCTTCCTTTAACCCCTTCCGTAACCCCTTCCTTCCTTTAACCCCTTCCGTAACCCCTTCCTTCCTTTAACCCATTCCGTAACCCATTCCTTCCTTTAACCCCTTCCGTAACCCCTTCCTTCCTTTAACCCCTTCCGTAACCCATTCCTTCCTTTAACCCCTTCCGTAACCCCTTCCTTCCTTTAACCCCTTCCGTAACCCCTTCCTTCCTTTAACCCCTTCCGTAACCCCTTCCCTTAACCCCTTCTGTAACCCCTTCCTTCCTTTAACCCCTTCCGTAACCCCTTCCTTCCTTTAACCCCTTCCGTAACCCCTTCCTTCCTTTAACCCCTTACGTAACCCATTACGTAGTTTTCATCATATTCTGGTTACTATTAAACTATTTACTTTAGTTTATAATCTATCTATACGGCTCAAATGGGTAAATCTATCTATTCTATCTATATGCTCAGGCCCAATCCCCATTTTGGGGGTAGCCGACTCAAGACAGAGCAAGAACAGGAAAAACAACATAAAACAAAAAATAAACACAGATAAAAAACACAAACTCTCACACATCCAGGTCACCCAGGAGAAGACCCAGAGACCCGGGTTACCAAAGGTCGCTCCAGCACTCCCCCAGCCCCTGACCACCCGGAGAGGTTCCGATCTCGGCAGGCAGACATGCAGCGGAGCCAAAGCCACAAGCCCTCCCACCACACTTCCAGGCACACCCTTCATATTAATCGTCCCCGGCAGCGCCTGATGGACTATTATCTAGTCCAACTTGCGCCCGACCCCTTACTCCATAGTATGGGTAAATACTATCTCAATAAACCCTCTTTATAACATAGCTCTTTCTTAAACTGCATACAATCGTCTAATATTTCTCCAGAATCAAAGGCAAAAAGGTTTCATGGTGATGAAGGGGTTTACTAAATCGAAACATATTGGGTGGATATACCCTGTTCCAAATATGTAGGCCAAAACCTTTGAACATTATTAACCACTATAATTCACGAACGACCAGCGTAAATTAGCTAATATTTCTAACATTTATGAAGAGTCAGCCAGGGAATGGGTGTTAAAGTTAACAGCCCATTTGCCCTAGCCCTTTTATAGTTACAGATGATAGGGTTCAGGATTTCTGGCCTACATAATTGTATTTTCTTGATATGCACCATATTGTTACCCTATTTTTAGTAAACTACCTTGTTTATAACTTTGTGTCTTGTCTTTTCTCTTTTACTCGGCTTGTTTTGTGGTATGTAAAATACACACATAAACAAGTGAGTTTACTAAAATGAGGGTAACTGTATTGTGCATATAAAGACAATAGAGGAACGATCATGTCAATTCAATTATATTCACTTCACGACAGACATTTTGCGTCATATTCTGTCTGGTTGCTCCCTTGGTGAGAACACAACCTGAACCGCCCTCGCCATTTCGCAGGCTGCCTGTTACGTTTCACCATTGCATTGTTAAGGCGCCCTCCATGTTCTGTGAGGGGTACTAAATGTTGGTGGTGCAGCCAGTGTTAAAGAGTGGTATGGAGACCTGATTTATGTATGGCACTCTCGTATCAGACCAACCCTTGTTCAGCTATTCCCGGAAGGAGAAATGGGTATTGTTAAAATAATCCATGTGTAAAATAAGGTGTATTATGCAGTTCCACACACACACACTAATACATATATATATATACTGTATATATATATATATATATATATATATATATATATATATATATATATATATATATATATATATATATATATATATATATTCTTTAATACATACGAGGTTGAAAGAAATGGCAATTCCTGCGTTGGAAATTTTATTATTCAAAGTTTCCAGGTCTCTGATGAGTTTTCGCTGGGTGGCAGGAAGTAGATGAAGGAGATGAGCAAAATTCATGGTGGTACAGGGTTACATAAATGTACATGATGATACAGGATATACGACGCGTTTCACTGGACAACCAGCATTATCAAGTAAGGATGGAATGATATAAAAGGTAAACAGGAAGGATATATATAGAGGCTGGAGGATCAGAGGAGGCGAAAATCAGGGGGCAAAAGTCTGCTATTGGTGGAAGAGTATTCTAGGAGAGAGAAAGGGAGAACCGCTTCACGCATGCGCACTGGATGCGGGATGGTGGTCGGTTGGTGGGGTCGAAGCTGATTGGCTGCGTGTCGAGGGGCGTGGCCTAACTTGTGTGGCGCCTGCGGAAGACGAAGCTGAAGGAGGTAGCGCGGGGGGCTGCGTCAAGGGCACCGGGGGACGAGGGGGGGTGTTAGGTCCTGTAGGAAAGTGCCTTTTGGCAGAAGGAAGGATCTGAAGGTCCAGAGTTTGGTTGTTGATGTTGGGATGTAAGGCTTGGATAAATAAAGCTTCGAGTATAGGTAATCTCCTTGGGTCACTTTCTTTATAGAGTATGGTGGTGTGTTTCTCTAACTCGTTGCGTGTGAGGTGAGGGTGGTTAGGGGTGAGATAGTGGTCTTTGATGGCTCCAGCCTGAAGGTGAAGAGTTAACTGACGTGAAAGACGAGTCTGCGTCATACCAATATAGGAATGAGGTCCACAGTCCTCATAATTACAGGTATGTTGGTAAATGACGTGATCGTCGGTCATCGGGCTCTTTATCTTGGTGGAGGCTGGTTTGTTGCGGAGAACGAGGTTGGAGGTCTTGGGGGATTTGTAATGAATTATTAATTTGATTTTGTTTTCTGGGTTGGTTGGGTGGACATGCTTGGAGATTATTTCTTTTAAGACGGCCTCGTCATTTTTGTGTTCAGAGGACATGTAATTGCGGTAGAAGATCTTAATTTCATTGGGGGGGTCAATGTTGGGAGGGCTTTGGGTGTACCATTTTTCAAGATGGTGGTTGATGGTGCTGGAGATGTCGGAGTTGGAGTATCCATTGTTTACTAAAACTTGGGATAGTCTTTCTAGTTCCTGGTGGGTGTCGGCCCAGGTAGAGCAGTGCGTGAGGGCTCTCCTAACATAGGCGGAGATGGAGGATAGAAGATAACGGCGGGGGCATTCACTATCGCCGTTGAGGCATTGTCCTGTGTTAGTTGGTTTAATGTAGACGGTGGTTTTGAACCCATGGTCGTTCAGAGCTACGAGGATGTCGAGGAAGGGGAGTTGTCCATTGTTAGATTTTTCAAAGGTGAAGTTTAGTCCGGAGGAGGTCATGAAGCGACGCTGGAGTTCCTGTAGTTCGTGGAGGTCCTTGATTTGCACGAAGATGTCATCCACGTATCTACAGTAGACGGCGGGTCGTTGGGCAGCTAGGAGCTCTTCCTCGATGGTACCCATGAAAAAGTTCGCAAAAAGAACTCCTAGGGGGCTGCCCATCGCCACACCGTCTATCTGCTTGTACATGTTGCCCCGTGGGGCAAAGGAAGGGGGCCTCCTTGGTACATAGCTCCAGTAGTGTTTTCAGGGCCTTCTCCAGGATGTCCAGTATTGGTGTATCAGGGCAATGATAAATTCGACGTAGAATCATGTCAATGGTCCTATCCACTGGCACGTTGGTGAACAGGCTTTCTACGTCGAGAGAGGCGATTGTGTGGTTGTTGTTACGGGGGGCGTCTCGTAAAATTTCCAAGAAATCGTGGGCTGAGTTAAGGTTGAATTGGCTGGGCACGTAGGGGGTGAGTAGGTTGTTCAGGCCCTTGGCGATCTGGTAGGTGGCAGTGGGGATCTGGGAGATGAGGAGGGATCCACCTTAAAAAAATCGTCGGAGAATACACCCCTGGTTATGCGTACGGAAACATCAAAACACACAAACCTGGGAACCCCCTCCGCCCCATCATCTCCCAGATCCCCACTGCCACCTACCAGATCGCCAAGGCCCTGAACAACCTCCTCATCCCCTACGTGCCCAGCCAATTCAACCTTAACTCAGCCCACGATTTCTTGGAAATTTTACGAGACGCCCCCCGTAACAACAACCACACAATCGCCTCTCTCGACGTAGAAAGCCTGTTCACCAACGTGCCAGTGGATAGGACCATTGACATGATTCTACGTCGAATTTATCATTGCCCTGATACACCAACACTGGACATCCCGGAGAAGGCCCTGAAAACACTACTGGAGCTATGTACCAAGGAGGCCCCCTTCCTTTGCCCCCGGGGCAACATTTACAAGCAGATAGACGGTGTGGCGATGGACAGCCCCCTAGGAGTTCTTTTTGCAAACTTTTTCATGGGTACCATCGAGGAAGAGCTCCTAGCTGCCCAACGACCCGCCGTCTACTGTAGATACGTGGATGACATCTTCGTGCAAATCAAGGACCTCCACGAACTACAGGAACTCCAGCGTCGCTTCATGACCTCCTCCGGACTTAACTTCACCTTTGAAAAATCTAACAATGGACAACTCCCCTTCCTCGACATCCTCGTAGCTCTGAACGACCATGGGTTCAAAACCACCGTCTACATTAAACCAACTAACACAGGACAATGCCGCAACGGCGATAGTGAATTCCCCCGCCGTTATCTTCTATCCTCCATCTCCGCCTATGTTAGGAGAGCCCTCACGCACTGCTCTACCTGGGCCGACACCCACCAGGAAATAGAAAGACTATCCCAAGTGTTAGTAAACAACGGATACTCCAACTCCGACATCTCCAGCACCATCAACCACCATCTTGAAAAATGGTACACCAAAGCCCTCCCAACATTGACCCCCCCAATGAAATTAAGATCTTCTACCGCAATTACATGTCCTTTGAACACAAAAATTACGAGGCCGTCTTAAAAGAAATAATCTCCAAGCATGTCCACCCAACCAACCCGGAAAACAAAATCAAATTAATAATTTATTACAAATCCCCCAAGACCTCCAACCTCGTTCTCTGCAACAAACCAGCCTCCACCAAGATAAAGAGCCCGATGACCGACGATCACGTCATTTACCAACATACCTGTAATTATGAGGACTGTGGACCTCATTCCTATATTGGTATGACGCAGACTCGTCTTTCACGTCGGTTAACTCTTCACCTTCAGGCTGGAGCCATCAAAGACCACTATCTCACCCCTAACCACCCTCACCTCACACGCAACGAGTTAGAGAAACACACCACCATACTCGATAAAGAAAGTGACCCAAGGAGATTACCTATACTCGAAGCTTTATATATCCAAGCCTTACATCCCAACATCAACAACCAAATTCTGGACCTTCAGATCCTTCCTTCTGCCAAAAGGCACTTTCCTACAGGACCTAACACCCCCCTCGCCCCCCGGTGCCCTTGACGCAGCCCCCCGCGCTACCTCCTTCAGCTTCGTTTTCCGCAGGCGCCACACAACTTAGGCCACGCCCCTCGACACGCAGCCAATCAGCTTCGACCCCACCAACCGACCACCATCCCGCATCCAGTGCGCATGCGTGAAGCGGTTCTCCCTTTCTCTCTCCTAGAATACCCCTCCACCAATAGCAGACTTTTGCCCCCTGATTTTCGCCTCCTCTGATCCTCCACCCTCTATATATACCCTTCCTGTTTACCTATTATATCATTCCATCCTTACTTGATAATGCTGGTTGGCAAGTGAAACGCGTCGTATATCCTGTATCATCATGTACATTTATGTAACCCTGTACCACCATGAATTTTGCTCATCTCCTTCATCTACTTCCTGCCACCCAGCGAAAACTCATCAGAGACCTGGAAACTTTGATTAATAAAATTTCCAACGCAGAAATTGCCATTTCTTTCAACCTCGTATGTATTAAAGAAAATTTATTACCTGGCTTTACTAACATATATATATATATATATATATATATATATATATATATATATATATATATATATTATATATATATACAGTATATATATATATATATATATATATATATATATATATATATATATATATATATATATACAGTATATAATATAATTATATATATATTTATATATATATATATATATATATATATATATATTATATATATATATATATATATATATATATATATATATATATATATATATATATTATATATATAATATATATTAGGTGGTAGGTGTGGTTAATCCGTTGGTGAGTGAGTGCATTTATACCTGTAAATTGTATATCGGGCGCCAGTGACCAGTTTATCTTTCCTGTATCGCTCAACTCCTTTTGTACCGGCGACGTCTTTATCATTATATTCTGTCAACTATTAGACGATATTATTAAGCACAGAAAGGACGTCTACCCAGTAAAATGTTAAAACATATCCCAATTAACCTTTTTTAGCTCCCATATGTCTTTCCTATGATTCATAAAATCATCTAAATGTAGCTGAAATATAATACAAAATGACGTCGCCGGTACAGAAGGGGTTGAGGGTGTTGTATTTCTGTTTCCATGTTTGAATTAGACGTGTATTGATAATCAGAGTACATAGATGTTGGCAATGGAATATAGACTTCCCTCCATTAACAAGACAGTACTGAAGGGAAGAACATTGTTTGTGTTTGTTGTTGTTGTTTGTTGTTGTTGTTGTTTGTTGTTTGTTCCTTCTCTGAATAAAACATTTATTGATACACATAATATATTGGTTTTGACAATGAAATACAAACTTGTCTCCATCAAAAACACAGTACTGGATGTTAGAGTTAATTCTGTGTGTGTGCCTATGATCTAAATCTAAATAAAACGTATATTGATAACCAGAATATATGATGTAGAAGTTTTCAATGAAAAATAGAATTAACTAAACAAAAATAATACTAATAATATTAATAAATACATAAATAATAACAAACAATAGAATTGGTCTGATTAGGCTCTGCAAAACTATGTCACTAAAGTGCTCCTCCTCATAGGGTGTTAGGGTGTTTATATTAATTGTGTACACGTTTCTGAATTCATCTTCATCAACAGTACAGTTCTGGCAGATAGAGCATAGTCTGTGTGCGTGTTCCCCTTGTTCAACTCAGAGAATGTCACCACCGTTTTCCCGTTGGTTATAGGGTGGGTGTGTTGGACATGTTCCCCCATATAACCTAACCTGGGATGGACATGTGGGGGTGGGGGGGGGAAGGTGGATGTGTCTCAGGCTCTGACGCAGAGGGCTTCCATTTACGAGCAATGTATTTTATTTTGTCCTATAGGGTCATAAAAACGCTGTGACACGGAGGGCTTCCAAACTGTTCACACCCATTGTTTTTTTATATATATATATTGATTACCGATTGTCCTAATTCTGCAAGAGCTGGAAAATATATAATTTTGCTGTTTTGAAAAATAGCCATTCTGCTATCCTATAATTTATAAATTAACTTTATGTATTTAAATTATGCCTATGCCGTGCGAAAAGCTGCTTTTGAGGAAAAAACATCCACGAATTTATCAAATGTAATTTAAGTGTATATTATAATTATCCACTCAAATGATTCCACACACCTATAATATAGTACTATTGAAACGAAGGTATCTGTGTACACAACTGTAAGGGAATTTCTTCATCCTATGGTTATGTGGTTCCTTGTAGTGGAGGGCTGACAGCTATCGCCCCGTGGTCCATGCCGCTATGGCGCCGCCACTGTACATCCCATATGCCCTCCTCTGTGCCAGTTGATCAATTATGTTGCTGTCAACACAGAGGTGATAGAGTTGGTTCGTCGTCTATTGAAGTAAATAGCAAATTATCCAAAACTTTAAAAAAAAAAATTCAGTGTTGGGTAGTTTTTATGTCTAATTTCTTTGGGTAATTCGTTATACACCTTAGGACCACGAGTAGCGAAATAATTTTCCCTTGGCGTATTCACTCTCGCTAGCGCTCTTGATTTGATGGGTCTGGGTCAAATACTTTACCAAGGCGTTTATGTTCTCTGTATGTGATGATCACTTTATTTTCAACTTGCAGATTTGGAACCATTTTGTTGAGAATCTTACATGTGTATAGGATTAAGTATCTTTCTCTGCGTCGCTCGAGAGAGTATATTGCAAGGATTTTAACCCTCAATTCGCGGTGCCCGTCACATGACAGGAGAGAGAATATTAGCCACCCATGCGGCGCCCGTCATATGACGGGTAACCATTTTGGGGCCATTATGAGCCCTGAGAGAGAGATCGAGCGTTGGAGAGACAATAGGCGGCCTTGGACCTCTCCCCACGGCGGCGCGGAGTACACTGAGATCCCTCCCAGACCTCTCTTTCTCACACATCCTCCCTCGCACACACAAAAATGCCCAGATACCCTATTTTTACTGATTTTCACCTTCATTTACACGATTGTTGCAAGATAACCAGAAATCATACAGGGATGATTAAGTTCTCATTGGTAAGCTCTATCTTTGCACTTTCATGCATATATAATTGTATTACGCTCTGGCTCTTGATTATGCATGAATAAAGCATGGAATGAAGGTCATTTTCGGCAAATATACCCGTCCGGCGCTACCATGATATACCCCCTCCCCCCTGCTCTTAGGGAGTTAATATCTTCAAGTAATTCTGATCCTTTACAACAAATGTTATTTTACTGGTGAAGGAGCGCTGGATCCCCTCCAAGGCATGTTTCACCCCATATTTCCAGGGACTTCACAACTGGCAAGAGGTATCATCAAGGCCTTGTACGGGGTAAGCATAGGTTCCACCTCTCGTGTTGTGCGTCTTCCGCATTAGCTGCAACGTGTGTGGGGAGGGCATGTATGGAGAGCCGCAGCTGGTGCAGTGGTGCCGTGTGGATAGATCTGCGCATGCGCGATGACTGATTATTATTTCTTCAGAATATATTTTATTATTTTTATTAAACTAACCTAACTAACCTAACCTAACCTAACATAACTTTAACTTCTATAATACAGTTTATATTATACAAGCACAAAAACATTGTATTGTGTTGGGATCTAATGCTAGACCTCTTGGGTGTGAGCCCTAACCGAGACAGTCATGTTTTGTAAGTCGTCGCGTCGCGCATGCGCAGATCCCCACGGCACCACCGCCCAGTACCTGCGCTCCGTTCATGGCCTTCTGTATGTACAAAGGGAGTACAAAGGAGTACAAAATAAATCAAACAAAAACAGGTCTAGTGACCCCTCTAGGCTGCTTGTCCTCCAAAACACTGAGGATCAAGTGTCCAAACAGTGGTTTAGAGTGGGTAAGGGAAAATTGGAAAGGGAACTACTTCCCTGGAACTAATGTCCGTGGCAGGATTAGGAAGTTAGTAGGGAACAGATGGCTTAGTAACACAACACAGTTATAAGTGATCTTTCGTATATCTGGGAAAAAAGAGAGTAACGTCTTAGTAATATTTATACGCATTAATCCTTGACGAATCTGAAGGGGGAATAAAATAAAGTTATTCATTTACAAACGCAGTCAGTCGCTGGTTTGATGCAAGATATTTGTCTAGGCGAAGTTACAAATATCTTGTCCCCCAGTGTACTTACTCTAGTTGTACTTACTCTAGTTGTATTGCGGGAGTGAGCATGCTCGTTATTTCCCGCCTCCTATATGTGTAGGTGTTATATTTATCGTTGGAATGGCTGTGGATGTGTGTGTAGTCTGTATTTTTAGCCAATTGGCAACATCGGAAACGAAGGCTTAGGGTGGATCTGTATGGTACCATTCTCACTATAGACGGTACCGTCTCGCCCGAAGGCTTAGGTAGCCTTCAGCTTAGGTGAACCATATGATACCCATCTCGCCTTGTACCATTTTTGCCAACCCCAGATGGGACATCACAACGTCGTCCACTTATTCCAGGTACCTATTTACAGCTAGGTGAACTGAGGCTAACACATGAAAGGAGATAAGCCCAATTTGTCTCCGCCCGGCCGGGGCTTGAACCCCCGCCCCATTCGTGTGTGAGACGAGAGCTCTACCTACTAGGCTACGGGCTGTGTGTGTGTATGTGTGTTTGTGCACGCATGTGTGTGTATGTGTTTCTGTACTTGTATGATCTGTATGTCTATGCGTGTGTGTGTGTGTGTGTGTGTGTATGTGTGTCCATGCGTGTGTATGTGTGTCATGCGTGTGTATGTGTGTGTGTGTGTGTGTGTCTGTATGTGTGTGTGTGTGTTTTTTTCTTTCATGTACATACATTAATACCACGTACACCAGTGCATCTCTTCCTAAAATACCAAGCTCCGATGATGACCCTGATGAATGGTTGAGTTCTCTTAGTGGTAATCTATTAGTTGTAAGTACAGATAGATAGATAGATAGATAGATAGATAGAGAGATAGATATATAGATTGATAGATATATAGATAGATAGATAAATAAATAGATAGATAGGTAGGTTGATAGATAGATAGATAGGTAGATAGATAGATATGTAGATAGTTTATTGATCAAAACAATTACATATATACAATAGTTAGTTAAATTCAGTAAAACAATACAGTATTCAGACATATTACCTAAACATTGGTCCCACAGAGTACAGTAGCGCTAATAAGTCATGTCTCACCTGGCATTACCTTTGCTTTGCTTTGTGCTGTAGTAAGGGGATAGTGGCTGTTTTGTTAGTCTATTAATTAATTTATTCATATATTCTTTAGTCTCCTCGCTAGACCTCCATCAAGCGTAGAAAAAAAAAACCTAGACCCTCTTTGAAGACAAATTTGTACATTTTTCGGTATACAAATGTCCCGGCCGAAACTTAAAACTACAGGCTCACTATCGCTCGCCAGAATAAAATCGACACCTAAATGTCACGAAAGGTCTTGAAATTGACAACGAAATAGGGTGAAAGGTATTAAAATCACCAAACTAATGGGCCGAACGTCTTAAAATCTCAAAATGTATGGGGCTATACACGTGGAAGAAAGGGGTCCAGAATAACCAACCATACCCCCTTAATGTGTGTCAGATGTTGAATAAGGTGCGTAAGTGTAGGTACAAGTTATTATATCTCACTCGAAATAAATAGATATCAAGTTAAGATATTGCTGTTACCAATTATTTATCAGAATATACTTGTTGCCGAGACATCACTTATTTGGCCGACTGTACAACTGTTAGCCATAAAATCCAACATTATTTAGAGGCGGTAATGGGGGCACCATAAATGCCCCCGCAACATACACTGGACACCCACCCAACGACCCATCATAATGTCTTGGACCGCGGCCTGACACTCTCACTATCAACTTCTGCAACATTCGTGGCCTTTCTTCTAACTTCTATTTTGTTGAACACCACCTCTCGTCTGCCAACTCTGATCTTCTTGTTCTCACTGAAACTCAGTTGTCTAGGACTACTAACAGCAAACCTCTCTCCATACGCTCCTACTATCTCTATCCTAGTGTCAAAGCCAAAGGTGGATGTTGTGTATACGTTCACAACCAACTCACTTGCTTTCCAGTTCCCAACTTCGACTCCTCTTAATTCTCAACTTTATGTCTCAAACTATCCTGTCACTCTCAGACTACATATTAATCTGCCTATCTTTCCCCTAACTCTATTGATTTTTCCAAATTCTTTGACCTGCTAAACTCTAAAATGGAACACATCATATCCATCTGTGTGTGTGTGTGTGTGTGTGTGTGTGTGTGTGTGTGTGTGTGTGTGTGTGTGTGTGTGTGTGTGTATGTTGCTTTAAGTATCACATGCTCTGTAGAACTATAAAATCCATCAGTATCTTACACTTTCCATATTAGCCATTAACTTACGCTGACAAATATTAGTAGCAAAATACTTAATCCAAGATAGTAAGAATATCGCCTCACTAAAAATTAATATTATATTACTATAAATAAAATTACCAATTGATGTTACGTTGTCATAGCTACTACATAAACAAATAATTGCATCTGATAACAAGCTATTTATGACATGTTGGAGTTTGTCGCTCGTCATCGTTTCTCCTTCAATTTTTAATTAAGATATTATTACATGAGCTTAATTACAACTTATATTGTTAAACAATACATCCTTGGACTGAAGGAGTTCATTAATTAATTGTGTTAATATATTATTATGAGGTATATTAAATGTGTTAATATATTATTATGAGGTATATTAAATGTGTTAATATATTATTATGAGGTATATTAAATGTGTTAATATATTATTATGAGGTATATTAAATGTGTTAATATATTAATATGAGGTATATTAAATGTGTTAATATATTATTATGAGGTTATATAAATGTGTTTAATATATTATTATGAGGTATATTAATTGTGTTAATATATTATTATGAGGTATATTAAATGTGTTAATATATTATTATGAGGTATATTTTATTAACTGAATGAAGAGGATTTATTTTCATCCTGAATAATAACACGCACACCACTTCAAAATACGATGATGCATTTGTTTTCTTTCTTCTTTCTTTTCTAGATAAATTTGGATGATTTAAGTCAGGTTAGGAAGGGTAGGCCTATGTGGAAGTCAGGTTAGGAAGGGTAGGCCTATATGGAAGTCAGGTAAGGAAGGGTAGGCCTATATGGAAGTCAGGTTAGGAAGAGTAGGCCTATATGGAAGTCAGGTTAGGAAGGGTAGGCCTAATGGAAGTCAGGTTAGGAAGGAAAGGCCTATATGGAAGTCAGGTTAGGAAGGGTAGGCCTATATAGAAGTCAGGTTAGGAAGGGTAGGCCTATATGGAAGTCAGGTTAGGAAGGGTAGGCCTATATATAAGTCAGGTTAGGAAGGGTAGGCCTATATAGAAGTCAGGTTAGGAAGGGTAGGCCTATATGGAAGTCAGGTTAGGAAGGGTAGGCCTATATGGAAGTCAGGTTAGGAAGGAAAGGCCTATATGGAAGTCAGGTTAGGAAGGGTAGGCCTATATAGAAGTCAGGTTAGGAAGGGTAGGCCTATATGGAAGTCAGGTTAGGAAGGGTAGGCCTATATGGAAGTCAGGTTAGGAAGGGTAGGCCTATATGAAACTCAGGTTAGGAAGGGTAGGCCTATATGGAAGTCAGGTTAGGAAGGGTAGGCCTATATGGAAGTCAGGTTAGGAAGGGTACGCCTATATGAAACTCAGGTTAGGAATGGTAGGCCTATATGGAAGTCAGGTTAGGAAGGGTAGGCCTATATGAAACTCAGGTTAGGAAGGGTAGGCCTATATGGAAGTCAGGTTAGGAAGGGTAGGCCTATATGGAAGTCAGGTTAGGAAGGGTAGGCCTATATAGTCAGTTAGGAAGGGTAGGCCTATATGGAAGTCAGGTTAGGAAGGGTAGGCCTATATGGAAGTCAGGTTAGGAAGGGTAGGCCTATATGGAAGTCAGGTTAGGAAGGGTAGGCCTATATGGAAGTCAGAAAGTAAGTTGCGATAGTCTTTGCCCTTTCAATTCCCACATATCCTGATTAAATTGTATAACATCGCCTGAATAAACTGTCAGAAAGGGGCATAATCCTCAAGGGGATATCGTATACTTGGTTGGTTGGATTGGTTGATTTGTCTGGACCCTCTTCTCCCTCGAGTTTAGCCCCATGAGTTCTGAGATTTTAAATTGAAGACGTTTGGCCCATTACTTTGGCGATCTTAACACCTTTCGTCCCATTTCGTTTTCAAATTTAAGACCTTTCGTACCATATCGGTGTCGATTTTTTCCAGGCGAGCGATAGCGAGCCTGTAATTCTAAGAAGGACCCCGAAGAATGTACACATTAATCTTGAAGGGGGAGTCTTGGGGGTGTATTTTTCAGCTTGGTGGATGTCTATATAGGAGGAAACTAAAACACAAAATTAAAATATAAATAAACAAACAAATATGTACCCCTCCCCCCCCCTAAAACATTAGGCTATGCAGTGTGCAGTTGAGTTTGAATACATGATTTGATTGATATCTAGTATTCGATAAATATATATAAAATCATAGTCATTTACTTAACCTTTAACTGTCTTGAAGGTGTAATGACTAGAGTATTTTAGATCTGTATGTAGTGACCCAGGTTTGAATCCCGGGTGGATCACATGTTTTCATTAATTTCATTAAGTGTTTGGTGTAAGGAGATGAATTAGTAAATTAGAGGCAGAGAAAACCTTGTTAACTTTAATGCTTCCGAAACCCAATTTCTCCATCTATCTACCCGTCAGGATCTCCCAGCGGACTATCCTTTATTCTTCAACAATACAAAAATCAACCCTTCATCTTCTCTCAATATTTTTGGTGTCTCTTTTTCTTCTGCTCTCATTTGGAAGGACCATATTACCAGTCTTGCTAAGGCAGCCTCCCAGAAGCTGGGTGTGCTCAACCGCCTTAGGGGGTTCTTTTCCCCTGCACAGCTTCTTGCTCTGTACAGGGGCATAGTGCGCCCTTGTATTGAGTATTGTTCACATGTGTGGGGAGGTTCCTCTCACACCGCTCTCCTAGACAAAGTTGAAAGGAAGGCCTTTCGTATCATTAACTCCCGTCCACTCACCAACTCTCTGCAATCTCTCTCTCTCCGCCGCAATGTTGCATCTCTCTCGCTATTCAATCGCTACTATAATAATCAGTGTTCCTTAGAGCTATCCCAGTGCATACCACCTCCTTTACGTAGGGCATGTGGTATCCGTCTTGCAACTCAATCCCACCCCTACGCTGTGCAACTCTCCAACCCAAGAGTGAAACGTTACTCTCAAACTTTCTTCTACTCAACAGCTGAGCTCTGGAACTCTCTCCCAGAATCAGTCTTTCCCTCTTCCTATGACTTAAATTGCTTCAAACTCCGTGTGTCCAGGCATTTTGGCTCGAACGTCCCTTGAATTTGGCCCTGTCACTCTTTCAACTATGGGGGAGGTACTCGCTATAGGCAGTTATGCCTTTTGCCTCCCTCAATCACATAGAAAAAAAAAATAATAATAATAATTATGTTGTTTTCTTAGCATATTTTGAGAAGGCATAATTTGACTGTTGACAATCAGACATGCAGGCTTCCTAATGGGGGACAGGCGTATTGATTTGACTGTTGACAATCAGACATGCAGGCTTCCTAATGGGGGACAGGCGTATTGATTTGACTGTTGACAATCAGACATGCAGGCTTCCTAATGGGGGACAGGCGTATTGATTTGCTTATTTATATATATTTTCATTATGTGTTTAGTTTTCTACCTATACCTCAATCAAGCTTCCAAAATACCCCTTAGAACCCCCTTCAAGATATATTCGTACATTTTTCGGTAGAAAAATGTCCCGGCTGAAGGCCAATTCCTCCTTCAATTACAGGCTCACTATTGCTCGCCAAGAAAAAAAAATCGACACCTAAATGGCACGAAGGGTCTTCAATTTAACAACAAAATGGGGTGAAAGGTGGTAAAATCACCAAACTAATAGGCCAAACGTCTTCAATTTCAAAACCAATTGGGCTAGATACGAGGGAGAAGGGGGTCCAGAAAGTCCAACCATCTCCCCTTAACGCTCGTCTCACTCTTGTTGTTGTTGTTGCTATGCTATACCCTGTATCAAGTAGGTAGGCCAGAAATCGTGCACCCTAGCCTCTATAATTCAAAAATGGCTGAAGTAAATGGACTATAATTTGCCAAACCTATTCCCTTGGCGACCCCTCCCAAATGGTAGAAATAATAGCTGATGACTGTAGACGCTTGGAAGCTATAGAGGTTAAAGTGAGGTTTTTAGTTTGTTCCCTAGACCTATATCAAGCTTAAAATATTACACCCCCTAGACCTCCTTTCAATTTGTGTATTTTTTCGGTAAAGAAATGTTTCGGCTGAAGGCCGGTTCCTCATAAATGACAGGCTCACTATCGCTCGCCAGAAACAAATCATCATCTAAATGGCACAAAAGGTCATAAAATTGACAGAAATGGGTCGAAAGTGTTTAAAATCGCCAAACTAATAGGGCGATTGTCTTAGAATCTCAAAAGCAATTGGGCTAAGCATGAGGGAAAAAGGGCTCCAGAAAGAAATCAGTCAAGTGGAAATCTCCCCTTGACGTTCAAGAGTTTTAGCTCACTTATTTGGAACAGGGGATAGTTGGACTGGATCAACCATTACAGTTGTCAGGAGAGACTATACTCTGTTCAGCATAACATGTGAGGGAGAAGGGGGTCTAGAAAACCAGTCCATCTCCCCTTAAGTGAGATAGTTTGAATTGCTGGAGGCCTTTTTATACTGAATCAAATCCTCTAGTAATAGCCAGAATAAAATAAAAGGACGTCAATGGTATTGCAGAGGTTAAAATTATTGTTTCAAAGCACTGAAGGCCTCCGTCGAGTACTGTCAATCAGGACTTCACCGGTATTGAATAGGTTAAGAATAGCGCTTGAAAGCACTGAAGCCCTTTGTCGAGTGCTGGCAATCATCCCGCCGCTACAAGCTGTTCTCCTTGCTATAGTCCATTCGTTATTATTGGCCATAAATTATGACCACTAACCTCTATAACAACAAACACGATTAGAGTAATCCAGCTAATATTTATACCATTTGGGAAGAGTCAGCCAGGGTATAGGTGTGGACATTTACAGCCCATTTGCTCTAGCCTTTTTTGAGTTACAGAGGTCAGGAGTCACGATTTGTAGCCTACCTATAATTAAAGGACTATAGCAAGGAGAAGAGTCTATAGCGGCTTGGTGATTGACAGCACACGACGGAGGCCTTCAGTGCATCGAAACACTCTTTTAACCTCTTCAATACCGGTGACATCATTTTTATTTTAACCTGGCTACTAGTGACGATTTTATTTAGTTAAAAGAAGGCCTCCACAAATGAACAAGCTTCGAACTATCTCACTAAATCTTTTTAATACCACAGATCCTTTTCAAAATGCACAAATTCGTCTTATAAATCTAGAATAAGATAAGAAAAGACGTCACCAGTACAGTAGGGGTCAATAAGTGTCCCCAATATATGTCATTCTACACATATATATTTTCGAATAGCAAATATTCGTTTTCGTGTTCAGTAATTTACAGGAATTGATCACTTGCGAGTTTCCAGTATAAAAATCTGTGCCACACGAGCGCTTTGTTCTCGTACTAGTTTGAGGCGCTTTCGAATTGGAATCGAAAACTACATCGACAGTTGATTATGTTGGCTAGTTAACCATTTCTGTACCGACGACGCCTCTTTAATTGTATTCGTGCTACTATTATTTGTATTCAGACTGAAAAGGGCCTCCAGCAATTAACAGGCTTTGAACTATCTCACTTAACCCTTTACACTACTATAAATCCTTCTTAAACTGCACAAAATCGTCTAAATAAAGCTAGAATGAAATTTAAAAGACGTCGCCAGTACAGAAAGGGTTAAATTCTTATAAAACTAATATTTTGAAGCTGCCAGACTACATTTACCTATATAAATTGACGGAAAAATCTCTCGTATGACACCACCTTAAGGAAGTTAGAGCTGTATACATAAGTATTTACCAGAATTACCAGCTAAAATTACAGGTGTACTATATTCATAAATACATAAATATACATTCACCCTACTTTCTATCTATCACAAACATACATTATTATCGCATAAATGTTTTATATCGATGTTTACGGCTCCAACTTCCTTATAGAATGAGACTCGCAAGTGGTCAATTTTGTACATGAGTTGCCCAGTTAACCAGAGCGCGGCGATCCTATAGTATTTAAAACGTCTCGCTGGGTGAAGGTATTGTGGGTAAATCCCGACGAATTTCGTCGCTTTACGATAAATATCGTTATTACTTATTCATATGCTCCTATTTTATGTTTATTAAGAAGATATTAATATGTAACAACTATAAAACAAGTGGGAATAGTATTTGGGGTGTGAAAAAGACAAATTATTGCCGACCGTCCAGTCATGAGGTGAGAGGCACGCGAGCCATACACCCTCCCCTTTCGAGGCCTGAAGCCAGACTGATGTCTCGCTATTAAAATCTTTCTCTTGCCACGATCTCTATATGCGTCCCAGATGATCTTGAAACTGGGTGAGAGATATTGACGCGGAAAATAAACCGATAAGCAAGGCAATAAGAGGAAAAATAGGTGATAATTGAAGGGGGGGGGGTTGACAGATGTGGAGGAGTGATAGGAGGTATGGAGGTGAATTATCTCACTTAATCACACATTCCTTTGTTTTGAGTGCCAGTGGGATGTTTTGAAAGACTTTTTAGGCCTTGGCTCATATGAGGACGTTCGCCCTCGTATGGTTCAGACTCATATTATGAGGACGCTCGTCGTTCTTGGGTTAAGTTATGTTTTTCATCGTGATCTTTTGTTTGAAAGTTTGAAAGTTTGAAAGTGTGAATGAATTGTGAGTGTGGTTTCTTATAATTATCAGTTGGCTAATCAGATGAGTTAATCACTGCATACAAAACTACATTCATAATTCAATCATGCGCAGTATATTTCCATGCATTTATGTTGTATGGCGATGTTTTATGGTGATGGAAAGACAATATTACCACTCTTGCTAAAACAGACTCCCAGAAGCTGGGGGTGCTCAACTGCCTCCTGGGGTTCTTTACCCCTGCAAAGCTTCTTGCTCTGTACAGGGGTACAGTGCGTCAATGTATTGAGTATTATTCTTATGTGTGGGGAGGATCCTCTCAAACAACACTTCTAGGGGAGGTGTGGTGGAGTGGTCTTGCCACTGGCCTGGTAATCCAAAGGTCCCGGGTTCAAATCCCGATGTATCAATGGGAAGATATTATTGGGATGGAATTTGTGCTGTACCTGGTATCAGTGCATTACCACAAGCCCACCGAAACGTCAATAAAATACCCTCATTGTTCCCTGATTAAATAGCACTGTATGAATATTCCCATATTCAAAATATGCTATAGGGGTGCAATGCCTGGTGAGTTAGCTGCTCAACAGGTGGCGTTGTGTGTGTGTAAGTGTGAGAGTCCGAGTGTATGGGGTGAGACAGTGAAGCACGGGAACGAGGTGGCTTCAGAGATGGGGTCGTTTCGGGCCATGAGTGAGCACCGTGCCTCATGTGAAGGCAAGATGGCAGGTGCTCGTTGTACTCTACGTGCTTCACATGTCTCACTCCCTAGACTGGAACAAGACCTCACGGGCTTCACTGTTCATTGTAAAGCGGTGAATGTTAAGGCTCTCAGCCTATGCCCGAGAGGAAGTAAGTTGGAATATAGAAAAAAAAAAAAAAAAAAAAAAAAAAAGACAAAGTACAAAAGAAAGCCTTCCGTCTCATTAACTCCCATCCTCTCACCAATCCTCTGCAATTTCTCTCTCTTCACCGCAATGTTGCATTTCTCTCACTATTCTACCGCTATTACAATAATCAGTGTTCCTCAGAGCTCTCTCAGTGTATACCACCCCCTTTTCGTAGAGCACGTATCACCCGTCTTGCAACACAATCCCACCCCTGCTCTGTGCAATTCTCCAACCCAAAAGTTAAACGTTATTCTCAATCTTTCTGCTATTCAACAGTTGAGCTCTTGAACTCTCTCCCAGAAATCCGTGTGTCCAGGCATTTTGGCTCGAACGTCCCTTGATTTTGGCTCTGACACTCTTTCAATTCTGGGGGAGGCACTCGTCACAGGCAGTTCTGCCTTTTGTCTCCCTCACTCACATAGAATATTATATGTATAAGATCACCAAGAGGAACAGAACTTATGTGGGCAACAACACCTTGGCAGTACAACAAACACATTATACAGTATATCCATGTATATGATCACGGAAAGGAACATAACTTATGTGGGCGACTGTACACATCTGCCCGTATCAGCCAAATTATATCATATGACTGTCGGATGTTGAGATACTGTGTGTGGGGAGAATGACCCACTTTAACATATATTATACATTAGGCTCCGTTTGGGTTTCACATTAATATACCCCCTTATTTTAATACCATAGAGAAAAGAAAAAGAATATATATATATATATATATATATATATATATTGAGAATATATCACAAATACACATGAGCCACTAAATGTTTCTAATCTCTCAGTGGGGATCGAACCGTCGACCATCAGGACGATAGCCGACGCTTTAATCAATAGACTGCCGTGGTGTAGTTGATTAAAGCGTCGGCTATCGTCCTGATGGTCGACGGTTCGATCCCCACTGAGAGATTAGAAACATATACTGTATATATATATATATATATATATATATATATATATTTATACGAGTTAGAGAAACACACCACCATACTCGATAAAGAAAGTGACCCAAGGAGATTACCTATACTCGAAGCTTTATATATCCAAGCCTTACATCCCAACATCAACAACCAAACTCTGGACCTTCAGATCCTTCCTTCTGCCAAAAGGCACTACCCTACAGGACCTAACACCCCTCCTCGCCCCCCGGTGCCCTTGACGCAGCCCCCCGCGCTACCTCCTTCAGCTTCGTCTTCTGCAGGCGCCACACAACTTAGGCCACGCCCCTCGACACGCAGCCAATCAGCTTCGACCCCACCTATCGACCACCATCCCGCATCCAGTGCGCATGCGTGAAGCGGTTACCCCCTTTTTCTCTCCTAGTTTTCCCTTCCACCAATAGCAGACTTTTGCCCTGTTTTCCGCCTCCTCTGATCCTCCACCCTCTATATATACCCTTCCTGTTTACCTTTTATATCATTCCTTCCTTACTTGATAATGCTGGTTGTCCAGTGAAACGCGTCGTATATCCTGTATCATCATGTACTTTATGTAACCC
>CM064531.1:22049075-22339075 GCA_032716605.1 Paralithodes platypus | reverse complement strand
GCCGATGTTGTTCCATAGAAGTCCGGGGTACAAACGGTAAACTACAATAAATTGGGACGGTGACGGCAACAAAAACTACGGTTGTCAGGCTAATATAAACAAAAATTAGAAGGCCGTTATTAACCCTATATCGGGCCGATTGTTCTATGTTTGCTGGGTTGCTGATACCAATTGTTGATCAAAATATCCATGGTGCCTAGACATCATTTATTTGACCGACTGTACACAATAATTTATGGGAACTCCAGGCAATTGATGCTGGCAATCAAACTCACACATTCAAAAAATCCAGGCCACATTTCTAATTATGGAAGATATGCACCCTAACTTCCAACCTATATCACCACCAGGCCATAATGATATCTGGCTTCTGGAAAAGAGCTTGGACCACTCAGATAACTTAAGGGGGTACTGCTTGCTTTTTGGTAGATATATTCATCTATAAATGTATTTTTTAGTTTCCTCACTAGGCCTCCATCAAGCTAAGAAAAACTCCCCCTAGACCCCCTTTCAAGATAGATTTGTACATTTTTCGATCAAAAAATGTACAGGCCGAACGCCAGTTCATTCTAAAATTAGAAGCTCGCTATCGCTCGCTAGGATACAATCTACACCTAAAGGCCACGAAAGGCCTTAACATTGACAAAGAAATGGGACGAAAAGTCTCATAATCGCCAAACTAACGGAACGAACGTCTTAAAACATCAAACATAATATGCTAAACATGAGTGAGAAGGGGGTCCAGAAAAAACGAGTAGTACCCCTTAATTAAAAGCCCATCCCGACCACTGAACTATGAGAGCTTCACCATCCACGCCAGGGTTACCAAATCAAATCTGCTAGATAGTAAGTGAAAGATAAAAATCGCTAGCATAATGCCACACTCTCTAGAATATCACTATAATGGCTCAAATATCCAGAATATCGCTAGAATATCGTGGGGTGATATATCGATCCTAGGCTGCATTATCAACTACAACTATTTGCTTACGATTTATCCCCCAGTATTTGTTTTGTCTATGTGGGTGAGGGAGACAAAAGGCAGAACTTTCTGCAGCGAGTGCCTACCCCATGGTTGAAAGAGTGACAGGGCCAAAATCAAGGTATGTTCGAGCCAAAATGCATAGACACACAGAGTTTGAAGCAAAATAGAAGAAAAGCTGAGAGTAACGTTTCACTCTTGGGTTGAAGAGTTGCACAAGGTAGGGGTGGTATTGTGTTGCAAGACGGGTACCACGTACCCTAAAGTAGAGGAGGTGGTATACACTGATAGAGTTCTGAGGAACATTGATTATTGTAGTAGCGATAAAATAGTGAGATATGCAACATTGCGGCGAAGAGAGAGAGATTGCAGAGAGTTGGTGAGTGGACGGAAGTTAATGATACGTTTGGCCTTCCAGGCCTTCCAGTATGCAGTAGTATATATAAACACAAAACCTCTACTGTATGTTGGGGGCGTATATGTGAACCAAGTCCGCTAGATAATACAACAATACGAAAATCGCTAGAATAGTGCCACAATCTCTATAATATCGCTCTAAAAAGGCTCCAATCCCCAGAATATTACTAGAATTCGTGCAGCCAGATGTATACATTTGCCACTAGACTGAATAAATACCTCTACATCCAGCGGGAAAGTAGATAGATTGGCAACACTGATGTTTAGCTAAAGCTGCTTACGCGAGGTGGAGCTCAGTCTCGGCCCAGCTGGTGTATTGAACGGACGGTGACAGGGGATCGCTTGGAAAACTTACGCCGTTACAGTCCATCCCAGACCCCCTAATCCTCGGTGGTCTTTGAACTTACCGGGATTAGTTACAGTACCGGTAACCGTTTGGTTGCAACAAACAACAGTAGGGTCACACAAAGATGAAATGCAATGCCATGAAACTTACCCTTTCTGGCTACTGTTAGACGATTGTATTTAGTTGAAAAAGGGCCTCCAGCAATTAACAGGCTTCGAACTATCTCACTGCCTTGATGGTGTAATGGTTAGTGTTTAGAATCTGTGTGTGGTAACCCAGTTTCGAATCCCGGTGGATCACATACTTTCATTCATTTCATTGAGAAGGTGTTTGGTGTTGGAGTGAAATTAATAAAATAGATTATCCATGTGTTGCTACCACAGCTTCTTCAACTGCACAAAATCGTCTAAGCATAGCGAGAAAAGAATTAAAAGGACGTCACCGGTACAATAGGTGGTAATCCTGGCTTTAATGCAGGAATAGTGAAGGTCTTGAAAATCTTTTGATGACGAGTTGAAAGAGGATTGTTTCTTTGTTCTTGCGGAACCAAAGGAAGGAGTTTTAGTGGTGGAGATAGTCTGGCTGTTCCGTGTGTTGTGTTTCTATTCAGGGTTCGTGTGGTAGAAAAGCTTGGTTGTGGACTCGATTTTTTTTCTTTTTTTAACCCATCAGCATCATGACGCCTCTTTACCTCTGATTGTGACTAAAACATAATGATTTTATGCAGTTTCAGAAGGACCTATGTTATTAAGAGGGTTTATTGAGATCGTATTTATAAAATCCCTTGAGTCCTAAAGGTAGTGTATAAACTAAAGAAAATCGGGAAAAACTCAATTTTTCTGTCACCAATTTTACCATGGATTTTTTTATTTTTCCCTGTTTAGTTTTCATCAATATATAGTGTTTGGAAATAATTACAACCCTCGGAGAAACCGTTTTCCCTATTATACAACGATCTTAAGACACGCCGCCCGATAGTGGGGAGGGCTATGAAGTTCAGGGAAAATGAGGGGTTAAAAGCGTAACAAAGACATTAGCCTAACCTAACAACCTTACCTAACCTATCCTAGTATTATGGGTGGGGGCTGCTGCCCCCACACCCCCGCTGATTGGGTAACAGTGCAAAAAACACAGTATTATGGGACATACCCTACTCCGCCACCAAGTGGCAGTGGGAGGGCCGAGAGGTTCACAACAATAACATGGACGCAGTGTTACCATATTCTAAATGCAGAATTATCGTATTTACCACAAATTTATGGAATTTGCACCAAAATGATTGTACACACTAATATATATATATATATATATGGTCAATATACAGGAGACGCAACAATATAGGTATCAAATTTCAAATGGTAGTTTTGGGTTCCTATCATCATATGCTTCATTTCTATATACTTTTTATCCCGGGGGAAAAAAAAAAAAATCTTGGGTTTTTTATTTTTTTCTTGGATCTTTTTTTTTAACCTAACCAAAAAACCTAACCTAACCTAACCTAAATGTATTTGGGGGCTATTAGGCTAGGTTAGGTTATATAAGGTTTTTTGGTTAGGTTAATGACCAAATAAAAAAATCCCAAGAAAACAAATGAAAAATCCCAAGATTTCGTGTTTTTTTTTCCCCGGGGATAAAAAGTACATAGAAATGAAGCATATGATGATAGGAACCCAAAACTACCATTACAAATGTGCTACCTATAGGCCTATTGTTGTGTCTCCTGTATATTAACCATATATATATACAGGTATATAGGGAATGTTTGTTCTAAATGGCGTGTGTACGAATCGGTGCCGTCTATAGGAAGGTATTGACAACCATGGTATGAAAAAATTCCATTTTAGTACCATATATTTTTATTAAGTTTTGCCGAGGGTTGAAACTAATTTTAATATGATGCTTAGAGCATATAGATTCCATATCTGTCTTCAAATATGTCAAAATAATTGGTGACAAATAAATGGAGTTGCAGGTATACTGAAAATAGTCGGTTATACTGATGTTTTGGGACAGTTAGCCCATCGATCTTTTTAAGCCTAATAGGTTGGGTAGAGCATATACATCATTGCTATATATGTCATTAAGAGCTGAAATGTGTTATAAGGGAGAAAAAAAACAAAAAACGCTAAAATACAGTATACTGTAAAACGATATGTTTTTCAGCCAGTACCCAACCAGCGGGGGGGGTGGGGGCAGCAGCCCCCACCCATATACTAGGTTAGGTTAGGTAAGGTTGTTAGGTTAGGCTAATAGCCTAGCACATTAAAAAAAAAAAAAAAAATAGCCTAACCCAACCAGCGGGGGTGTGGGGGTGGCAGCCCCCACCCATAATACTAGGATAGGTTAGGTAAGGTTGTTAGGTTAGGCTAATGTCTTCCCAAAGTTGACTATTTTTATAAAATAAGATATTAGGCTACCCACTCCACCCCGTGAAATCCGAGCCAGCTTCCGTCAAAAGTTGGCTCGGGTGTTCACAAAATTGGGTTTTATGGGTTTGCAATTTGGGAAAACCCGAGCCAAGTTTTGATACAAAACGTTATATTATTGTATTTTTTACGGTTTTAACCCCTCATTTTCCCTGAACTTCATAGCCCTCCCCACTAGTGGGGGGCGTGTTTTTAGATTGTTGGATAATAGGTAAATACTCATTTCAGCTCCTCTTCAGTATAAAACAACACTATATCTGAAGGAAAAATTAAAACATACAAACTAAAACTTACTGAAATCGCTGTCGGTCCAAAAAGTCAGGTTTACCAAATCGTCTAATGGTAACTAGAATAGGATAAAACTACGTCATGGTGCTGAAGGGGTTAAGTCATTATTTTTCAGGCTATACATTGTTATAGCCTAGTCTGTATTCAGCTGATGGTATATTGAATCCCTTTGCAACTGTTTTCTCGATACTTAAGTTAATAGACAAATATGAAACTGCAATATCTGTACGTCCTAATATTACCAACTTTTCACAGTTAGCATCATATGCCACTACACAATGTTCGTGATAGCGGAGTAATCAGGATGGGGATCTGCCACTTTATAATCAGCTGAAATGAATCGTATTTCGTCCATAAACAATACCCTGATCATAGGGTGTCAAACCAAAGACTTTATTATTTCTTTTTAGTCATTACTAATTATACAGAGATAAAATCATGCATCTTCACAGTTCTTATTGTGTCCTTGGAAGTGATGAAATAACAAACAGCAATGGAACTTCATGTACGTTAAGGTGTGCTGTCTTATATTAATTCCCGCCCTGAGAACAAATAGCCCTAGTTTGACAGCCTGCGTGAGTTAGGCTGATCATAGTATAACAACTTTATAAATCGTCGACATTTAGATACACGAGTTATATATTACCGGAAATATATCATTGTTGTGAACAACATTACTTCAAAACTCCTAAATTTCCAACCTCCGCCACACAACCAATGAATTATGGATGATACAACGGCAAACTTAATCTGTGGCTTACTGTGACCCTACAAGACGTATTCGTGGATAATAATGGTGTTGGTGTTGCAGTGATGAGTGTCCGTGTATTATTACCACTGACTCTACTACTAACCCACACTGTCACCGTGGTCACCGCTACGTCAGGTAACCAATTTGTTGTTTTATAGTAGTAATTTATGCTGGAAATATATATTTTCCCATTATCCAAGAAGCGAAAAGGATGTAGTATCCTGGAGTATCGCTCGCTATGTTTATAATACTCGTACGCTCGCGATCACGTTCCCGTCTACTTTGACTGTTGTGGGATAATAGGTTGAGGCCCTCCCCATTACTTATTGTCATCATCATATATTGTCAGCAGGGGGCAAATATCAGAAACTAAAAATATTGATTAATGACGTCCATCATCATCGACTCAATGATCGGTACAGTTGGTGCAAAATGTGGGAATGATGAAGTACCGGTATCTGGGCGTATCGCCAGCTATGTTTACATTACGCTCGCGGTTACGTTTCTGTCTATTTTGACTGCATTGTTTTGTTCTGTTATTTTTCCCCTGCTGGTAATATACAGTATATGATGATGACAATAAGCTATCCCCCCCCCCCCCCTAACCTTATTGTCATCCCCATTACATTGGCAGCAGCGGAGCAAATAACAGAATAAAAAATGCAGTCAAATTAGACAGGTACGTAACCGTGAGCGTACAATGAGGGCCATTCAACCTATTATTATATCACACGGCAGTCAAAATAGACAGAAACGTAACCGCGAGCGTAATGTAAACATATCTGGCGATACGCCCAGATACTACATCACCGCGAGCGTAATGTAAACATATCTGGCGATACGCCCAGAAACTACATCATTCCCACATTTTGCACCAACTGTACCGATCATTGAGTCGATAATGTGATCGCAAGAATACGAGTAATGTAAACAAAGCTGTCAATATGCCCAAATATTACATTCTTAAACAATATGTTGTGTTCTTTAATGATGCATACAATTTATTATCTAGATATTAAAACCTATAGCCTATGAAATGGTTGGAAAAATTATAAATACTCACATGCCATCGAAAATATGTTTTACCTGCTGTGATGCGACTGACTCGTACATATTGTCAGTGATGTAAATCAACCCCTTGAGGATTATGACGCATTTTGACAGTTTATGCTGGCTATAGATAGACGATTTCATACAACTTGAAAAGGATCTGCGAGCTTTAAATGGGAAACCATTCTCTCGATTAACCCTCTGACTTTCATACACCCTTCCTAAGCTTTATATATTCGTTAAATAATAGCCAGAAAACAGAACAGACATGCATGATAATCCTGAAGGGGTTAAATAGTTTTCTTAACCAATTCAAGAACTGATACGCATTTTGTTCCTGTTTTCTTGCTATTTTTAAAAGATTATATTTAAATTAGGAAGGGTTTATGGGGATTGTATGGGTAAAAACTACCTCATTTAACCCTCTGACTTCCATATACCCTTCCTATTCTTAATAAAATCGTTAAATAATAGCCAGAAAACAGAAATTAAATGCGTATTGGATCTTGAAAGGGTTAAGATGGACCAGTGGCGGTGAAGAGTAGCACTTGGATATTATAAATATGATACCGGTACTAAGAGTTCCTTACTAAGAGTAATTAAATCTTCTAATGGTTGCCAGAATGAAGAGACGAAAGGTGTTATCATTCCGAAAGCTTTAGGAAAGTGGCACCCAAAGTGGTCTTGCCACTGGACTGGTAATCCAATGGACACGGTTCGAATCCCAATATACCAATGGGAAGATATTATTGGGATGGAATTTGTGCTGTACCTAGTTTCAGTGCATTACCACAGCACACCAAAATGCCAAACAAAATACCCTCATTGTTCCCTGATTAAATAGCATTATATGAATATTCCCATATTCAAAATATGTTACAGGGGGGCAATACCTAGTGAGTTACTTGCTCAATAGGTGGCGTTCTGAGAGTGAGGGTCCGAGTCTGGGGATGAGACTGTGAAGCGCAGAGGCGAAGCAGCTTCAGAGATGGAGTTGCTTCGAGTTGTGAATAGGTGCATCGCATGTCTCACTCCCTAGACTGGAACAAGACTTCACGGGCCTCACCGTGTTCAGCGGTAGAGTGTGCAGGCTCTCAGCCTATGCCCAAGAGGGAGTAGTTGGAATATAGAACAAAAAACATTATTTTTAGAAGATTCGATTCGCATTTCTTTTTCTTTTTCTGGCCATTATTTTACGATTTTATTCAGATTAGGAAGGGCACATTGACCCAATAGTAAGCTAAACTAAATCCTCTAATGATACCCAGAATAAACTGTCAAATGCGTCATAATCCTCAAAGGGTTAAACAAAAGTATAAGATAAGAAGGAAAAGTAGAGACATGAGTAAAATGATACGTAACAAAAATGCATAGAGTATCAGAGAGTAAGGAGAAAGAAAGAGAGACATATTAAATTACCATTGTTCAAACAAGCCATCAAATACACAAAAAGAAGAGCAGGCTGATTTTGGCAGTTTAATTATTTCGCATTTAAAGCTTCACAAGCATGAACATATCTAAGGATGAATAAGATACAATTAATAACAACATTAGAAACCGGAAATTTGCATAAGCCGACCGGCCCACACGAGGCAGATCCCATTCACACCCAACCCATATCATGCATATGACTATCTAGTTTGCACTTGTAATTTCTACCGTTCCTTAGCTAATCACTGCACTAGGCAATCTACCGTAGCTAATTCCACACATCTACACATCTGTTCCCAAACCAGTGCTTACCTACGGTATATATTTTCTCAAGCAGAACTTATCCATTTGAACGGGTTATTTCGACTTTATTAAGCTTTAATACCATATTAATATATCTCTCTCTCTCTCTGTTTCGCTTGCTTTGCAGGATTTTTTTGTTTGTTTTATATATAATATTATTTCAACACATTTCCAAATCACCCTATGGAGTAGTGTTGATGACTCATTTTTTGTTTGTGGTGTTCCCAGGAGGTGTAATCCACATGTGATTGAGGTAGGCAAAAGGCAGTTATGTGATTGAGGTAGGTAAAAGGCAGTTATGTGATTGAGGTAGGCAAAAGGCAGTTATGTGATTGAGGTAGGGAAAAGGCAGAACTGCCTATAGCGAGTGTATGAATGTGATTGAAGTAGACAAAAGGCAGAACTGCCTATAGCGAGTGTATGAATGTGATTGAGGTAGGGAAAAGGCAGAACTGCCTATAGCGAGTGTATGAATGTGATTGAGGTAGACAAAAGGCAGAACTGCCTATAGCGAGTGTATGAATGTATGTATGAATGAATGACATGGATGTATGAGGTGGACCAAGAACCAGATGGATGGATGAGATTCGAAACTTATGGATGTAATGGGTGATGTTGCTGATGATGATGAATGCACTTGTGTTTGGGTAGTGTGTTATTCCACCATATGAATGATTGAATGACATGAATTCATGAGGTACTTTGAAATAGATGAATGAATGATTGAATGAAGTTATGAATGACATGAATTCATTATGTACTTTGAAATAGATGAATGAATGATTGAATGAAGTTATGAATGATTGGCAAGAAGGGAGGAGGTTAGAAGTGTTCCAGTGTGTGGTACTCGGTGTAGTAAGGAATAGGACAGAGTCCCACATCACACCGATTACACTTGGACGCGACTTCCCTCCTATGTCGGGGCCTCCTTGTCGTGTGTCTGCAGACGTGGCACACCTTCTTTCCGGCCACCCGGCCAGCAGCAAGTTGGTTAGGGTTGGGAGGTACAGTCACAAGCCTGTGGGTCAAGAGGTAGTCCCGGCACTCAAGGCGGCTGGGCAAATCCACGATCGCCCTCGGAACTGGTGCCGCACGTGTGGTTCCGTGCTTACGGAGGATGGAGAACAGCCTTACAGAGGTCTTCTTTCCTGTGTGCGTCATCCACAGGTTGGATGCGTTGAGGACAGTGACATCAAGAAGATGGAGTACGACCTTCTTGTACCATTTACAGGTCTTCCTCAGGCAGTCAACAGCAGTGATCTGCATATAACTTTTGTCCACCAACCGCATGTTCACATTATACTCCAGGACAGCGTCAGGTTTGGAGATAACAACTACAGTCCTGTTGCCTGTGACACGGTCCTGCAGGTATCTCCTCTTTCCGCTATCTAGCAAAAAAAAAAAAAAAAAAAAGTGACCGAAATCGCCGATATATAATAATTTACCTATCATTACTTACTATATCTTATAAACAATAGTAGGTAGCCAACTTACCATAATACCGATAGACCAAACCGATATGCATGCGGTTTTGTTTATCACCTGTTTACTAAAGTGCCACCATTATCGATTTTCTTCGAGCCGACTCGAGCGGGATGGTTACCAATTGCAGTTAAATCTGCTAGCATATATTGTTAGATGTAAGACATGATAAATACCACTAGAAATATGAATTGGCAAAATCTATATAATATCACTTCGAAATTGTTCTGAAATTTCAAAACAAAACCGCTAGTGTAAGTCATTGCTGCTAGATCGAAGTAAAGGTCTCTAGATCTAGCGGAAGTCGCTATACGTATTGACAGTACTGCACACTGCCGACGGCGATACGTTGTTGACATTGTTGTTGATGTTCCAGTGGAGGGATGAACAACATATTTTCCTTGTCCAATAATAGCTATTTCATAGTCCCACAGGACTTATTTTGATATATTTATGACCCCTGGTATGAAGGTATGTTGCCAATATAATAATAGCGACAAATAAATAGTTAAAAGGACTAATAACCTAATAATAATGACAAATAAATGATTTACTCTGTGTATCCGAATACTCCCTGTGATCGAACTGGCCATGGCCCATATAGTTCGATTATGGGAGTGATCACTTGTAATGCCAAGCACAAATATTCAATCTTTCGTTGTTTATATTACCGTAAGAAATTTACTGAACGCCTGAAAATAGTACGCTATAAAATGCTTGCAATCAAACTTTCAAGCAATTACAAGGTCACATGCAATTATAGAAAGGTATATTGTAGACCACAATCTTCGCCAAGCTTCGTTGTTGCTTGTATTATCGTGAGAAATGTACCGTACACCCTGGTTATCGTGAGAAATTTACTGAACGCCTTGCAAATAATACGCTATAAAATGCTTGCAATCAAACTTTCAAGCAATTACAAGGTCACATGCAATTATAAAAAGGTATATTGTAGACCACAATCTTCGCCAAGCTTCGTTGTTGCTTGTATTATCGTGAGAAATTTACCGAACGCCTGCAAAGAATACGCTATAAAATGCAAAGGCAATTTCTTGTAGAGTGCAATTTTGAGGACGTAATGTGCTCTTGAGAGAGAGCGAAGCGGTGATTAGGAGCATAAATTACCTCCTGACCGCTCGCCACGGCCGCCGTGGCCCGTGGACCTACTGAGCTTTACTCCACTTACATCTACCCTCCCTCCCTCGCCACACAGGGAATTATATAAGGAAATTACCGTATTTTAGGGTTTTTGCACTCGTGTTGCACGATCGTTGCAAGACAGCCAGTGATCGTAGAAGGATGGTTCGGGTGTCATTGGAAAGCTCAATTTATGCCCTTTCAGGGATATGTACTTGGATTACGCTCTGGGTCTTGTTTATGCATGAAAAAGAGCACGGAAACAACCCCATTTAGGGTATAAAAAAAAAACCCGCTCGTAAGGTGATAAAATGCTTGCAATCAAACTTTCAAGCAATTATAAAATGTAAATTGTACTTACCAACACACACACCAGTATGTTCTTCGTCAGGAACATCTCCATTTTGCTCAACGGTCTGTGCAACATCAACCACAACATTTGCGACATGCAAATTATGCTTGGGGTGAAAGCCTATGATCGGCATATTTTCGTCTTCCGAGTCATCCACACTATCAAAACTCTCACCCAGACCTTCCATGGTTTCATTCAACAGCCTATTAGAAAGTTCTGAAGAGTTCAGCATGATATCTAGTTCCTGGGCGGTGAGCCGGGCGTGATGAGTGGGCCGTGATGAGTGATGAGCCGGGCGTGATGAGTAGGGTGGCGCGACGTACTAGGGGCCACCGAATCGGGCACGGGCAAATCTTGACCTTCCATTACGGCTGCTTGAGGGTTACTGAGTCACGGTCATGCAGTGGGGATGTGTGGGTGGGACCTTGTAGTACACAGCCTGACCACCAAGTTTCGCTCTCCACCTAAATTAGGGCGGGAATACGCCCACGGACTTTAGTCGGACCCCGCCATTTAGTCCAATTTTCTCGATTCGGACTTAAGTCGGGCCCCGATCTTTAAGGGTTAAGCAGTTTCGCTTGGTCATAAGCTCACTGCCGCATGGGGTGTGACAGAAGGATATACAATCTGTGGTAGTGTCCCATTTGTGGCCTAAAAACTTCACCTCACTATTCTCAGTAGCTACACCGTCAGAAGCAAATTGACCTTTCAAAAGATCACTATTAGCGGCCCATTCTCTTAAGTATAAATGAGCCTTGGCAAATATATCGCGGATCTCCCAGCATCTCTTGAGCAATAAATCTTCATTGTCTCCAGTGCCTTGAAGATTGTCCACATAGATCCCCTGCTTGATCTCATTCTTGAAGACAGGATCTAGTCCAGCCTCCTCAAGATGACGCAAGATAGTAGCGTTGAGAAGGAACTGGAAACAGGTCGCCCCAAATAAGACGTCTCTGAACCTGTAGACCAGATACTCTGAATCTAGATCCATTGGGTCCCGTGGCCATAAAAATCTTGTCGAGTCCCTGTCTTCACGAAGGCCTTCTCAATATTGGCGACCCATGCAAACTTATGACATCTGAAGCGCAACATCATTTGCGCGAGATCAGAGACCAGGGACAGACCCGTGTACAGACAATCATTCAGGCTATAAGAGCGATCACTGGATTTAGCAGAGCAGTCATACACAATACGAACAGGAGTGGTGGAACTGTCCTTTTTAATTCCATGGTGAGCAAGGTAATGGATGTTATCCCCATACTCACTAAGATCCACTCTCTCCACAAATCCACGTTGTACCTGCTCGTTTAACTCTGCCGCATAAGTCTCGCAATAAGTTGGATCCTTGACAAACTGCTTCTGAAGGCCACGTAACCTACCAAGTGCTAGATGGAAATTAGTAGGTAATTTACTCTTGTTTTCATTCCAAGGGAGCCTTACCACATACTGACCCCTGCCAGAGTCATACGTTACAGTCTCTTCATACGAGCTTAACGCTAGCTTGGACTCACGATCAAGTTCATGTTGGTCAATTCCAATATTGTCCAAGTCCCATAGCTTATCTATATCAATACATGTATTATCAGGCACATTTGGCCTAATATATTTATCTATGGGGCTTACTGCTACCTTGAGGACCGTAACCACCTCCACCTGTGTGTCTTGAGAGGAAGTGGCATAGGATCCAGAAATGGCATACCCTTGGATCGTGGGGAGCATTATTAGCTTATCTACCCGCCGATATCCAGGGTGAACCAGGTCGTAGTAATAATCAGCTCCGACCAGTAGCATAATACCATTGTTAGCAGAGAGTTGATCATCAGCCAGTTTATAACCATTGCTTCTGAGATATTTCAAATGTGGTTGAATCTCTGATGCTATTTAGAAACTGGGTAGTGTGTCGACCAGAACAGCCTTGATGGGACATACCTTTCTTCTACAAACATAGGAAATCTCCACGATATCATAGTCACTGGAATCTACTTCACCAGTGAAACCATGGAGATGCAAATTCTCTTAACCCTTGCTGGTACACTTGAGCTGGGGTAATGATGACCGCAGAACGAATGACCTCTGTGAGCACTGGTCAAGTAAGGTGCGCGTCATTATAGTATTATTATTACTCCCCACTACTGGCAGCATCATAGTAGGAAGCAATTGACATTCTCGAGAAGCAATGGACATGGCAGATACTTTATCACCCTCGCTCTTACCTTTCTCATGTGACTCTTTGGGGGTTCTCCCCTTTTCTTTGCCGTCGTGCCGATCAGACTGGGTGCAAAGGGAAAACCAATGTTTCCCCTTGCAATATTTACAAGGTTTGATGTAGGAATTGGTGCAAGTACTGTTGAAGTGGTCTCTTGCCAGACAGCTGGTACATAACTTGAGCGATTTAGCCTTGCCAATCTTCTGTGTAGCCTTAGGATACATAGAACAGTGGTACCACAGATGACCGTGGACACTGCACAACTTGCAACCTAATGATATTGGCCTTTTCTGTTTAGGAGAAGTCTGTACCGGGAAAGCTGCAGTGGATGGCGACATCTCCACTTGTCGGTAGTGTCCAGTACTCTCCATATTGAAGACTTCAGTCTGGTACACCTGCACCAACGCTTCCAAGTTTAGTGGAGTGTCGCTTAGTTGTCGTGTTACGATTTCCTTTAGGGGAGAGGGTATCTTGTTCAAGATATTTACACTATATATTTCCTCCTTGGTGATGGCCATTGTCTCCATAGATCGGAGGAGGCTCTCAAAGGAGGCATAGTACTCCTTTAGGTCTGTCACATCATAGGATGGAGGATCTACAGTAGAGTGAAGAATTTAGTAATTAATGCGGTTTTGATGACTTCCTCTCTCCCGTAAGTTCTTTTCAGCAACTCCACTGCAGACTCATAGCTTGTAGCTTCTAGCTTGTACCCATCGATCAACATCAATGCCTCCCCTTTCAATTGGCCACGGAGATATGTGAACCTTTGGATGGATGTGCGTGTTTTATTCTGATGGACGGAACACTCAAAGATATCCCAAAATCCAGTCCAGGTAGCCGAATCCCCGGAAAAGGTAGGCAAAGTAAGCTAAAGCAGGTTAAAACCAGTCGCCTTTGGTGTACCGGTATCCTTAACAGGTTGTGTTTCTTGTGTGGGAGATAGTCTAGCTAAGGCTGTATTTACGTCCTCAAAGTACTCAAGATCTGCTGACATTTCTTCTTCCACATCGTCAGTAATTGTCAATAAACCATATACCTGCTGAGCATAATTATCATAAGTGGCTAGCGATTTAGTTACAGTAGCAAATTTACCCTTAATTTGATCAGCCGTGGCACTTAATAAAAATTCATCAAGATCTCTTAAACACCTATTTAAACTTCTCTTCATCCCTCCCTTCAGAATCTTAAGTTTCTTTAAATCTGTCATCGTTAAGGTCTAATTTTCTGCGATCCATCCGCTCACTCACAGACAACACGCAGCTGCATGCACGACCTCCCGAAATCCATCCTTCCGAATCCTCCCTTCCTCGCGGGGACAGAGTCCACCTGGCCAGGCTGAGATGCGGACACCATCCAGCTCTCCTGAGCTATCAGAAGAGACTGGATGACTCTGTTGTCGACTCCTGCCCGGGATGTAACACAGCACCCCATACCATTAAACACATCATAGAAGACTGCATTTCACACAACCACTTACGCCAACAACACAATCTACACTCAATGAGAGCTCTGTGGGAAAGCCCGATCGTGGCCATGGCCTTCCTCAGGGACTCGGGGCTGTTCGGCCAGGCAGCTTAGGGAACAACAACAACAACAACAACAATGAGGTCCGACTACAAACCGTTAATCGCTTAGGAATCAACAGCGGTAAACTCCCATTACTTAAGAAATTTACTCAAAAAGAATTACATAGTATTTACATCCCCCTTAATATAAAATATCTAAAGGAAATTATCTAACTAGACAACAACATAAAGTACACTGGGGCTATCTATGAGGAGAATGGCTACTGCGACGCAAGATAGTCCCTTACCATCTTAATGACCTGGGCCAACAAACGATCGCTGCCTTCATGGGTGAGGTGGACGCCGTCCTCGGACATGTATTGGCTACTGAAACTATATGGGAAAAATCGACCACCAAGGTGATTGTGTTTCCTCTTGAGGAGAGCATTGACCGAGTTCTTAACCTTATGGTACTCACCTGCCGAAATACCCCGAGGAGACACCCTCTGCTCCAACCCCAATACAAGGCAGCGACCATTCGTGGATGCCTCAATCTCAAAGGTCAACTCCTTGATCTTAGCCGCTAGCTCCTGCGGGACTACCCCAGAGACGACGTCGTTGCCGCCCAACACTAATACAGTGATCTCGGGCCTTATGCTCAAAAGACCATCCCACGCTGGTTTGGACTTAATATTTTCGAGAGTGGCTCCTGTTGCACTAAACACCCTCAATACAAAACCCGGGTCGTAAAACTCTCGGCGGGAGACTCCTAGGCGACTAACATAACTGTGGCCTAATATACCCACCACTTTCCCCGGGCTCTGATTGTATGAGAAGGTTGGTATAAAATTCACCCCAATGCCACTTCCTGACGCAGCTGTGGGATGATTCCTTTGAGCCATGATGTACCGAAAAAGGAATTATACACTAAATCCATTAAAAGAAAGGGTAAGGTGAAGCACTAATTATTGAACGCCCTTTATAGGTAAGCCTAGTTGGTCAGGCTACAATCATGAGGTCTGACTATTGACTGTCAATCGCTTAGGAATTAAACGCCAAGGAACATACGCCCCAAAAAAACTGGAAACTAGCCCCAAAAAAGATAGGGACGGCGCCTAATTGGAAAAAAAACACTAGCGAATAAGCGGGGTCTATACTAGGGAAAGGGCAGTCGGCCCAACAACGTGCGAGGCGGCAGCCATTTGTAAGCCCACAAGCATCAAGGAAGTAAACAAAACGGTATTACGGGAAGGAAGCCTTAGGGCACGAAGGACCATTATTTGTCGGGAATTTAGATAAAGAGGTTAAATTGCATATCACTGGTACATGAAATATCCCAACAAATAGTTATATTATAATTACCAACGAAGTAGTCGATGGGTGTAATCCAGTCCCCCACACACGGCTAATTCAATTGCAGGACATGTAGGAATGTTCACATAATACAATATCGATACAATGAACTTAGCTTAGAGGACTGGTAATGTAGGACTGTTGTTATAGATTAGTATTTGTAGCACATGGTGAACTATGGGTTGAGTCAGAGCCGGGGGGAAGATGTTGGCTGTATGGTGTTGATGTTGTTGTTGTTGTTCCCCAAGCTGCCTGGCCGAACAGCCCCAAGGCCCCGAGCAAGGCAAAGGCCATAACCGAGTGCCCCCACAGAACCCTCCCCGCCGACCACAATAAAGCCTGGGTGACCGAAGCCACTCCATGGCGGGGGGCTGAGGAGGGTGAGGAAACGCCCGGGAAACCAAAGCCCCACCCAGGGCCCTGTGCCCCTCAGCAATTATGAAGAGAAAGTTGAGAGGCAAGGGAAAAATGTGACGCTTTGGCTTCCAATCTTGGTAGATTGGGAGGTCAATCCACGGAAGAGACGCCGTCACTTGAGATCTAGAAAATATATAAGTTAAAGGAAAAGTCAGAGTAAGCTATGGGTATGGCAGAGAATGCTCAGCTCTCACTCTGATAGACCAGCCCATCACCACATGACTAGAACCCAATCCTCTCAGCATCAGCTAGGAAAGGCCCTAGAAAGCCGCCTTTGGCGGGGGGATAGCTCCCCTATTTCAACCCCTTTCGGGGTTGGGCACCCGCCCGCTGTATGGTGTTGATTGAGAGACTAAAGGTGTCCGATCGCTTCGCGAAATTACATATGGCTGCCGGCTCATAATAATTATAACCCTTAACTTGGTTTCATGATACATCTAGAGCTGATGTAGATATTTATACATTACAGTTAATATTTAACCTATACTTAATAATAAACTACAATACACAAAGAACCAGCCGAAATCGTTCATGCGATATGATACCGCTAAATTCAAATGTCCTATTGGACCTAAAACTGTCGGGATCATTACCCTATTCCCGACAAACGGCGTACTCCAAGTGAGGTCTCTCCAATGCTAAGTAATTCTTCAAGATGACGTTAGCAGTTTTGTTACTCACACTCCTAGATATAAATCCTAGAACCCAGTTTGCCCTGTTTCGAACGATTATACATTGTTGTCTAGGTTTCAGATAATTGCTATACAAATATATTAAGAATACTCGTTAATTAGGGATAACAGAAGCCGAATTTGTGCTTATGTGATCCTTCACGAACACTTCACAAATGAATTTTGATGTAATCATGGTTTTACTGTGCACAAACAAAAATGTATATTCATAAGTACAAAAGTACGGTAACCATTGGCCCCTATACAACCATAATAATACTGACAACTTTTGATTGACGCTGTTATGTTAAGAAACAAATGTTTGCAGTTCAGAGTTCTTGTCGCAGCATTCGTATGTAGGCTGAGCAAATATATAGCTCTGTATAAATGCAGAAACTAATTATTTTTTCTCCTAATTTGATCACATATTTGAATGTGAAAATCGCCATACAATGAGTTACCGCATTACATATGATTGCATTCTCACACTCCCAATTACACTAGCCTGCCGTGTGAATTGCAAAACAAGCAGTGATAAAATTACCTTTAGACCGTTATCTCCAAAATGTCTTTGTTTGTAACTCTCTACTTTGTACCGCCACGTGATCAAGATGGCGTTATAGGTGTAATTGGAATATGGTTGATTCTATACAGGAAAATAGAGGGATAGGAGATCGTTTGCCATTTGCACAGGAATTAGTCATAGAAGAACTTCAATCCTAACAACAAATGTAATTATTACGATTCATATAAATATGATAAGGGGTGGTCGAAATAACAACAAACACACACACACGAAGAGAGAGAGAGAGAGAGAGAGAGAGAGAGAGAGAGAGAGAGAGAGAGAGAGAGAGAGAGAGAGAGAGAGAGAGAGAGAGAAGGAATAAGCTTTCAATGTGTGTTTTATGTTTGGGGGGGGATAGACAATATGGAAGGGTTATAGGGAGAAAGGAAACAGCTGTTGGCAGAGACAGGAGTGCAGTACCTTTATATACAGAGTAACGACATATAGGAGGGTTCAGCTAGGGAGTCTAGAAACAATATGGCGCCCGGGGAGTTAAGGGGGTACTACTCGCTTTTTCTGTACCACCTACTCTCTCATGTTTACACCCATTAGTTTGAGGTTTTAAGACGTTCGTTCCGTTAGTTTGGAGATTTTGAGACCCTTCGGCTAATTTGTTTGTCAATATTAAAACCTTTCGTGCCCTTTTTGTGTTGATTTCTTCCTGGCGAGCGATAGCGAGCCGCTAATTTAGGAAGGAACCTGCCTTCGACCGGGAAATTTTTCTACCGAAAAAAGTACACATTTATCTTGAAGGCGGGTCTAGGGGTTGTTTTTCTAAGCTTGATGGAGGTCTAGCGAGGAAACTACAAAATAAATAAATAAATAAATATATAGACCAAAAACCAAGCACTACCCCCTTAACTCTTACAAGATCCGATGACGCATTTCTCTTCTGTTTTTTGGCTATTATTAGACGGTTTTATTCAGATTTAGCCAGGTTTATGGAAGGCAGAGGATTAATTTGAGATAGTCTTTACCCTTATAATTCCCACAGATATTTTCTAAACTGTATAAAATCGTCTAATAGTAGCCAGAATAAACTGTCAAATTGCGTCATAATCGTCAAAGGGTTCGGTACCCTATTAGATGTAGATAGGCTAATTGATGGATAGCGAAATAGAAAGGTATAAATTTAATAATACAAAGTATATAAACTGAATAATGAAATACAACAATAATGATAACTGAATACACATTATTATTGTTACTATTTATTATTATTATGATGATAATGATGCTGATGATGATGATGATTATTATTATTATTATTAATATTATTATTAGTAGTAGTAGTAGTATCATAGGCTACTATTAACATAATAAATATTATCATCATTATTAGTATTTAAATTAAGTGTTAAAAGGTGAGTACTAAACACTATGTCGTCCTGGAGTGAGTGTAATCCTACATATAGAGGTACAGTCACTTATAAAAATTCGTGGGCCCACACTTTAGAGCAGGTCTAAAATATGGTTCTGTTTTACTAGGTACCCTGGAGACAGCCCGGGGCTCAGCACAGAGTGGGTCGGGTGGGAGGGAAGGGAGGATGCGTATGAGATGGGGTAGTGGAGGAAACTATCAAACTGCCAATTTCTTATTACATATAGCAATCTTTCACACCATTTTAATCTCCTACAGCTATTACTTTCACTATTTATCCATCTCTATAATATAATTAATAGTTGGTTCACTTTATACTACTGTATAATACTGTACCGTATACGAGCATACCTATACCTGTCTCTATATTGTCTTTCTCTTTGTTCACTCATCCAACTCACTCTCTGACTCTCTCTCTCTCTCTCTCTCTCTCTCTCTCTCTCTCTCTCTCTCTCTCTCTCTCTCTCTCTCTCTCTCTCTCTCTCTTCCAGAAAGTTATAAGCTGATTAACTATTTTACTTAGTTTTGTCTTCTTTGTTATCTGGTTAATTCATATTTTTGCCGATATTGTAAAGTTTGTTGCTACATGTTCCTGTTATTACTTTCATGCAACATTCTGTATATTGTCCAGCTTTATTATAGCATTAACTAAAGAAGCAATATACCACAGTAAAGTTACAACTATTTGATTGATGTTTACTACCTTTTCCCAAATCAATCGACAACGTATACCATGCATTAATGTATATAGAATACACTATGCTTAATTTTACATCCATTTACGAGTTTGGTATCTATCGACCTATCCAGCTGTCTAGCTATCCATTTATCTAACTGTAGACTCACCAATCCATTTGTTTAACTATTTTTCTGATTTATCATCTACCCACCTATCTAGCTGTCTAACTATCCATTTGTCTAACTATAAACTCACCAATCCATATGTTTAACTATTTTTCTATCCTATCCATTTGTCTAGTTATATATCCATCTGTGTAACTATTGATTTGTCTAACTATTCACCCACGTATCAACCTGTCTATATATTTAGCCATTCACCTTCATAATCATTAATTTGTAGACTATCCACCCTTATGTATATATATATATAGATTACATTTCACTCAGCCACAATATATTTAACCACTGATTTTGAATAAGTATACTTCTTGCCAGTCCGAAATGACATTTTTGTATTAAGTTTCAACAATACAGCTATTTGAGAGACGTTTTACTTTAGTCATATATTGGTTCTATTCATTGCAATATGGTAATAAAGCATGGACATTTGCTAATCACAATTGGTATATTCAAATAAGGAGAATCATCTTGAAAATTATAGAAACATTCCTTATCAACTCGCTGGAATATCGAAAATTAATGCGAAAATATTATTTCGGACTGACAACAGGTATAAAGTTTGTTTCTATGCCACATTATCTATCCACCTGGCGATCTTCTCTTCTTTTTCAGCCACACACTTGAGCAGTAAGGTCACGGGTTTGACTAGAATTTCCCAGACAAGGGATCATCGTTTACATTACTAACAAAGATTTGTGGATATTTTAGGCATTTAACTTGAGAAGACTGGTCCCCCCAAACCAAATACATGATAGCTGGGACTGTCAGTCAGACTCAAGCAGGCCCAGGAAAGAGAGTTGAATTTATAATATATACATCCTTGCATAACAGTGTGGTAATCCCGACATTGACTTACGGAAACAAGCGAAGCATGAACGTTGGTGGAGAGACTCAGACCAAGAGTGAGAAGGGTGGAAATGAGTTACTTAAGAAGTGCGTGAGGAATTACATAGAGGGATAGACAGACGAATGATGAAGTAAGAGAGAGGTGTGGTGTGGAGGTAGATGTGCTGGAAAGTGTGAAAAGGACCACCTTGAGATGGTTCGACCATATGGAACGTATGGGAAGCGAAAGAATGACTAAGAGGGTATACGAGAGCGAGGTGGAAGGACAGAGGGAGAGGTAAACTGAGAGAGAGGTGGAAGGATGGAGTAAAGAAGTATATGAATGAAGGCGGTGCTGGTTGGGAGGAGGGGCGTCGACTGACTAGGGACAGAGGTGCATGGGGGCGTTTCGTTCGTGGCCACCCTTTCAGGGATCACGGCTTCAGGCAATAGATAGATAGATGTATTTTTTTCCATCAACCAAACTACTTCTGTAAGGGCAGTATTACATAAAGCTAGATAAGCGACATAGGCCTGCAGATAGAAGAACGGGTGAGTGGGAACTAGGATAGTGGATATATCATTAGGATTATGTTTTCTCTGAGCTGCTTTTTTGGGGTTATAATAGCTTGTATGGATAAATAGATTGATGGAGAAACTGACGGATATACGGATATATATACGAGTGAATGTGGGTGGTGTTTTGGATAGATGAATGGAGACATGCGTAATTCGACAGATAGTGGGTGTCCCGCGAGATATTTTTTACATTTTTCCAAAATATTAAGATTCTGTCTTGCTGAATACAAAAATAACTTATGCTATTCGCACATCTCTGTAGTTATAGCCCCGAAAAGTCTACATGGTTGCTATTTAACCCACTATAGGAAAGGAATAATTAAAAATATAAGTCGAGTATGTTGAAGATTGGTATTATTACTTCAAATTTACCACAACAAAATAGTTTTTTTTTTTATCTCGGCGATTAATCAACTATAACAAAAAATACGTATGAGTTTTTTAATAAGTCTGTATGAACGAGTGATACAATACTTCATCATACACTACAGTGCATTCATTCGACATATATCGACAGGCCCCGCCCACTTCCCCAACCGTTATCATACGGCTGGCATGACTGTGCAAGGTAGGAGTGTCCAACAGGGTTACCAAATCAGCACAAAAATATTATTTAATCTGTTTGCAGAAGTAACTAGAAAAATACAAACTAGTAAATGCCTACCTAATATTGATAGAATATTACTCAAATATTGATAACATGTGCTAAAAGATTCGGAGTATAGCCAGCATAGGTGTAAAATATTGCCGCTAGATCAAGTCAATATTTATTTATAAATTTAAATTATTAAAAATGGCCTACAAAGCCATCTACCTATCTACATCAACGAATGAGAAATAAATGTTAAGACTGGAGCCTGTCTTTAACAGATCCATTCCCTTGTTCAAGTAAATACTTTTAGATCTAGCGGTAAGGTAGCTACATTGGCAACGCCGCCGGTGTCTTCTCTCTCAACTGTCAATGCGCTGTCATTCAAACGTCAGTTCAGTTCCCTCCCGTCTTCTGAAGGGGGAAGATGGCGTCTCATGCCCATACCCCTGACAGACCTGCTGGTTCTCCCCGACTTGTCAGTCAAGCCAGGAATATTGTATTAAATGTATTCAAGTATTTTGATAAGGAGAAAACTGAACCAGTTGATGTGGTGGTGCTCCTCGTGGTACACCCTGGAAACGTCATTATTGGCGGCTAAATGAATCACAAAATTATGATCTACACAAGTTGACTGATCAGTCAAAATTTAATCACTTCACAATATGAGAGAAAGAGAGAGAGAGGGAGGGAGACTGAGGTACACAGACAAGGGAGGGGGAGGCATTACGGTACCCTATACAACTAAAAGCAGTCGCTCGCTAGGCCTAGCTTAATAATTGTCTACCTCTGCTCTGCCCAAGTAGACGAGGTAAAACATTGGTAATGGAGTTTACTTTTCTGTACAATGGTATATGGTAATATTGTATAGTAAAGAGTAACTGCAAATATGCATGTATTAAAGCGCTCTTACATCGTATAATTAATTTTACTTGGAGCTCTTATCAGCTCCGTGGTAAGGTGACAAGTGACTTGTCCGAGATTGCGGTATGATCAGCTCTACTTCGTCTACGGCGCTGGTGGAAGCGGGCGGGGGCCTGTCGATATATGTCGAATGAATGCACTGTAGTTAGATGTTTTTATTTATATTTCCTTTAGATATGGATTTACCCCTTTTGTACCAGCGAAGTCTTTGTAATTATATTCTAGCTATATTTAGACGATTTTGTGGATTAAGAAGGGTCTGTGGTAGTAAAAAGGGTTAAGTGAGATAGTTCAAAGCCTATTACTTGCTGGAGGCCCTTTTTAAACCGAATAAAATCGTCTAATAGTAGCCAGAATAAAGTTAAAAGGACGTCACCGGTACTGAATAGGTTAAATACCGAGCACATTTAACGAAACGCAAAAATTTCCCACTTTACACAGAATATGTGTGTGTGTCTTATAATTTCAGCCCACATTTTCTTATAAGTAAAAGTAATAGGAACATCCATAATTAATTGATGATGAAGCATTATAGCCATATTTTTCAGGGCCACCACTAATTCCTCTATAGCTTATTTCATCATCCTATGGTGATGCGTTGAATAGATGGTTTCGTGTCTGTTTATTTTGCTCTCTCTTATATATTCAACTTATCGCAACGGGCGGAAAACGAAAACTACAGACAATGTGTTGGAGTCTATTTGAAGTATTGATACCTTTGTTCATAATACAGTATTTACCTGTTTCCCTATCCCCTTCTTTTAGACTGAAAACTGGTTTAGAAATTACAGGCAATTTAAAAATGCAACTATACAATACATCATGTTTTATTTAAAAAGACAATCTTATATATATGTAGGCTAATTATCTAAAACAAATTTGTGGGACCTGTTGTATAGAAAAAAGTTAAACAATACGGTCAATAAAAAAACAGCGAAAATATAGGGATAAGAAATATTCGAAACTCGAACAGAATAATTACCAAAGAAAAGATTACTGGAAAAAATAGAGTATAAGAGAATGAAGTGCATTTAATAATAACATACGAAAGTTTAATAAGGAAGAGTTAAACAAATTAAGAAACTAAATTAAAAGAAGGATAGAAAGACACCTTGAAGGGGAAAGGATGAAATTTGAAAGAGAGCGAGAGAGAGAGAGAGAGGGAAAAATCTAGGTAGAGCTAGTGCTGGACCCATAGACTCCTTTAAAAGAGTCTATGGCTGGACCTGATATGTTGCTACATCATAAGAATGAGGGGTTGAAAGTTTCCTTCACTACCCCATCTCACACACACCCTCCCTTCCCTCCAACCCCACCCACCCTGTACTGAGCCCCAGGCTGTCTCCAGGGTACCTAGTAAAACACAATACCTTGTTATCAACGCTCTCACATGGGGGTCCACGAATTTTTATGAGTGACTGTACCCTCAGCAGGGGCAGGGAATCACTGAGAATGGTTTTCAATCCCTGCTGGAACAAGATCACATACGACAAGATTACTGTGCCAAGAAGGGGGAGAAGGAAGGAGAAAAGTTGTTAATAATATTCTATCTATATATCTATTTCCAGATGACTTACTCCCCTTAATGAGGGTGGCCATTGTTATGTTGTAAGACGAGGTGGAATGACACAAACAATAGGCTAAATTTAAATTAAAAACTAATGTCAACTTCCACCTCGAAAACATCCAGGTTCAAGGAAACTAGAATAATTATTTTTAGTTAAATTAAATTAAATATTATAATATAAAAATAAATCAAAGGCTCTTCAGGACTAGAACTAAGAATATAAAATGCACCGAGATTTGGCTTAACAGTAAAAGAATAATTCACCAAAAATATGAATAGTGAAAAAATAATAATTATATACCTTTACTGAATCATTGCAATGTTTTAAATAGTTAAATTGCACACAAATTAATATTTTCTCAAGATCACTGGAAATGGTTAATATATGTTTAATCACTTAACCCGTCCATTCCCAGCGACGACTACTAGCCATCAGTAAATAAGTCACTCTCCAGTCCCAGCGACGGCTAGTAGCGGTCAGTAATGTAATTTCCTTGTAACTGCCTGTATCAGGCTGTACCTGGTACCACAACCATTTGAGCACTGCTCTCGATATAGCAACACTTTTCAGCTTATATAAGACCCTCTGAAGGCTGGGGGAGCAAGGGACTGGAGTTTTCGCAGAAAGGTTCCAGTCCTGACGTTATTCTTGACTTTCAGTGTGCTGGCTTAATAATCCAATAGGGTTGATAGCCTCTGAAGTCCTATTTTAACTAACTGGGGGAGCCAGTCTTCCGTCATCTCTTGAGGTGGAAGGTTGTTTTATATTGCCATTTTGGCCACATTGCTTGGGACTGGGGGGTGGGGGGACATTTATTACTGTATCCTATGGTACAGTAGAGGTTAAGGAAATGCACAAAATATTAATAAAAGCAATACAAGTTAATAATACAATTATTTAAATGTGAAATAAGCACTAAAATATCACTTGACAAAATATTCCTTCTGAAAATACAATATTATGGTGAAACTAAATTAAAACTGATCAAATTCACTTCTTGGAGAATAATCACAAATTAATTTAATGCTTTACACTTATAATACAAATAAAAGCAATCAAAAGGAATTAACAAAATAATGTTAATTCACAGAAATCTTAATAACAATTAATTGAACACTAAATTACAGTAATTATTGAATTATAATTTATACACAAGAATATCACTGAGAATAATAAGTAGGCTATAATATATGACACACTTATATACTCAACTCCCCAATCACAGGTAACAGATTCAGACTGCTTTATCTTTTGATGGTAGCCAGGCAGGAAGGTTTATCACTTCACTAAGTATAAAGGTAACTATGTACTGTACAGGCAAGAGAGATAGAGATGTGATGCTGACAGCTGGTCAAGTCGACCTGGAGTCCCCGTGAGAGCGAGCAGCACCTAATATATAGGCTCACGGTAGCCAGAAAGTTATACAAGCCTGTGACCACACCAGACAGATAGGCCCCGCACGTCACTATACGGGAAGCAAACACATGAACAATTGTGCAATCTCTATTCACACTTACGAATCAAGTGACTCCCTCTAAAATGCGTATATTAACTATATCACTATTGTACTTATTTTCTTTATATATTATTTTACCTCACATTACATAACACCATACATAGAAGGCCCCCAAGTGGACCTATCCCCTGTAAGAGGGACAACCCCTGCCAGTTTGCTGAAGGACTTACAGGATTGACCATTCAATCTAGGGTCCGTCCGCCCCCTTCCCTCTATGTATCTTTTTAGCACTATATTATTTTCTACAGTGGTGTTCGGCTAGTCCATTCACTAACCTGCTTCACCCTTACGTAAGCAGTACGGATTTGTATTAGGTTTACTCCCCTAGACAGGTTGCCGACCAAGGCTGATGAGTCCCATCCACCCAAATTTGTATAAGGTTGTCTCCCCTAGATAGGTTGCCAACCAAGGCTAGCGAGTCCCATTATTATTACTTTTATTATTATTATTATTATTATTAATATTATTATTTTATTATTATTAATATTATTTCATGCTATTGCTAAGGCTAAGTGGGGGCGGGGGTTAGTATGTTCCCTAAACCTCAAGCTTTAAATAATTGCCCCTTAGATCTCGATCGAGATAAATTTGTAATTTTTTAAGTAGTGAAATTTCCCGGCCAAAGCCAATTCCTAATACATTTCAGGCTCGCTATCGCTCGCCAGGAAAAAAAATAGATACGGTACCTACAGTAAATGGTATTGGCAAAGGAATGGGACGAAAGGTATTAAAGGTATATCGTGCTAATTCACCTTTTCCGTACTGGTGGCGTATTTCTCATCTTATATTACCTATGTATTTGACGATTTCTTGCAGCTTAACCCGTAAACAGCGGCAAAGCTCTTAAGAGGTTTTACTGGCGACGGCGGCAAAGCTCTAAGAGGGAGGCCTAAAAATACCATTTAAACAGCACTAAATTTTTTATTTTTTTTTTTTTTTATTTCCCATATACCTTATATCACTCCTCCACATCCCCTCCTTCCTCCCTTTCCCCTCCCCCTTCAATTATCACCTATTTTCCCTGTTATCCCCTAATTGGTTGGTATATTTTTGTGCTAACATTAGCAAACTGTGTGGGGGATGTGCTCACGTGCCTAGCAGGTGTGTTACACAAGAGAGTGTGTGTATGAGTAGGCTCAGTGTGGCTTGAGGCCTCGTGGAGGGAGGGGTTGCCTCAATTTTCTCCAAAATTCATGAATGGGCTGGTTCATCTATATTCGCGATTTTGACCAAAAAAAATATATTTTCACTGGTTTGATTGTTGTTACAGGTTACTATCTTCATAGTGAAGGTAAATTAGGCTCATATGAATACGTAATAACGATATTTATCGTAAAATGACGATTATAGGCCTGAATGGAGCCCATATGCTCGCCCATGGGGAGCTAGTTCATTACCCCCCCCTCGCCGTTCCCGGGTTAAGAACGATCTGTGTGAGCTAGAATGGATAGAGGAAAGATGTGAAGGTCTTTTCAATGTTAGAGGTACGTCCTAGGCTGCATAAAATCGTCTAATAGTTGCCAGAATATGATGAAAAGGACATCACCGGTACTGAAGGGGTTAAAGGGACTATTATAGGGAGTTATTGAGGTTAGTGGTTATATGTTTTAGAGTTATAGAGGTTAGTGGTTATATGTTTTAGAGTTATAGAGGTTAGTGGTTATATGGTTTAGAGTTATAGAGGTTAGTGGTTATATGTTTTAGAGTTATAGAGGTTAGTGGTTATATGTTTTAGAGTTATAGAGGTTAGTGGTTATATGTTTTAGAGTTATAGAGGTTAGTGGTTATATGTTTTAGAGTTATAGAGGTTAGTGGTTATATGTTTTAGAGTTATAGAGGTTAGTGGTTATATGTTTTAGAGTTATAGAGGTTAGTGGTTATATGTTTTAGAGTTATAGAGGTTAGTGGTTATATGTTTTAGAGTTATAGAGGTTAGTGGTTATATGTTTTAGAGTTATAGAGGTTAGTGGTTATATGTTTTAGAGTTATAGAGGTTAGTGGTTATATGTTTTAGAGTTATAGAGGTTAGTGGTTATAGAGTTATAGAGGTTAGTGGTTATATGTTTTAGAGTTATAGAGGTTAGTGGTTATATGTTTTAGAGTTATAGAGGTTAGTGGTTATATGTTTTAGAGTTATAGAGGTTAGTGGTTATATGTTTTAGAGTTATAGAGGTTAGTGGTTATATGTTTTAGAGTTATAGAGGTTAGTGGTTATATGTTTTAGAGTTATAGAGGTTAGTGGTTATATGTTTTAGGGTTATAGAGGTTGGTGGTTATATGTTTTAGAGTTATAGAGGTTAGTGGTTATATGTTTTAGAGTTATAGAGGTTAGTGGTTATATGGTTTAGAGTTATAGAGGTTAGTGGTTATATGTTTTAGAGTTATAGAGGTTAGTGGTTATATGTTTTAGAGTTATAGAGGTTAGTGGTTATATGTCTTGGCCAAATTATTATGAATACCGGTATACAGTAAATCAAAGGCCTATAGTCTCTCATGTGCTAAATTTGGCGAATTTTCACCCCATTCGCCCCATTAATTTGGCGATTTTAAGACCTTGGGAGCCATTTCGGTGTCGATTTTTTTTCCTGGCGAGCAGTAGCGAGCTTACAATTTATGAGGGTCCGGCCTTCGGTCGGGGCATTTTTCAACCGAGAATGTCAACATTTATATCGACTAGGGGTCTTCGGGGTGTGTGTGTGTGTGTGTTTGTGTGTGTGTGTGTTTGTGTGTTTGTTTTATGTTATATATTTTGTTATGAAGCTGGAGTGAGGTCTCGGGAGCAAACTAAAAACCTACCCTTAACCTTTTCAGAATTGGAGGATGCATTTCTGTTCTGTTGTCTGGCTAGGTGTAGTGGATTAATGCATGCAGGACACTCGTCCTGGCTCTCGGTAGTTCGAATCCGGGTGGGAGTATAAAACATTTAGTAGCTCACGTGTACTGTGAGATATACATGATATATATATATATATATATATATATATATATATATATATATATATATATATATATCACCTAAGAGGAATATCTCTATTGCGAGTTACAGCGTAGCATGTAGTATTGCGTATTGTCTGCACCCAATGTCATGACCTTTATATATCAGTACAACACAGATATATTCACATTCGTATGCAGTAGTCCACAGCTCACACATTTGAAAGTAAGTCATCACCTGTTTCGACCTTTGTCGCTCTTTCATACAAATTACTGTTAGAAGCACAGTGTCTGTCATTCCAATTATGTTTACCGTGATGGATCTTTGTATGTGTATGTAGTAGGCCTAATGGTACGCTGTGTGTGATATGGCAGTCAATCAATATAATGTTTGCCTATACCCTGTTCAGTATACTGTAGGTAGGCCAGAAATGTCAACCCCAACCTCTCATAACTTAAACAGGACTCCAGTAATTGAGCTGATATTTCTACCATTTCGAAAAAGTCAACCAGTTATATGGTGTGGAAAATTACAGCCCGTTTATTTCAGGTTGGCCCATCTATAATGAACATGCTATAGTAAAGTAACTTGTCACATTACTAGTTTCCTTTAATGGGCAGAAAACCAAGTACATACAATTTTCTAACAGAAATATTTGTTTCTGACTTGGCTACCACATAACTTTTAATAATGTAAATAGTCCCACTTCCTCTAGTATTAAAACCCTTGGTGTAACTTTGAATGCCACCCTGAGATAGACACCTCAAGTTAGATCGATTGCTAAAAATGCTTCAAGAGAATGGGACTTCTATACAGAGTACGAGAATTCTTCACTGACGAGCAGTTAGCCATTATATACAGTATATGTCATGTTCGTTCTCAAATGGAATACTGTTCACCCTTGTGGATTGGATGTGGAGTGGTTGCATTGAGGCAGTTGGACAACATTTAAAATACATCAATTAGATTAATCAATAACCCTGTAAGCACGCAGGATCTTCCTCCATTATCATACAAAGAGATGTTGCATCCCTTGCATTACTCTACAGATATTTTTACGGTAAGTGTTCTGAGGAACTTGATTCAATTGTACCACCTCTCCGCATCTTTCCCCGCAGAACTAGGGTAGCTAGAAATGCCCATAAATTCACACTCTCTCCTCCACAATGTAGAACTTCCGTTTAATAAAAACTATTTTAACCCCAGAATTTCTACTCTGGAATTCACTTCCTTGGAGTTGCTTTCCACAAATGTACAACCCACAACAGTTTAAGTCCACAATTGTTACAAACATGTTATGCATACGGATATTTTTCTTTTTCTTCTTTGGCTTTCCTTCCTCTATTTATTGTCTAATAAAAAAAAAAAAAAAAAAAAAAATCTGATTGTCTTGCCTACCCGGCATTGGATCTCTACATTAGCATGATATTATATTTGCTGGGTTCTCTCTCTCTCTCTCTCTCTCTCTCTCTCTCTCTCTCTCTCTCTCTCTCTCTCTCTCTCTCTCTCTCGTGTCAAAACCTCAAATTGTGAACGTCGACACATCTTTTGTGCTAATAAAGAATAATAAAGGTACAAAAATAATACTTGCGTTAATATACAGACCTCCAGCTCAATCAGTGCAAACTGACCGAGAAATTTACGAACAAATTGCAGATGTAAGTAACTCACAAGATACCGTAATTTTTGGCGACTTTAATTTACCTGTGACCAAGTGGGGCGATACTCTTACTTCACACTCCGGACATGACTTGTATACGAACTTGCAAGAGAGTTCGCTTTATCAATTTGTTCGAACGCCGACCCGTGGTAATAACGTTCTTGACATTGTACTTGGAACAAAAGAAGAATTGATAGAGAATTTGAATGTTGGTGATGAATTCAGTAACAGCGACCATCGTACGATAACTTTCACTTTAAAGTTTACTAGTAACGAACCAAATAGTAGCATCGAAAAAGTCCCTAATTTCAAGAAAGCAAACTTCCATAAACTTAGAGCTATGTTTAAAGAAACTGACTGGAGCTTTTTAATTAACAATAACGACATAAATACATCTTGGAAGTTATTCGAAACCACTTACCTAAAAGCAGTGCAAGACTGCATACATAAGAACATAAGAAAATGGGAGTCTGTAGAAAGCCGATTGGCCTAAGCAAGGCAGATCCCTGTCCCACACAACCCCAATTCAATTACAAAGCCCAATTATAGGCTTCACACTCTAATACCCTGAGGATCATCTTACCAAAACGGTTAGAGATTAACGCAAGATTATGGAGGTCTGCAGAGCGCTGATTGGCCCAACCTGGCTGATCCCCCTTCACACCCAACCCTTCTCGTCCATATGCTTATCCAAATTTATCTTAAAGCTCCCTACAGTTTTAGATCCCACTATAGCACTTGGTAGTCCATTCCACCCATCTACAACTCTGTTACCAAACCAATACTTGCCTATATCTTTTCCGAAACGAAATGTATCTAATTTGAAACCATTGGTACGAGTTCTTTCGCTATCACTGAGCTTTAGTACATTTGCCATGTCCCCTTTGTTAATCCCACTAACCAACTTGAACACCTCTATCATATCCCCTCTAACTCTGCGTCTCTCTAACGAATGTAAACCTAATTTCTTCAACCTTTCTTCATACGAAAGATTTCTAATATTATGGATCATTTTTGTCATTCTACGCTGTACTCTCTCCAATGAATCTATGTCCATTCTGTAATAAGGACACCAAAATTGGACAGCATAATCCATATGGGGTCTCACTAATGACAAGTAAAGTTTTAAGATAACATCAGCAGTTCTGTTACTCACACTCCTAGAGATGAACCCGAGAATCCTGTTTGCCTTATTACGAACGCTTATACACTGTTTTCTAGGCTTCAAATCATTGCTAACAAACACACCTAGATCTTTCTCGCAGTCTGAATTTTCTAATTCTAAATTAGCTAGTTTATATTTAACATTTGTTTGCATCTTCCCTATCTTTAATACCTTGCATTTGTCAATGTTAAACTTCATCTGCCAATTTACTGACCATTCATGTAAGGTATCTAGATCCCTTTGGAGGCACTCTATATCGCTATCTGAATCAATTGATCTCCCTATTTTATTATCGTCTGCGAATTTACTTATCCTACTAGTTATACCTAAATCTAGGTCATTTATGTATATAAGAAACAACAGGGGACCTAATACCGATCCCTGGGGGACACCACTTTTGACTGCTCCCCATTCTGACTTGGTACCATTTATGCTGACTCTCTGCTTCCTACCAATTAGCCATGACCTAATCCATCCTAACAACGCCCCACCTATTCCATGTGCCTCAACCTTTCTCATCAATCTCTCATGAGGGACTCTGTCGAAAGCTTTACTGAAATCTAAATATATAATATCATATGACTTGTCATTATCTACTGCTTCATATACCTCTGAGAAAAAACTAAGCAAATTAGTAAGGCAAGACCGTCCCTGAGTGAATCCATGCTGAGAAGAATTGATTAAGTTAAATGTTTCTAAGTGGTTTCTCATTTTCCTAGCAATAATTGACTCTAGTAGCTTTCCTATGATTGAAGTGAGACTAATGGGACGGTAATTGGATGCTATTGATTTATCACCTTTTTTGAAGATCGGAACTACATTTGCAAGCTTCCAAGCTTCTGGAACTATACCTGTTTCTAATGACTTGTTAAATAGAAATGTTAATGGATAACTTAACTCATCTCTGCATTCTTTTACTACTCTAGCATATACCTCATCAGGACCAGGCGATTTATGAGGTTTCAGTCTGTCAATTTCCTTAACCACATCATTTCTACTTATAGTAACCGTACTTAACCTATTTTCTATACTATCGCTGTATACCTTACGGACTTCTGGAAACTGTGCCAAATTTTCATTAGTGAAAACGGAAAGAAATTGACTATTTAATGTACTGCACATTTGTAAATCACTTTCTGTCAATTTTCCTATCGAAGTTTTAAGGGGACCAATTACATCTCTAACCTTGGATTTATATAGTTGGTAAAAAGCTTTAGGATTATTTTTTGAATCATTGGCAACCTTAATTTCATAATTTCTTTTTTCTTTCCTAATATCCTTTTTTTACCTGTCGTGATAGATTCTGATAGTAAGCAAGTAGGTGAATTTCGCCTTTTTTAATTTTTCTATATATTCCTCTCTTTTTTCCTAGAAGATCTAATAGTCTATTATTCATCCATTTGGGTTGGTTCTGTGTTGATCTAAATTTTCTTTTGGGGATATATTTATTTTGCGCATTGAATACTGACTTGATAAAATTATCGTATGTATCTACCAAGTTTGACGTCTCCTCCTGACGTAAGATGACAGGTGCCTGAGAAAGGATACACTCATTTGGACACCTGGATCGACTTAATTTTTTGACCATAGGGTCCGCTAACAGGGCTTCTCTTAACCCACCATAATTGGCTTTTCTGAAGTCAGGTATTAATGTTGTATTCTCTCTGATATTACCTTTCCATTGTATATTAAAATACACAGAATTGTGATCACTATTTCCTAGGTGGTCCCCGATTTCTACACTATTTATCATATGTTCATTGTTACTGAAAACTAAATCGAGAATATTATCACCTCTAGTCGGCGTATCTATGAATTGAGATAAAAAACTATCTTGTACTACCTCAATAAACTCCTTTGAATGAGAGTCGCCTATTTGTTGCTGCCAATCTATATTAGGGAAATTAAAATCCCCCATAATGCACACGTTGCTAAGCCTTGATGCTATTTTAATTTCCTCTCATAATGATGATCCGTCATTTCTACTCATATTTGGCGGTCTATACATAACTCCAATAACTAAGGTCTCACTACCTTCGTTAACTTCTACCCAAACACTTTCATTTTCATTATTTACTCTAATACCTGATTTAGTACAGCTTTTTAATGAACTCCTGACAAACACTGCTATACCGCCACCCCTCTTACTTGTTCGGTCATATTTAAACAAACTATATCCCGGTATATCAAACTCTGCTAAAAAATGCCTGGTTTCTGTATTAATCCATGTTTCAGTTAGCGCTATTATGTCTATATTTTCTTTGCTAACCAGTGCTCTAAGTTCGTTCATTTTGTTACATAAACTCCTGCAATTTGTATAATAAACACTCAAACTATTACTTGTATTTGCAACTATTTTTCTATTGTTTTTAACTAATTTATTTTTACCTGTTGAACTACTGGACCTAGACGGAAAATCTACGCTATCATAATGTTCGTTATTACTATCAATATGATGTGGCTGGGATTCTATTTTACTTACACACCTATGGTTTATTAACAAAACTCCGCAACAAACTTGTCGAGTGAGCTGGCTAAGGTCGAAACTCCTAGTCGAGAGAGATGTACTCCATCCTGGGCATACAGTTCATCCTTACCGTAGAAGAGGGTCCAGTTATCCAGGAATGGAATAGTATTTGCCTTGCAATACTTCTCCAGCCGGCTATTTACACCAATAGCCCTGGAGGACCATTCCTTCCTTACCCCTCTTCTTGGTAGGATACTGTGTACCACAGGAACTCCACCCTTCTCCTTGATCCTCTCCAACATTTCCTGGTACGTGGTGAGCAACTCCTCAGTCCTGCATTTCCAAATGTCGTTGCTCCCTGCGTTGAGGAAGATGATGGGGTCCTCTCCACTCGCTTCCATGACACCATCTAGCTTTTCTGCCACCTTCTCGACTCCGGCACCAGGCAGACAGACAACTTTACCAACATGTGTGTTAGTAGCCCTACCAAGGTATTTAATCATTGAATCCCCTACAATTAAAATAGACTTAGCTGTTTTCTGTTGCCGGCCTGTAGCAGGAGTTGTAGCAGCAACAGCAGCAGATTTCCCCCCCTCCCCTCTCACTGCCTCGATGATCGCCACTTCCTCGCCATCACTCTCATCAGCCAAGGTGCTGAAGTTGTTGTGGGTCTTGAGTGGCTGCCTTTTCAGCTTGCAGGCCGTTGCACTGGTTGACACCACTTTCCAAGGGGCTTCACGATCCCTGGGAACACTTCCGGTAGCCTCACACTTCTTTTCCGCCATAGCTAGTCTCAAGGCCAAATTTTCATCTTTGAGACACTGAATCTCCTGCTCCACACTCTCCAGTCTTTCTTGCAAAGCAAGACAAAGCTGGAGAGTATGGGAGGAGACAGCAGACTCATCAACAACAGCCATCACTAAGAAAGTTCACTAGGACCTCACTAAGGGTAAACAGGTTCACTAGCGGTCACTGGGGACGTCCGCACTAGTCAGGGGTCAGAGGGCAACTGAATACCATCGAAAATACGGCGTCCAGGCCATAATAATAAACCCAAATGGTGGAATAAAGATATTTCAAACTGCCTGCTTGCTAAAAAATTTGCTAATGATAGATTAAAATCCTCACAAAATGACGAAGAACGGGTGAAATTTGTAGAGCTACGACGCAAAGCCAAAAAGTTAATTAAGCAAAGTAAAAAGACCTTAGAGTTACATATTGCGAATCAAAGTAAAACAAACCCGAAAGAATTCTATAGTTATATCAGAAAGAAAAAAGTAGTTACTTCAACTGTTGGACCGTTAGTCGATGAAAATGGAGAATACACCAAAGACGAAGTACAAATGAGTAATGCCCTCAATACCTTCTTTGCATCAGTTTTTAGAACAGAAGACCTCAGTGATATCCCTACACCATCGCCGATTCAGATTGATAATTCAGATGTTCTAAGCAATATCACCGTTACAGAGAAAGAAGTATTGAATTGTTTAGATAAACTCAAGGTAAATAAAACGCCAGGACCTGATACAATCTCGCCTAGAGTTCTAAAGGAAGCTAAGGATGAGCTCTCCAAACCACTGACATTACTATTCAATAAATCCTTGCTGTCTGGAACTATGCCTGATCAGTGGAAGCTAGCCAACGTAACACCGATATTCAAAAAAGGCAGCAAATCCCTACCCAGTAACTATCGTCCAATTAGCTTAACCTCAGTTGTATGTAAAATGCTAGAAACGGTCATACGAGACAGACTCGTAAATCACTTAGAGGAAAATAACATACTTAAAGATACTCAACACGGCTTTCGTAAAAAACGTTCCTGTTTAACAAACAACCCTCTTAGACTTCTTCCACGATATCCTCAACCTCTACGATGAGAGTAAAGCTGTAGATATTATATACCTTGATTTTCAAAAGGCCTTTGACAAAGTTCCCCACAAACGTTTACTGCTAAAACTAAAAGCGCATGGAATACAAGACGGTGTGTTGAAATGGATAGAAAATTGCCTCAGCAACAGAAAGCAAAGGGTAGTCATAAACGGGAAGGCATCTAAATGGACCAATGTAAGTAGCGGGGTACCCCAGGGATCGGTACTAGGACCAAATCTCTTTCTAATTTACATCAACGACATAGATGAGGGTCTCACCTGTACAATCTCAAAATTTGCTGACGATACAAAAATTGCAAATAGCGTACTCTCAAAAGAACAAGTTGACGATGTGCAACACAATCTAGATAAATTGTCATGTTGGGCCCAAATTTGGCAAATGTAAAGTACTACATGTCGGATACCTAAATGAGAAAGCAAACTATTCGATGAATGGCACTCAGCTTAAGAATGTAAACAGAGAAACCGATCTGGGAGTAACAATATCGAGTAACCTAAAACCGAGTCAACAATGTTCAGAAGTTGTTAAGAAGGCAAACAAAATAATTGGCTTTATAGGCAGGTCATTTGAGCATAAATCCAAAGAAGTTATCCTAACCCTTTACAATTCCTTAGTCCGCCCTCTTCTGGAATACTGCGTTCAATCCTGGTGCCCTTATTACCAAAAAGATATAAACAAGCTAGAACGAGTTCAACGTAGAGTTACCAAAATGATACCTAGCCTAAAGAACAAACCATACGAAGAGCGTCTTAGAGAATTAAATCTATTTCCTTTAACCCAGCGCAGATTAAGAGGTGACTTAATTCAAGTGTTCAAAATCATCAAAGGCATCGACAATATGAACTGTAGTAAGTACTTCACTATCGACCAATCTAATTACACGCAGGGAAACGGTTGCAAAATTATTGGAAAATCTTTTAACTCGCACGAATCTAAGAATTTCTTCTTCAATCGAGTTGTCAACTTGTGGAATGGGCTTCCCCGAAACGTTATAGACTGCATCACCGTTGATGCATTTAAACTCCGCCTAGACAAATATCTCTCATCAAACCCGCGACTGACTGCGTTTGTAAATGAATAACTTTATTTTATCCCCCCCTCAGTTACTAACCCATCTGTCCCATACTAACTTCCTAATCCTGCCACGGACATTAGTTCCAGGGCAGTAATTCCCTTTCCAATGTTCCCTTACCCACTCTAAACCACTGTTTGGACACTTGATCCTCAGTGTTTTGGAGGACAAGCAACCTAGAAGGGTCACTAGATCTGTTGTTGCTTGATTTCCTTTGTACTCTCTAGTTTACCATGGGAGGCAGTCGACAGTAATTCAATTGATACGATTAAGAAAAAAAATGGACGATTATCTGATGAAGAATGGATTAATATGAAATGTTCAGTAATCATGTGTAACTTCCCTTTCAAACTTTTCTTTCTGTACTCTATAAACACTTTCCTTGTGGACATTTCCTGACCAATAAGGTTTCACTTCATCCTATTTTCCGGTACGGCTTTTTAGCCGGAGGGTGGGGAGAGAACCTTCTACTTTACTTAACTACCCTTCTAATATAATACTGTCCCTGTCTAGTAGTATTAATGCCGGAAGGTCTGTGTGGTCTGAGTATATGTTTACCTCTTGTAACTCTCTCTCTCTCTCTCTCTCTCTCTCTCTCTCTCTCTCTCTCTCTCTCTCTCACTCACGCAGACTACGAGGTCAGCTCATTGCAGTTTTTTAAAGACTTAAAGGGATTGACAATGTGAATTATAGATTTTTTTTTAGTCTCAATATGAATTCAACACGCAACCATGGCTCGAAGTTAAAACAGAGAAGGTTCAGACCTCTTATTTTCTGGATTTTGTTTTCACATATGAGATATGTTCTATCTGGAACAAATTAACTTCCCTCAGAAGTTGTAAACAGTTCTTCAGAAGAGCAGTGAAAGAAAACAAAATCAAATATATATAGTAGCTTGCACACTCTGCAATGAGTGTAGTGCAATACACAATCTCACTTCTACTTCGAGTATCTCCCCAGAATGGACCGCAATGTTCTGAGATATCAACTATTCTCACTAACTCCTTGTAACTCTAGATCTCAGTGACGGCGTCTCTTCCGTGGATTGACCTCCCAATCTACCAAGATTGGAAGCCAAAGCGTCACATTTTTCCTTTGCCCCTCAACTTCCTCTTCATAATTGCTGAGGGGCACAGGGCCCTGGGTTGGGCTTTGGTTTCCCGGGTGTTTCTGCACCCTCCTCAGCTCCCCGCCATGGAGTGGCTTCGGTCACCCAGGCTTTATTGTGGTCGGCAGGGAGGGTTCTGTGGAGGCGCTCGGTTATGGCCTTGGCCTTGCTCAGGGCCTTGGGGCTGTTCGGTCAGGCAGCTTGGGGAACAGCAACAACAATAACTCCTTGTAACTCTCTCTCTCTCTCTCTCTCTCTCTCTCTCTCTCTCTCTCTCTCTCTCTCTCTCTCTCTCTCTCTCTCTCTCTCTCTCTCTCTCTCTCTCTCTTTCTCTCTCTCTCTCTCTCTCTCTCTCTCTCTCTCTCTCTCTCTCTCTCTCTCTCTCTCTCTCTCTCTCTCTCTCTCTCCCTCACTTTAGGGTTAAGTTTCCAAACTAAATGTTGTTGCAGAGTCTAAACTTTCAAAGATCACGAAAATAATATAATATCAAATCTGCAATTGACCACTTGCGAGCTTCAGGCTATAATGAAGTTGGAGCGGTAAACAACAATATTAAACTGAGATGCAATACTATTGAAGGTTTCTGATGGATAGGAAATATGTTGAAAGTAATTTATGTATTTATATATGCATTTGAACCGTATTATTGCTTGAAATTCTGCTAAATACCAATGTTTACGGCTCCAACTTCCATATTTATAACAGGAAACTTGCAAATGGTCAGTAAAGCCGGTGTCTAACTAGCAGGTTTATTGGCCTTGAATCAGCCACAGGTAATCATAGTATTTGTATTGATTTGTATATTCATTTATTGGACAAAGAAAGGGGTGAGGGAACGCGAAAGTGGTTCCGAACCCTAAGAATTGGTATGTTGCATATTGTTTCTGTTCGGGCTCTGTTTCGAGTCGGCCACCTCCAGCTATGGGGTATGTGCCTGTATATACCGTGTACATAGCCTACATGCATACATTTATTGGACTGTATACAACTAGCGCTTCTAAGATACAACATACAGCCATAATGACAAAATACTGAGACTCTGATAGCCTACATCCGCCAGTAAATTGATCGTGTATGACGCCGGATTAACCCCTTCTGTACCTGCGACGTCTTCTTAATTTATTTTGGCTTCTACTAATCGAGTTTATTCAGTTTAGGAAGTATCTCTGGCAATTAACAGGCTTCGAAGTATCTCACTTAACCCTCATTCCTACCATAGATCCTTTTTAAACTGCAAAAATTATCTAAATGCATATATAATAATACTAAAGATCCGGTACAAAAAGGATTAATATACTTTTTTTGGTCTAACGTATTGTGAGTTATTGTGATATTTTGTTTGTCATTGAAAATTTGGCTTGGTTTTGCCTATTTTGCGAGCAACGTGTTTTAGTTTGTCGTTTAGGCTAACAAAGACGTCTTTCCAGATTTTGTTCAAACTAAAAACTGCCCACCTAGACACCTTTCTGGCTATATTTCTTCAAGTTACAGGGTCGCTATCGCTCGAAACCTGAATGGTGTGAACCGTCTTAAAACGTCCAAGCTAATGGAGCAAAACAGGGATGGCCAAAGATACCTCCCTCGGGCCAAATAGGGTTAACCAACACACCCTAGCAGAAAGAACAAAATTAAACCTTCATGATAAACAAAAAATGCACCATTCAGTCATCAGATAATCTCTAACTAGTCTGTTTATTTTCAGCCGACGGTAAATTTCAATGTCCTCATCTTGATTACTTGGTTATTGAGAAGAGTTTACAGTGATGAATGTTTTTTTTTTTTTTTTTTTTTTTTTTTTTTTTTAAGAACAAATATCACGGCTCTATGCCATGCAGCTGAAAGAAGTGATGTATGTTGATAATTATGAAAATAAGGTATTTCAATCATTCAGCCACATAGTAGATTCATATTTTTGCATTGATTATTGAAAATTGAGCTGCTAGGGAATTGAGCTTACCGTCAGCTGATTACGAAACGATTATAATAACTGTATCAATATATAGTGATTTAGTGCCTGGACCCTTATGTTAATTTACAGCCAACACTAGACGTCTAAAATGAACAAATGGGAATTTTATCACAACGGAGATAGACCGCATTTTTGGTCTATTCCTTATATTCTATTGCAACTATAGGTACGGTAGCGCCAACGATCTTGACAATAATTTTGATACCTTAACTTCTTATAACTCGAAATTAATAAAAGCAATCGGGCTGACATTTCTATCATTTGACAAGAGACCACCAGGAGAATTGCACAAAAAATACATATCGGTAATTTATAGTACCGTAGTGAGTTATAATGAATACAATGTGGAACAACAAAGCATATTAAGCCGTCAATAACATAATCAAATAATACTGATAATTTATAGTAAATGCGTGATGACAAACTCTATACAGATAATACCATATCTACAATGACAGTAATAGCTTCTGTTATCCAAGTTAAAATGCAAATGGCTTTATTGCGCTGAGAAAGAGTAAAGGTATTTTGTATCGAAACACAAATGGAAAATTGGACAAGGCTCTCCCTTTTATCTCCATTGTAAAAATACTATATATGGTCAAAATATTAAACTCGGTCGAAAAGGGACTCGGTTAAAAATGGATATTGGAAAATCTCTCGTGCAAAGATTACAACAATTGAATTTGATGGCTACTCCACTGGGAAATGTAAGAGTTTGTTTTATGTAGGAGAGAACGTTTACCCTCACAGAAATTTTACTTGGAAATTATACCGTAGTGTTAATGGAAGTCTATTTTATCCTATTAAGTAACGGGGCCATTTTTTCACTATATTCTGGCATCTAATCTATCTATTGCCGGACGCCTTACTCCCCTTTATGAGGGTGGCCATACATAAAATGCCCCCAAGCAGATCAATACCCTGTGAGGACAACCCCTGCCAGTTTAATAAAGGACTTACAGGATTAACCACTCAACTTAGGGTCCGTCCAACTCGAGGCCTTCTTTGTACATTTTAAGCACTATTTTTCTACAGTGGTGTAGCTTAGGGCAAGATTTGACATGGATGTGGACATTCCGGACAAAAGCGCCAAATTTTTTCCACATTCTACATAGTGCCTTAGCTTCCCATTTTTGATAGGCACCACTTCCTCCGATACATTATGGCAGCCATCTTGGATTTTTATGATCGCCATCATAGAAAAACCTATATCTATCAATATCTCAGCTGCTAAGCCACTTAGGATCATGATCTTGGTGTCCAAACATACAATTTCGAGGTCAAGGAATACATTCATACCATTTATAATAAAGTTGTATGGTTATTTGGTCAGAAATTAACATAAAATAATTACGGTATAACATAATTCTAATATTTTTCTTTTCTATTTTCAGGTTGAACTAGCAAGATGGATTGGAGCCTGTGCTTGATCTGTCAAGAAAAGACTACAGAGCCTGTGAAATGCCCACTCAATGTACAAGGGAGCGGGGACAAGTCCGGAGCATACAGCAAGTTCTTAAATAACGTTAATGCTTTTAGAGGCCTAGGTGCATTGCCAGTAGTACTGAAGTTTGGAGAAGAGATAACTACATATGAACTGGTCCAAAAGCGGGGTGTATGGCACAAATCCTGCAATGCAAAGTCCAGTAAAGACAAACTGGAAAGAGCTACTAAAAAGCGAGACAGGGAGGAGGCTACAGGGAGCAACACCTATGGAGAGAAACGACCACGGCGTCAGTCGATGGACAAAATGGCCTGTATAATTTGTTGTGGAAAGGATGGACACCTCCATGAGTTTAGAACATTTGGAGCTGATGAGAATATAAGAAAGATTGCTACAGAACTGCAGGAAACACAATTAATGGCTAGATTGGAAGGTGGCGATCTCATAGCACTTGAAGCTAAATATCATCTGGAGTGCTTAACATCACTACGGAATGGCCATCGATCACTGATCCGGCAACAAGGGCAAGCATCTGGAGTTCATTCTGAAGAAAAGAGGATGAAAGCAAGAGCACTTGTGGAGCTATTTACTCAGGTAGAAAACTGTGTGGAAGCTGGGACCTTCTACTTCAAATTTTCGGAATTGTATCAGCTGTATGAAAAGCGACTGCGGAACCTTGGTGTTAAAACAGAGACTAACCGAACCCACTTCAAGGAAAAACTTCTAGCATACTTCCCGCAAGCTCAAGAACAAAGTGATAGCAAAAATAAGATTCTGGTTTTTGAAAAAGGCATGCAAGATATGTTGAAACAGGCCATGGCATGTGATTATGAAGGTGATGCATTACTGCTGGCTAAGGCAGCTAAGCTAGTGCGCAAGGAGATTGTCAGCAATAAAGGTTTCCACTTCGATGGCAAATTTCCTTCTGGTTGTCAGGAAGATTCAGTGCCATCTACTCTCAAGACCCTTGTGTCCATGCTATTGATTGGTGCTGACCTTAAAGACCAAGATTTCACAGATTCACAGGCAAACCTCACAGTCTCTCAGACCATTCTGTACAATTTCAAGAAAAATGCACCTTCTTCTTTTTCAACATCTCGCCATTGCTTGGATAGGGAACCACCATTGCCATTGTACATTGGAATGAAGATTCACACAGACACCAGGTCTAAAAAGCTCATCACACAATTACATGACTTGGGCCTCAGTGTATGTTATGACAGAGTTCTTCAGCTTGAGAACCAGATTGGGACTGCTGTCTGTGACGACTTTAAGTACAAAGGAGCTGTCGTTCCTGCTCAACTGCGACATGGACATTTTACTGTTGGTGCGCTTGACAACTTGGACCATAATCCTTCAAGTACAACTGCTAAGGGTTCACTTCATGGCACGGGCATCAGCCTGTTTCAATTTCCAACTTTGTCTAACTTGGGGGTGAGGCAGAAGGATATCAAACTGCGCTTGGCTGATACCAAGAAGAATCACCAGTTGCCAGACAGCTTTACCACTGTACCAGCTGTAGCTCTGAAGACAGCAAATGTGTCAGTTCCAGAACTGTCAAATTTAACAGCACCAAAACAGGGACAACTGGCAAGTGCACAATTGAAGGAGGAGAGCTGGCTGAAGCATGCTTGTCAACTACTGGAGAAAAATGCAGTTGAACAGGGTGACACTGTAGCCTGGTCAGCATTCCATGCCTCCATGCAAGATATATCAGTAGATGTTCACACCTCCCTTACACAGCTCTTGCCCTTTTTCTATGAGAAAGCAGCTACAGCAGCTATGATCAAGCATGGAATGATTGTTTTGCAGTGGGCAACAAAATTTCTCAATCCGGGACAAATACCAGTTATCGCCTTTAATGCACCACTCTATGCACTTGCCAAATTTACCCAGTGGAACTGGCCTGCCACGCATGGAGAAGAAAACATCATAGCAATGTTGGGTGGACTCCACATAGAGATGGCGATGTGGAAAACATATGGTGACTACTTGGAGGGATCTGGATGGACCAATGCACTGACACAAGCAGACATTGCATCATCAGGAACTGCTAACTCTTTTTTTAAGGCCACCCACCTCACCAAAACAAGACATGCACACCAGGTGACTGCGTTGGCTCTTGCAAAACTCCAGGAGGACGCTTTCATGCACACCGAAGGAGAACACAGTGATGACGCTATGAAAGCATGGAGGCAGGAAATTATACAGAAAAGTCCAACATTTCAGTACTGGGACACTGTTCTCAACATGGAACTCCTGGGCCTCATCTTCATTAGATCACAACGAGAGGGGAATTTTTCACTGTATGTTGAATGCCTCAAGGCTTTGGCTCCATGGTTTTTTGCTTTAGACCACCACAATTATGCCCGGTGGCTCCCAATACACATCCGAGACATGGAGAGTCTACCAGCACCCATTCTCAAAGAGTTTGAGGAGCACAGTCACTGGGTTATCCACAAAACCACCAACAGATTCTCGGCTATCCCGATCGATCAAGACCATGAACAAAATAACAAAGTGGTTAAAGATTCTGGGGGTGCAGTTGGTTTGACTGAAAATCCTTCAGCCTTCAGGAAATGGATGGTCTCAGGGCCTGAACAAGCAAGGCTGCTGCTAAAGGAGTTTGAACAGGAATACTTCCCAGAAAAAAATCCACAGTGTGGTTATCCTCATGAAAAGGGACTGTCCACACAGATAAGTTGTAAGGAGCAGGCTGTGAGTCTGACTCAGGTCATCAAAGAACTGGGAAACCCTTTCCTTGATGACAGTGATGAGTTACTGGGTCTAGACACACGGAATATTCTGGATGAGTCTGTGGTGAACACAGTGCGAACAATTAAATCTCTAGGAAAGAATAAATATGACAAGTATTTCAAACAAGTGATAACTGATCACACATGCTCCATTCATGATCAGATTAATAAGAATACCCTTCCTCTCTTCAGGTGTCTGCAGCCAAGAGCCAAAACAAAACAAGCAGGGAAGATCACTTTACTCAAGAATGTGGCTCTGTTTTCTCACCTGTACATCGTAATGCAGCACAGAATGAGTGACATCAGCAAATTCTTCAGCCATGAGAACCACCCCTTTTTCCCTTCACTATCAGATGGTGGAAAACTGCGCTTTGGAAAGAATGCTGATCTGCTAAAAATTCTGGCCAATGACACCCAGAATGATCCTCCCGATTACATTGATGTGAGGCTTCTTGATGGAGCTGCTGTGGTGCACTTGCTCCCCACTAACAACGTTATAACATTTGATGAGTATGATGATCATGTCTTTGTTCCACACATCATAAAACAACTAGGAAACTCAAAACGAGTTGATGTTGTATGGGACGAATACACCCTAGCAGCATCAAAGAGTCCACTAGAGAAAAGCGAGGAAAGGGTATTCGGAGAAAAGTTTCCGGTAAAAACAAACTTCCAGGAAACTGGGCCGACTTTTTGCGTGACCCAACCAACAAACGGGAACTGTTTGCATTCCTTTCCAACAAACTTGCCACTGTTGATTGCCCTAAAGACAAGGAAATCATCATCACATCTGGTCCCACTACTCTCCTCCGAGGAACTGATCGATCCATGGCACAGTGTGACCATGAAGAAGCGGATACTAGGCTGCTGATCCACTTACAGGATGCCCTTCTGAATGGCTGTACCAACTGTCTGGTGCGCACTGTTGACACCGATGTAGTGGTGATCCTTATTGGCAAGTTTCATCACTTGATCACCTTATGCCAAGATGTGAACATTTGGGTTGCCTTTGGTACAGGCAGGCACTTTACATATCATCACATCAATGCTATCTGTGAAGTCTTGGGTACAGAAAAGTCTGTTGCCCTCCCTGTCTTCCACAGTTTCACAGGATACGATACCACATCTGCATTCTTTGGGAGAGGCAAGAAGTCGGCATGGGAGGCATGGCTTTGCTATCAAGATGTGACAGAAGCCTTTACACACATGGCACGTAATCCATACACAGATGTATCATTTGGTGATCAACATTTCCAGCTGCTGGAACGCTTCACTGTCATTCTGTATGATAAGGCCAGCGACCTAGAACATGTGGATGATGCCAGAAAGGAGCTGTTTTGCCTGAAGGGTAAGACAATGGAGGCCCTCCCCCCAACCCAGGATGCTCTGCTGCAGCATTGTAAGCGAGTTGCTTATCAAAGTGGAATATGGTGTACCAGTGAGCATAGTGTAGAACATGCACTGAGTCCAGAAGGCTGGGGATGGACTCTGGGTGAGGACAGCCAGTCGTGGGTTCCTGTGTGGACGACATTACCTGTGGCCTGTAAGGCCTGCAGTGAACTAGTCAAATGTGGCTGCAAGAGTCCAAAAGGATGTGCTTCAAGATGTGCATGCAGAAAGGCCAACTGGAAGTGCACTGAACTCTGTAGTTGTTATTGTCAGAAGTAACGCAATCATGAAGCATTGGTGTGATGACTGTAAATTATCTTATAGGCCTATTCATTTTCTTTGTGTTAATAAAATCAAGCTAGTCCTTTTCTAAACGGTATAATTGCATTCCTTGACCCAGAAAATGTGTGTTTAGACACCAAGATCATGATCCTAAGTGGCTTAGCAGCTGATATATTGATAGATATAGGTTTTTCTACGATGGCAATCATAAAAATCCAAGATGGATGCCATAATGTATCAGGAGGAAGTAGTGCCTATCAAAAATGGGAAACTAAGGCAATGGGTAGAATGTGGAAAAAATTTGGCGCTTTTGTCCGGAACGTCCACAACTCCACATCCATCTGCTAAGCTGCCCCACTATTAACCTGCTTCACCCTTAGGTAAGCAGAACAGATTTGTATAAGGTTTACTCTCCTAGACAGGTTTCCGACCAAGGCTAATGAGTCTCATCCACCCAGATTTGTATAAGGTTGTCTCCCCTAGATGGGTTGCCGACCAAGGCTAACGAATCTCATCCACCCAGATTTTTATAAGGTTGTCTCCCCTAGATGGGTTGCCGACCAAGGCTAACGAGGCCAACGAGGCAACAAATACACAGTTTCATTCAGCTTACGAAGGATGTCTAGCCATTTAAAGAGTACAGAGTATCTCAATTAATCCTTTTAGCTACCATATATCCTTCCTAAGCTTTATAAAATCGTCTAAATGCAGCTGACATAAAAACAATAGTCCGTCACCGGTATTGTAATGGTTATTACAGTGTGAGTTATTGAATGAAGCTACTGAGAGGTAACATTTTCTCTGATAATACAATAATATTCTCCAAGTCTCTGTCTGACGTAGATCTGTTTCGCGCTAGAGTATTTCCCGCCTGATGATACGAGAACATTGGAACAAATTAATATTATTCAACTTCTGAGCTCTTAATTGACCACTTGCGAGTTTCAGGCTATAAGTATGTTGGAGTTATAAGTATCGATATTTAGCAGAATTACGAGCTAAAATATAGCCGTAGTACATGTATATATGAATAAACCCCAATTCAACATACTCTCTAGCCATCAGAAACCTACATTATTATTAGATTTCCGTTTATCGATGTTTATGGCCCCAACTTTCTTATAGCCTGAAACTCGCAAGTAGTCAATTCCTACTCTGTGGTACCGGTATGTTTATAATTATTTGTTCTGTGTTCGATATCAATAATGACGTTTCTATTACGTATACTTATACCCAATGGATGCAAAATTAGGACATCATTGCGCTTGCAAAAAATCTAAAAAACTTACACACTTACATTCACTCTCCCTTCTGGTGTTGAGGATTTGTTTTCTCCATTCGGTTGATACAGATTGGGTTATCTCTGAACCCCTTATGTACCGGCGACATCTGTTTAATTTTATTCTAGCTACATTTAGACGATTTTGTGCATTCTGAGAAGGATCTATAATAGTGAAAATGGTTAAGTGAGATAGATCGAAGCCCGTTAGTTGCTGGAGGTCTTTTTTATACGGAATAAAATTGTCTAATGGTAGCAAGAAGGGGCTAAGGACGAACAAGTAGCCTAAGGTGAAAATCTGACACTTGTTACAAAAGTGTTCGTAAGTAATGTTTTCAAAGTATTGTCCAAATATTTCATTTTTTTTACGAATGTATTTAACATTTGGATTATGACCCAACAAATTCATAAAATATATAGTGCATCGAGAGAGAGAGAGAGATAGAGTGATAGTGAGTGAATGAGAGAGAGACTGTGTGTGTATGTGTATGTGTTAGAGAGAGAGACAGAAAGTGTGCGTGTGAGAGAGAGTGTGAGGGAGTGAGGGAGAGAGAGAGAGTAAGGGTGAGATAGAGAGAGCTGTAATTATACTGCAGGGACACCAAAGCCACTGCCCCCATTATCTTAATAGCGCTAATTATCTTAAACAATGTCAATTATCCTGGTACTAGGAGAATAGTCTAACATATATTAATTATATTGTATGAAAATGAGGCTTCTAAAATTATGGTACTCTAATAAACAAGTAATACCTTGACATTTTGGGCTTCATCCTAAACTTATCATTTGATAATTTGGATAAAAACAAATAATTCGAACGAAAGATTTTTGTAGTGAAGACACACACACACATACACACACACTGGATAGTCAATAGGAACTGAAGCAGGACAACACGAGCGCAGCTCAATTCCTGTAAACTACAAATAGGTGAATACACATGCATACTGTATATCAGTCTATCTATCTCCGGTAAACTGGATTGCCTTGGTTTTAGAGAAAAACAATCTTGTGTATACTCTGACATATGGGGGTTTACAAATGGTGGCAAATTGTGATGCCATGATTCTGGTATGACTAACAGTTGTCAAATAATAGGCAAACCATTCACTCTTTATATTAGCGACTTTTTCTCATCAAATTCGCATAGGGTTCTCCAACGCCTCAAAATGCTTAGATTGATATCCAGTATTCGAGAATGCATAATATGTCGCAGGCTTCTGCATAAACCTTTAACTTTTTTGATTAGCGTAATGATTAGTGTATCCTATTTTGGAATCCTTGGAGTACCACATGTATTCATTAGTTTAATTGGTTTCATTAATTAGGTTTATTTGTATGTTAATTGGTGGGTTGGTGATAATATGAATAATAATGCAGGAGGTTTTACTAGCTAATGAACACTTCTGAGGACGGAAAGAATAATTATTGTTGATTTATACGTTTTGAGATTTTAAGACGCTCGACCCATTAGTTTGGTTATTTATAGTCCTTTCGCTCAATTTCTTTGTCAATTTCGAGAGTCTTCGTATCATTAAGTTGTCATATTTTTTTCCTGGCGAGCAAAAGCGAGCCTGCAAAATTAGGAGAAATCAATATATAGAGCAAAGAGATGATATATACAAAATATACAAATGCCTGTTGTGCAATTAACATGCATTCAGTAACTGTCCTCAGTATATTTATGTCTGTGAACAGTTTTGGAATATTGTGTTTCGAAATACACAGCTATCTTTTTTTTTTTAATTTTAAAAAGACCTCCGTCTACGTATTGTGAAAAACCTGTTATCCTCCGGCAAATTGTGGGGTTGACTGAGTGAAGGGGGGGGACAGTGAATGAAGGAGGATGCATGTTTTTCATAATACGTGTTGCTAGCCCCAAACGCGCGAGCAACTGTGGCTTTCAACCATCCGACACATCCCCTTTAATTAATGTGCATCACACATGTTACATACAAATAAAGTTTATGTTTTGTTTTACCCTACTGTGGAAAGACTACGGATACACCACTCCTGCCGGGGCCTCACGCAGTGGCATGACCCAGTCCTGTCGAACTGAGCTCAAGACGCTGGTGGCATTGCCCCGGAGGATAGCCATCCCTAGTCTTTGCTTGAGCCAGAGGGTTTCCCGGGGTTCTCCTGAAACTTCTCTGATTTTACGGCCTATTTCATTCACCATCTTAAGGGTGGTAGGGCCGAAGACTCCTGAAGTTTCGAATGCCAGGGGCTCGAACTGATGAATTCTGGCGATGGCTTGATATTTTTCTTGCTTTTTATCTTTTATGTGCTATCTTTTATGTGCGAGAGAGAGAGAGAGAGATTTACATAGATACACTGGCCACACAGACGTTACGATCCAATGAGGTGGTCAGGACTTAATTCTAGTAGATATGGCATATCCGATAGAAAAGGAAAGTTGAAAGAAAGGATAGAAAAGAAGAAGGCTCTCTCCCCACCCTCCGTTCCCTCCGTCAATTGCTGTACATGGAAAAGTTGGAAGTGATTAACCTTGCTGGGCTTCAAAATCCCCAGAAGGAATTTACAGGAAAGATTGGAAAAAAAGAAAGGACAATGTATGCAACCCTTCGCCTTAGTAGTATGTACATTTTGGGGTTATTTGGATCATGCAACTCATCACCTTTAGTTGTATGTACATTTGTAATTATGATTTTTATAATACAAACAATTATTTACTTTTTTTTTGCTTACGCTCTCTGGAGCTGAAACAATAATAATGGTGTTAATTACTGCCTACTTCATACCAATTTTTCTGTGGTATGAGTCTAGATTTTTCTCAAATGTATCTATAGAGGAGCTGTTTATTACTTTATTAGGGAGTTTGTTCCACTCATCAATCACACTCTGAGTGAAGAATTTGTTTGTTGTATCTAGATTCGCTCTCCTACCTAATAATTTTAAATTGTTTACTCTTGTAGTTGTGTGTTCGGCTTTCTTTACCCCCTTATTGGCGGCGCGCAACATATGTCGAGTGAAATAAATTTGGACTATGTGGCGGTGCACGACAGCTGTCGAGTGCCATTTTCAGCACGTAATGTTGCTGAGAGAGAGAGCTGAACGGTGGGATGAGCGTAGTAACCTTATGACCGCTCCCCACGACCACCGCAGGTGTACTGAACTGTATTCTAACTTCCTCCCCCTCTTCTCACTCGCTACACAGGGAATTATGTACGGAAATTACCTTATTTTAAGTTTGTTGCACTCGTGTTGCACGATCGTTGCAAGAGAACCAGTGGTCGTACAAGGATGGTTCGGGTGTCATTGGAAAGCTCTGTTTATGCCCTTTCAGGGATAGATACTTGTTTTATGCTCTGGGTCTTGTTTATGCATGAAAATGAGCACGGAAACAACCTTATTTAGGGTTAAAAAAAATCCGCTGGGCGGTACATAGAAATTACCGCCTAGGCCGCTCTTAAGGTGTTAATAACTTATCTGGGTTAATGTTACTGAATAATTTTATAATTTTAAAACACTCAATCAATTGACCTCTCATCCTTTGTTTCTTAAGTGAAAACAGATGAAGTTCTTTTAGTCTTTCATCATATGATTTATTTCTTAACGAATGGATTCGTTTAGTGGCTCGCCTCTGCACAGATTCCAATTTTGTAACATCCTTTATAAGGTGGGGTGACCAAAACTGCACAGCATATTCGAGGTGCGGTCTCACCATACTTTTGTATAAGGACAAAACTATATATTTGCTGTGAGAGAGAGAGAGAGAGAGAGAGAGAGAGAGAGAGAGAGAGAGAGAGAGAGAGAGAGAGAGAGAGAGAGAGAGAGAAATCGTAAACGTTAATAATTTCGGCTTTCTACACGGACATATTAATATATATATATTTGTTTTTGTTTTATATGTGAATGAGAGAGACAAAAGGCATAACTGCCTGCAGCGAGTGCCTCCCCCAGATTTCAAAGAGTGACAGGGCCGAAATCAAGGGACGTTATAGCTAAAATGCCTGGACACACGGAGTTTGAAGCAATTTAAGTCATAGGAAGAGGGAAAGACTGATTCTGGGAGAGAGTTCCAGAGCTCAGCAGTTGAATAGAAGAAAGTCTGAGAATAGCATTTCACTCATGGGTTGGAGAGTTATTATATTTTCCGACTAGAATAAGTAACATACCGTCTTGATCAGAATGCTATATGTATACCGGTATATATATATATATATATATATATATATATATATATATATATATATATATATATAACTCAGATATATACTTACTTTACTGTATAAACAGCATAAACCGATATGATTACCTGTGTCTACATGTCCTGTATTATGACTATGTGAGAGGTAGCTGACCCCTAACATCATCACCTGTGTTGTATGTACAGTCGCGCTAATAAGTCATGGCCCAGCTGTCATTACGTTTGGCTCGCTCTGTGCTGCAGTAATGGCTGTCAGATGTTGAATAGGGTGGATAAGTGCAGGAACATGTTTGTATATTTCACTCGATATGAAGAAACTAAGCTTAGATATTGCTGATACCAATTATTGATCAAAACATACTTGGTGCCGAGACATCACTTATTAGCGCGACTACACTCGACCAAGAAACCATCTTTACACTGGTGAGCTGTAAATAATCTAGTGTGAACGGAATGCATCGGGTGAAACATACGTCTGTGAGGCATTATCATAAGATTTCGACCCACTTCCAGAATTTTTAGAGCGTTAGTGTAAAGATTGTTTTTTGGTCGAGTGTACATTATTATGATCTAGTCGCTGTAAGTAGGCGATAAATCATTACCTTTATTCTCTGTAACTCAAGAAGGGCTTGAGCAAAATTGGCTGTAAACTTCCACATCTATTCCTTGACTGACTCAAATGGTAGAAATCTTAGCTCGATTACTCTAGGCGTTTTTGAGTTACAGAGGTTAGAAGTCATGATTGTTCGCCTACTTACAGAGAATAGACTATAGATTAGCCGTGGTGGTGGTGGTGGTGGTGGGGCACTAACAATTATATTATGTTGGCGGACATCATTTAGTAAGGGATATCATTATTGGCAGACGCTCATTAAATATATATAGTTTGGCTGGGAAATAAACTTGTTTGCTCATATCATTAGAGGATTTTATGTAATTTAAGAAAAATATGTGGGAATTGTAAGGGTAAAGATTGTCTCAATAACCCTCTGTCTTCCATATACCCTTCCTAATATGAATAAACTATTCTATTAATATCAAGAACAAAACAACAACATAAAAGCAATGCGTCAAGGTACCGGTATTTTCTAAGGTTTTAAGGGTCTAGTGGCTGTTATTTTGGTATATTTATTCAGTTATTCATTTATTTTTAGTTTCCTCGCTAGACCTCCATCAAGCTTAAACAAAACAAAACGAAATACAAAACCTACACACCCCTTCAAGATATATGTGTACATTTTTCAGTAGAAAAATTTCCCGGCCAAAGGCCGGTTCCTCTTAAAATTACATGCTCGGTATTGCTCGCCTGGAAATAATCGACACCTAAATGCCACGAAAGGTCTTAAATTTGACAACGAAATTGGGTGAAAGGTGTTAAAATCGCCAACCTAATGGGCCGAATGTCATAAAATCTCAAAACTAATATGCTAAACATGAGGAAGAAGGTGGTCCAGAAAAAGCGACTACCACCCCCTTAAAGGTGGACAATGACGCACTCTCACATCTTGGTAACGCACACTAAAATAAACATTTATGCAAACAACCACAACTAGAAGGACTATACCCTGTTCCAAATATGTAGGGTAGAAATCGTGAATCCTAAAATATGTTCATTGAGATCGCATTTATCCCTTAGAGTCCTAGAGTAGACAACTTCCAGCAGCCCCTTCTCTGTATCCTCCTACTTTCTCTTTCCTAGTTTCAAAGCCAGAGGCGGATGTTGGGCATACGAGCACAACAAACTCACTTGCTCTCGTGTTCCCGATTTCGACTCCTCTAAATTCTCAACTTTATGGCTCAAACTATCCTGTCATTCTCATAATAAATATTTATGTGCTGTCTATCTTTCCTCTAACTCTACCGACTTTCCCAAATTCTTTGACTATCTAAACTCTAAAGTGGAACACATTCTATCCATCTCTCCCTTCTCTGAAATCTCCATCTTAGGAGATTTCAACGTTCACCACCGCCAATGGCTCTCCTCTCACACTATTGACCAACCGGGTGAACAAGCCTACGTCTTTTCTATCATAGATTACCTAGAGCAGCTGGTCCAGCAATCCACCCGTATCCCGGATCGCTTCGGAGATCGGCCCAACATTCTTGAATTATTTTTTACTTCTAACCTTTCTTATACTGTCAATCTTTTCTCTCCTTTGGGCTCCTCCGACCATAAACTTATCTCCGACACCTGTCCTATCTCTTAAGTACGGCCACCCGATCCTCCCCGCTGGCTGCGCCTTGTGGCACTTTGGCGCTACTGACTGGGAGGCTCTCCGGCAGTACTTCTTTGATTTCCCATGGAATGACTTCTGCTTCCGTGGCCGAGGACCCCCGGAGAGTGCTGAACACATTACCGAGGTAATCCTCTCGGGCATGGAAGCGTACATTCCATTTTCTTTCTCTCAGTCTAATGCCAAAAAATCATGGTTTACTCACGCTTGTTCTACTGTTGTCCACAACAAGGAGGAAGCATTGAAATGGTACCGATGCCTTAAAACTCAACAATCTCATTCTTCCTATGTTTCTGCCCGGAAGCAATCCAAATCTGTTCTTCGACTTGCCAAGTGCTCTTCCATCAATAATAAATGCACTGAACTATCCAACTCTAGCGCTTCCCAAGCTTTCTGGCATCTAGCCAAAAACCTATCCAACAATTTTTCTTCCTCGTCTTTCCCTCCCCTTTTCCACTCTGATGGCACAACCATCCATCACATCTTCCTCTCACAAAGTTGAACTCTTCGCTCAAACTTTTGCTAGAAACTCTACCTTGGATGATTCCGGTGCTATTCCTCCTTCTCCACCCCCCTCTCGCCTACTTATGCCTAATATCCTAATCTCTTCTAATGATGTACTTTCTACCCTCTCTGGCCTTAATACTAATGCCCCTTTCCCACATGTGCGACTTCATACGATTTTCGTCGCCGAGGACGTAGTCTTGTCAATTCGCAGGGATTCGTGTGCAACGTATATGATTTTGACCGTTACAAACAGACAACAAATTATACTCGGCGAAGATGTCGCCGATGTATGCGACGCAATCGCCGCCTTGTGCGATAATATCGGCGAAGTGAGCGATGTTTCGCCGATGGGCTCAATTAAGCCGTAACGCAAACATTGAGCCCACCTCCCCTTTTTTTTTTTTCTCTTTCTCTCCCTCTCTCCTCGTTTTTTGTTTTCTCTTTCTCTCCCTCTCTCTTTGCCTTGTATCCGTTCGGCCCCGTTCAGCCTACTGTTTTAAGACGTTTACCCCCATCCAGGTTTCAATATATTCCTGGTGAGCGGTAGCGAGCCAACATATATAAACAAAATTGTTGAGAGCAAGCTAAATTTGTACATTTTTCGATAGAAAAATTTCTCCGGCGAAGCCGGATTTCTCCATATAATGCTGGTTCTTTATCGCTTGCCAGGAAGATATCGATACTTGGATGGGGATAAACGTCTTAAAACAGTAGGCTGAACGGGGCCGAACGGATACAAAGCAAAGCGAGAGGGAGAAAAAGAGAAAAACAACAAAATGGGGAGAGAGGGAGAGAAAGAGAAAACAAAAACAGCGAGGTGGGCTCAATGTTTGCGTTACGGCTTAATTGAGCCCACCTCGCCTTTTTTTGTTTTCTTTTTCTCTCCCTCTCTCCTCGTTTTTTTGTTTTTCTCTTTCTCTCCCTCTCTCTTTGCCTTGTATCCGTTCGGCCCCGTTCAGCCTACAGTTTTAAGAAGTTTACCCCCATCCAGGTTTCAATATTTTCCTGGTGAGCGGTAGCGAGCCAACATATATACAACATTTTGTTGAGAGCAAGCTAAATTTGTACATTTTTCAATAGAAAAATTTCTCCGGCAAAGCCGGATTTCTCCATATAATGCTGGTTCGCTATCGCTTGCCAGGAAGATATCGATACTTGGATGGGGATAAACATCTTAAAACAGTTGGCTGAATAGGGCTGAATGGATACAAACCAGAGAAAGAGAGAAAAGGAGAGAAAGAGAAAAAAAAACAGGTGAACTCCCCCAAGAGAAGTGCATAGAAAAAAGAGTTGACAGGTTCACTATAGGCCTAATAATTTTTTTTTACCCACCTCGCCGAAGCTGCTCAAGGTGCTCTTTGGCATCGTCGATGTTCTCGCAAGCATCGTCGAGCATCGGCGAGCAGAGCATCTGAGAGCATCGGTGAGCATCCATGCAGCGTTGCAAAGTTTATTTTGTGCGAAACCCTCCGCGATGTCTCGCCGATGTCGCCGATGATCCCCGAGGGCCTCGCAGATCTTTCTGCGATGTTCGCCGATGTTTGCGAGGGCTACGAACCCTCGTGAGTCCTCGTTCAAAATTTTGAACAGTCCGAACATTTGCGACGATCCGCGAGGGCCTATGCGAGGCCTTGAGAGGCATACGATTATTATACGAGGGTATACGATTTCTTTGCGACATGTCACGATTGTGCCAATTTATCAGTGTCGGCGATGAAAATTGTATGAAGTCGCACATGTGGGAAAGGGGCATAAGAAGGCGTACAGTCTGGACGGTGTTCCTCCTGTTGTAGGCCTACTCAAAAACTGTGCTTCCGTGCTGACCCCCTGCCTAGGCAAACTCTTTTGTCTCTGTCTCTCCTCTAACGTCTTCCCTTCTTGCTGGAAGTTTGCTCTCATTAAACCTGTCCCAAAGAAGGGTGACCACTCTCAACCCTCCAACTATCTTCCAATTACTCTCATCTCTTGTATCTCAAGTTTTTGAAACTATTCTTGCTTCCAAATTTCTTAAGCATTTCTCTTCTCATAATCTGCTCTCAGATCGCCAGTATGGCTTCCTACTGGTCGTTCTACTGGTGATCTTCTTTCATATCTTACTAACTCTTGATCATCCAACTTTAGGGTCTTCGATGAGACATTTTCTGTTGCACTTGATATATCGAAGGACTTCGATAGAGTCTGGCACAAATCTTTAATTTCCAAACTACCCTCCTTCGGTTTCTATCCCTCCAGCTGTACCTTTGTCTCTAATTTCCTTACCGGCCGTTGCATAGCTGTGGTTGTGGACAGCCATCGCTCACTTCCTCATCCTATAAACTCTCGTGTTCCTCAGGGTTCTGTCCTATCTCCTATTCTCTTTCTAATTTTCATAAATGATCTTCTTAACTGTACATCCAGTCCCATCCATTCATATGCAGATGACTCTTCCTTACACTACCCAATTAGTTTTCCAGAACGCCCCAGCCAGCAGTCCCTCAAAAACAAACGTAATGAAGCCATAAAACACTTATCTTCTGATCTAGCTACTATTTCCAATTGGGTAGAGAAAACCTTGTTGCATTTAATGCTTCCAAGACCCAATTTATCCATCTTACTACCCGTCAGGAACCTCCAGAACACTATCCCTTATTCTTCAGCAATACAAAAATCAATGCTTCATCTTCTCTCAATTTTCTCGATGTCTCTTTTTCTTCTGCTCTCACTTGGAAGGACTATATTACCAGTCTTGCTAAGGCAGCCTCCCAGAAGCTGGGTGTGCTCAACCGCCTCAAGGGGTTCTTTGCCCCTGCGTAGCTTCTTGCTCTGTACAGGGGCACAGTGCGTCCTTGTATTGAGTATTGTTCACATGTGTGGGGAGGATCCTCTCACACTGCACTCCTAGACAAAGAAGAAAGGAAATCCTTTCGTATCATTAACTCCCGTCCACTCACCAACTCTCTGCAATCTCTCTCTCTTCGCCGCAATGTTGCATCTCTCTCGTTATTCTATCGCTACTACAATAATCAGTGTTCCTCGGAGCTTTCCCAGAGTATACCACCTCCTCTACATAGGGTACGTAGTACCCGAATTGCAACACAACCCCACCCCTACTCTGTGCAACTCGCCAACCCAAGAGTGAAACGCTATTCTCAGACTTTCTTCTATTCAACTGCTGAGCTCTGGAACTCTCTCCCAGAATCAGTCTTTCCCTCTTATGATTTAAATTGCTTCAAATTCCGTGTGTCCCGGCATTTTAGGTCAAACGTCCCATGATTTTGACCCTGTCACTATTTCAACTCGAGAGGAGGCACTCGCTGCAGGCAGTCATGCCTTTTATCTCCCTCATTCACATAGAAAAAAAAAAAAAAAAATATGCCATAGCAAATCAGCTAATGGTGACCAGAATATGATGTACATTACAGTTTCGTGCTGAAGGGGTTAAGGGGGAGATACTCGTTTTTTCTGAGCCCCCTTCTCCCTCATAATTAGACCCATTTGTTTTGTTATTTTAAGACGTTTGTTCATCAGTTTGGCGATTTTGAGACCTTTCACCCCATTAATTTGTCAATATTAAGACCTTTCGTGCCGCTTAGGTGTCGTTTTTTTTTAGGCGAGCGTTAGCGAACCTGTAATTATTGAATGAATCGGCCTTTGGCCGGTATGATTTTCTACCGAAAAATGTACAAATATATCTTGAAAGAGGGCATTGATGGAGGTCTAACGAGGAAACTCAAAATTAAATAAATAGATGTATAAGTACCCACAAAACAAAACAAAAACTCAAGCCCCTTAGACAAATATTCTGTTCAGATACACAGCAAACAGTAGAGAGTATGGCATGATATATGACTAGATATACTCTGAGGGAACACTAGTTAATATATCCTGTGATCAACGTCCCCTCCCCCTTTATGCCTGAGGTAATTACTGTAAGAGCCTTCATGTCCAGCCACTATCATCACCTCTCTGTATTGCACCTACACTGTACTGTAGGTAGCGCCAACAAACTTGACAATAATCTTGATCCCTGACCTCTCTGTAACCAAAAAAATCCTCGAGCAAACTGGCTGTAATTATGCACACCTATTTCCTGGTGGATTCTTCCCAAATAATAGAAACGTCAGCCCGATTGTTTTAATTAATTTTGAGTTGTAAGAAGTTAAGGGGTCAAGATTATTGGCAAGTTCACTGGCGTTACCAATAACAGACTACCTCCCGGAAACACCCATACTCTCAGTCTCTCTAAAGCGAGGATCCCATTTTTCCGTTTTGGCCTCCGTTTTGGACAGACCTACGTCATCGATGACGTAGGTTCGTCCACGTGTGGGCGCTCCTGCGGGTGGGAACTGGGGCTAGAAACCCTCCGTCACGGCGCCGACCTTCCGATCAGAGTTGGATCTGATTTAACTTTGGACGGACGTCGGAAGACAATTACGTGTATTTATGGTGCTGATGATATATTATATTGGCATGTACTGGTTACCAATGAATAGTACACACCCTATAACCTGTTCATACACACATAGGATGTATGTATAGCACGTATTTATAATGTAAACAAGAGAAACACTCGCCCTCTCCGCCACGGACACACTGTTGGGCGAGTTCTGAAGTATTGCCAATATGTTATAGCCCATGAGCAAGGCGAAAAGGTAGCCCACATTTTTAAATAGTCTCATACTTTCCATTTAGTAAAGCCAGAGTTGTATAGTATGTGTAATTTGAAAGCTGTGCATTTTGTCACGACGATTATTATGGATATTGTGTAATATTTATTCCAAAATCAACAAACTTAGGCTTGAAATACATTGCTTCTTTTGATGCTATTGCTCGTTAATTTAACTTGGATTTCAGGCTTTTTTAATACTCTACCATATTTTGACTGATTGCATAGTGTATATCACGATAAGTTGTGTCAAGCAGTACCACAAAGACGAATAATTTGCCATCTATACTGAAAGTAAGCCCAACTGGGGCGAGCTAAGAGGAAGTGTGGCAACGTTGGATTTCACGCACGTGAAATTTTAATTCCTGGGAGAGCACACACGGCCAAACGGATACCAACACGGAGATTTGGGAACCGCGCTTAAGGGGAGACTGACCGTTTGTTTGGTCTATTAATTAATATATTCATATTTGTTTTTGTTTCCTCCCTAGACCTCCATCAATCTTAGAAAAACACCTCCTACAAGGTACAAGGTAAATTTATACATTTTTCGGTAGAAAAATGTTCCGGCCGAAGGCCGTTTCTTGTAAAAATTGCAGGCTCGCTGTCGCTCGCCAGGAAATAATCGACACCTAAATGGCAAATATACAACGAAATGGGGCGAAAGGTGTTAAAATCGCCAAACTAATGGGCCAAACGTCTTATAATCTCAAAACTAGTGGGGGCTAAACATTAGGAAGAAGTTGGTCTAGAAAAACGGTCTGCCTGCCCTTAACACGTCGGGCAATATGTTAACGGTCTGCCTGCCCTTAACACGTCGGGCAATATGTTAGCGTTCTGCCTGCCCTTAACACGTCGGGCAATATGTTAACGTTCTGCCTGCCCTTAACACGTCGGGCAATATGTTAACGGTCTGCCTGCCCTTAACACGTCGGGCAATATGTTAACGTTCTGCCTGCCCTTAACACGTCGGGCAATATGTTAACGTTCTGCCTGCCCTTAACACGTCGGGCAATATGTTAACGGTCTGCCTGCCCTTAACACGTCGGGCAATATGTTAACGTTCTGCCTGCCCTTAACACGTCGGGCAATATGTTAACGTTCTGCCTGCCCTTAACACGTCGGGCAATATGTTAACGTTCTGCCTGCCCTTAACACGTCGGGCAATATGTTAACGTTCTGCCTGCCCTTAACACGTCGGGCAATATGTTAACGTTCTGCCTGCCCTTAACACGTCGGGCAATATGTTAACGTTCTGCCTGCCCTTAACACGTCGGGCAATATGTTAACGTTCTGCCTGCCCTTAACACGTCGGGCAATATGTTAACGTTCTGCCTGCCCTTAACACGTCGGGCAATATGTTAACGTTCTGCCTGCCCTTAACACGTCGGGCAATATGTTAACGTTCTGCCTGCCCTTAACACGTCGGGCAATATGTTAACGTTCTGCCTGCCCTTAACACGTCGGGCAATATGTTAACGTTCTGCCTGCCCTTAACACGTCGGGCAATATGTTAACGTTCTGCCTGCCCTTAACACGTCGGGCAATATGTTAACGGTCTGCCTGCCCTTAACACGTCGGGCAATATGTTAACGGTCTGCCTGCCCTTAACACGTCGGGCAATATGTTAACGTTCTGCCTGCCCTTAACACGTCGGGTAATATGTTAACCTTTGCGATAATCGGGCACATCTCTGCCTTTAAGGGGACGGTGGCTATTTTGGGGGGTCTATTTATTGATATATTCATTATTTATTTTGTTTTTGTTTTCTCGCTAGACCTCCATCAAACTTAAAACACATGCATTAGATCCCCCTTCGAGATTAATTTAGTGTATAGGCCGGTTCCTCCACAACTACAGGCTCGCTATCGCTCGCCAGGGAAAAAATCGACACCTAAAGGACACAAAAGGTCTTAATATTGACACCGAAATGAGGTGAAAGGTCTTAAAATCAACAAACTAATGGGGCAAACTTCTTAAAATCACAATACTAATGGGGCTAAGCATGAGGGAGAAAAGTGACCAGAAAAACGGCCCATCTCCCCAAAATAAATACTGTGATCTACCTCCCTTCCCCTTTATGCCTGAGGTAATTACTGTAAGAGCCTTCATGTCCAGCCACCATTATCACCTCTCTACAGTATATTACACCACCACCACCACCATGGTACAGGATACAACCGGGACGCATATTACTGTAAGAGCCTTCATGTCCAGCCACCATTATCACCTCTCTACAGTATAACACCACCACCACCACACCATGGTACAGGATACAACCGGGACGCATATTACTGTAAGAGCCTTCATGTCCAGCCACCATTATCACCTCTCTACAGTATATTACACCACCACCACCACCATGGTACAGGATACAACCGGGACGCATATTACTGTAAGAGCCTTCATGTCCAGCCACCATTATCACCTCTCTACAGTATATTACACCACCACCACCACCATGGTACAGGATACAACCGGGGACGCATATTACTGTAAGAGCCTTCATGTCCAGCCACCATTATCACCTCTCTACAGTAAATATTACACCACCACCCACACAGAACCACCGGGACGCTACTGTAAGAGCCTTCATGTCCACCACCCCACCATTATCACCTATATTACACCACCACCACCACCATGGTACAGGATACAACCGGGACGCATATTACTGTAAGAGCCTTCATGTCCAGCCACCATATCACCACATATGATTACACCACCACCCCACCATGGTAAATCACCGGTCTACATATATTCCTAAACTTTGTTCTAGTAGCGCACCAGGAGTAATTAGAACCAATCAGAGGCGAGAGACGTACAGTGACGTCACCCACGGGGAGGCTAAATGCCCGTCTCTCTCCTCCTCTCTCTCTCTCTCTCTCTCTCTCTCTAAATTTTGTCAATGAGAGTACAACTAAGAATGACAAAAATTATCCATAATGGAAATCTTCCGTATGAAGTAAGGTTGACGAAATTAGGCTTCCATTCGTTAGACACGCAGAGTTAGAGGGGATATAATAGAGGTGTTCAAGTGGGTTAGTGGGATAAATAAATGAGACATGATAACAGTGATATCGAAATAACTCAAAATAAATGGTTTTAAATTAGAAACATTTCGTTTCAGAAAAGCTATATGAACGAGTTGGGTTGGGATTGAAAGGGATCTGCCTTGTGTGGGCCAATCGGCTCTCTGCAGACTCCCATTTTCGTATGTTCTTATGCTCTTATCACCAAGTATAAGATTCAAACTATTAATATATATTATTAACTACATAAAGGATATATAATGATTGTGGGATTGTGTGTGGGCTACATAAAACGTTGCTATGTTATGGTTATGAGTAAATAAGAGTATTACGCGTATTGCACAGACGTGGACAGACATTTATAGACAATTTTAGGAGGCACAATATTATTTACACTGGCGAACCATATTGATAAACTGATGGCATTCGCTAGTTAAGCTCAGTCTTGTTATTTGTGTATAATTTAAGAGGTGTTCAAGTAACCCTAACCACGTTAAGTTCGTCTCCAATTTCTACATTTTGTTTTTCACCATGTTTTCATTGTTACTGACAACTAAGTCGAGGATATTATTTCCTCTAGTAGGCGTATTTATGAATTGAAATAAGAAACGATCATGAACTACACCTAGAAAGTCTTCAGATTCACTGTTGCTAATTTAATTATTACCAGTCCAAACCTGAATAATTAAAATCACTTACAAAACATACATTGTTACTCCCATGGTAACTTTCCATAATTTCTACTCAAATTAGGTGCTCTAAGACTAGCCTATAGATAACACCAATAACTATGGTTAGGTACATACATCTCGTGCATAATCCTATCTAATTGTGTGTTGAAGCGCTTTTTCTTTCTTGATCCTACTATAGCAATCGGTAGCTTATTTCACATATAAAGTGGAGACGAACTTAACGTGGTTAGGGTTACTTGAACACCTCTTAAATTATACAATAATAACAAGACTGAGCTTAACTAGCGAATGCCATCAGTTTATCAATATGGTTCGCCAGTGTAAATAATATTGTGCCTCCTAAAATTGTCTATAAATGTCTGTCCACGTCTGTGCAATACGCGTAATACTCTTATTTACTCATAACCATAACATAGCAACGTTTTATTTAGCCCACACACAATCCCACAATCATTATATATCCTTTATGTAGTTAATAATATATATTAATAGTTTGAATCTTATACTTGGTGATAGAGCATAAGAACATACGAAAATGGGAGTCTGCAGAGAGCCGATTGACCCACACAAGGCAGATCCCTTTTAAACCCAACCCATCTCGTTCATATGCATATCTAATTATATGTTGAAGCTCTCTATCGTTCTTGATCCTACCATATAACTCGGTAGCCTATTCCACATGTCTACAACTCTGTTACCGAACCAATACTTGCCTATAACTTTTCTGAAACGAAATGTATCTAATTTGAAACCATTTGTTTTGAGTTATTTCGATATTACTGTTATCATGTCCCATTTATTTATCCCACTAACCCACTTGAACACCTCTATTATATCCCCTCTAACTATGCGTGTCTCTAACGAATGTAAGCCTAATTTCATCAACCTACTTCATACGGAAGATTTCTATTATTATGGATAATTTTTGTCATTTTTAGTTGTATTCTCATTGACAAATAGGCAGCTATTATGAGAGAGAGAGAGAGAGAGGGTGTGTGTGTGTGAGTGAGAGAGAGAGAGAGAGAGAGAGAGAGAGACTGGGCATTTAGTTCCTCCCCCGTGGGTGACGTCACTGTACCTCGCGCCCTCTGATTGGTTCTAATTACTCCTGATGCGCTACTAGAACAAAGTTTAGGAATATGCAACCGGGACCCTGGAAATATACATACATACATACAAAATGGGTGTGCTCAACCAACATAAGAGGTTATATACTACGGAATCAATATTTGAATGTGTAACTGTCGAATTAATTATGTTAATCTCAAATGTCAGCATGAAGCAGCATCAATTAATACCAAACAGCTTAATGATTTTCTGGACCCCTTCTCCTTCATGTTTAACCCCATTAGTTTTGACATTATAAGACGTTCACCCAATAAGTTTGGCGATTTTAAAACCTCTCGCCTCATTTTAAAACCTCTCGCCTCATTTTAAAACCTCTCGCCTCATTTTAAAACCTCTCGCCTCATTTTAAAACCTCTCGCCTCATTTTTTTTCATTTGTGCCATTGAGGTGTCGATTTCCTCCTGTTGAGCGGGAGCGAGCCTGCAATTTAGAAGGAACCAGCCTTCAGCCGGTATATTTAGAAGGAACCAGCCTTCAGCCGGTATATTTAGAAGGAACCAGCCTTCAGCCGGTATATTTAGAAGGAACCAGCCTTCAGCCGGTATATTTAGAAGGAACCAGCCTTCAGCCGGTATATTTAGAAGGAACCAGCCTTCAGCCGGTATATTTAGAAGGAACCAGCCTTCAGCCGGTATATTTAGAAGGAACCAGCCTTCAGCCGGTATATTTAGAAGGAACCAGCCTTCAGCCGGTATATTTAGAAGGAACCAGCCTTCAGCCGGTATATTTAGAAGGAACCAGCCTTCAGCCGGTATATTTAGAAGGAACCAGCCTTCAGCCGGTATATTTTCTAACAAATAATGTACACATTTGTCCCCTTATTCTCAAATGGTTGCATGCAGCAACATCAATTAATTCCAAACAGCTTCACCCCTTGAGGATTATAACGTGTTTTAGCAATTAATTCTGGCTGTAATTAGACGATTTTATTTAGATTAGGAATGAGTTGTGGGAGACAGAGGGACGATTGAGATAGTATGACCCCTTTGACTGGTAAACGGCCTTGCAAAACTGAATAAAATCGCCTAATTTTGAATAAAGGTCTGGGTGGGCATTTTTTAGTTTGAAGGAAATCTGGGAAGGTGTGTTTTTGTTAGCCTAGGAGACAAACTATAATACATTGCTAGAACATGGCAAAACAAAAAAAATCCCCAAAAAATATATTGTCAAAACGCATCATAATCCTCAGAGGGTTAATTGTTATGGTATATACGCCTTTAAACCTCTGAAGATTATGACGTATTTTGACAGTTTATTCTGCTATAGGCCTAATTAGACGATTATTCTGGTATAGGCCTAATTAGACGATTATTCTGGTATAGGCCTAATTAGACGATTATTCTGGTATAGGCCTAATTAGACGATTTTATACAAGCTACGAAGAATATGTGGGAATTATAATGGTAAAAACTATCTCAATTGGCACTCTGACTTCCGCACACCCTTCCTAATCTGAATAAAATCGTCTAAGTAGAGCCAGAAACCAGAAAATAAATGCGTAATCGGATCTTGAGAGGGTTAAATGTTTGCATATAAGCCTTTAAGGGGAGGAAGACCGTTTTTCTGGCCCCTTTCTCTCTCATGTTTAGCCCCACTAGTTTTGAGATTATAAGCCCATTAGTTTGGCGATTTTAGCACCTTCGCCCCATTTCGTTGTCAATTTTAAGACCTTTTGTGCCATTTAGGTGTCGATTATTTCCTGGCGAGCGATAGCGAGCCTGCAATTTTAAGAGGAACCGGCCTTCGGTTGGAATATTTTTCTACCGGAAAATGTACACATTTATCTTGAAAGGGTGGGGGGGGGGGTCTAGGGGGTGTTTTTCTAAGCTTGACGGAGGTCTAGGGAGGAAACTAAAAAAATATATGAATAAATGAATTAATAGACCAAACAAACGGTGTGCCTCCCCTTAATGTAAGTATCTTGGTCCCCTAAAATGTTGTGTTGGACAGTTGGTCGACCAGTGTGTGATAACACTATCTGGTCCGAGGTGCATTTTTTTTTTTTTTGGATCTCCCCTGTGTTGATCCATTAGTTTGGGGATTCTAAGACGTATCGCCCCATTTTATTGGTGAAGATAATGCGCTTCACCCCATTCAGGTATCGATCTTTATTTTTGGGGGGGCGAGCGATAACGAGCCGGTTACTTAGAAATAAGTAACACCCCGTTCTTAACATTACCGGTAATCATCAATTACAAACCCCAATGTACTTGAATAAACTAATGAAAACATATGGTCCTCCCGGGATTAGAACTCAGGACACCACACCGAGAACATAAGCACCTAAACCATTACACCACCAACACCGTTATAAGGTTGAGTACACGATCATTAATATCCATTTTTGAATTTTGGATATCAATCTAGTCATGTACTCAGACCCAACTGCATTATGGAAAGCCTAATGTTTTAGCGATAATAGGCCTTCAGCCGGGATATTGCTCTACCGAACCAAAAATGTGCCAATTTAGGTTGTAGGGGTCTGGGTGGGTAGTTTTTAGTCTGAAGGAAGTCTGGGAAGGCGTTTTTGTTAGCCTAGGGGACACACGAAAATATATTGCTCGGTAATGGCAAAAGCAAATAAAGTCCTGATTTGTTTTTGTTTTCATCACAATATAATAATAACCCCCAAGAGGTCTGTTTGGCTAGTGTTGAGGGGAGGTGTGGCTGAGTGGTTATAGCAATGGACGAGTTACCCTACTATACTCTGTTCATTGTTACTAGGCAAAAAATCTTCACTACAAACCTTTATAACTCAAAAAACGGTTTGAGTAATTGAGCTAATATTTCTACCATTTGGGAAGAGTTTGACAGGGAAAAGGTGGGGACATTGATTGCTCTTTTGCTCCTGCCCTTTTTGAGTTACAGAGGTTACGATTTCTGCCAAACCTTGAATGAACGAGTTTGATTCACGGTAAACTGATGGTGTGATGATGATGATATTAATGATGATGATGATGATGATATTAATGATGATGATGATGATGATGATGATGATGATGGTGGTGATAATGATGATGATTTTGATGATGATTATTATGATATTAACCCTTTCTCTGTGGGCTTATTTGCGCTATTTAGAGCATATTCAGGCACTCCTGAATGACTAATCAAGTATCTGCATTAAATGAACTGTATTCTGCCGAAAACTAGACAAAATAGCTTCAAAATGACACCAGAACGAGCTTCGTAGGTGGCGAGGTTCACCCGCAGCGTTGCCATAGACATTCGGGAAAACTCGCTAATTATTAGCTCTCGCTCGCTTGGCAACACTGTCGAGACAGCCGCGCGAGACCACAGTCTCCCTCAGTGAGCGGCTGGCTGCTCTGAGGGTCGGACGGAGGTCCCTCACGCTCCCGCCCACTGACACTCGATTTCTACGGCTTTTACAGGCTTTTAACACTAGGTTAGCGGGCTAGCGGTTTATTTATATGTACCGCCCAGCGGGGTGTTTTTAGCCAAAATAGGGCTGTTTACGTGATCATTTTCATGCCTAAATAAGACCCAGAGCGTAAAACAAGTATCTATCCCTGAAAGGGCATAAACAGAGCTTTCCAATGACACCATAACGATCCTTTTATGACGGCTAGTTTTCTTGCAACAACCGCGCAACGCGAGTGCAAAAAGCATGTAATTCGGTACTTTCCCCATTAAATTCAGTATGTAGCGAGTGAGAGAGGGAGGGAGGAGGTGGGATTCGTGTCAGTAGGTTCGCCGCGGTGGTCTGGAGCAGTCATACGCTCGCTACTCTCCTGCCACCACTTGTCTCTCTCTCTCAGCAACATTACGTGCTGAAATTGCCACACGACCTATGTCGCGCGCCGCGAGATAGTCCAGATTTATTTAACTCGACTTATGTTGCGCACCGATAGTTAGGGGTTAAAGCCTGGAAATTGTTGTAAATTGCCTATGCATTACTGAACGTCACCCACAGAGAAAGGGTTAATGATAATAATGATGATAATTTTGATGAGGATGAAGATATGATGATTATAATGGAATCAAAGTGTACCGTACTAACTTATTTGTCGATCATCATAAGTCCATTGGCACGCTATAACAATGGTCATGCTGGTGTAAGGTGGCCTATGCACTGTAACAAGTAGGTAGGCCACAAATCCTACCTCTATAACCTCGACGACGTATACAGACTAATAGCACACATAACAAAGCCACTCCAACAGCTTCCTCTCTCTCCAACACCCCTTCTCCCCTTTCTACATTCTTCAAGAAAAATAGGAAAGTAGAAAGTAGCTATACGAGGTGCCGTTGTACGGGCTTATCCTCAATACCTTCACCCGACCTGACTCAAAAGGGCGCTAGAGCAAATCGGCTGTAAACATCCACACCTATACCCTGGCTGATCCTTCCCAAGTAGTACAAATATTGGCTCGATGACTAGTAGTTTGTGGATTATAGAGGTTTTTATTAAAGGGGTTTGGCCTACTTTTTTGGAACAGTGTATAGTACCTAGTTCATTATATTAGGGACAACAATTTTGACTTCAACCCCATATAACTAAAAAAGTACTTCGGTAATTGAGGTGTTATTTTTACCATTTAGTTTTTTTTTATGTGGGGGAGAGAGACAAAAGGCAGAGCTGCCTGTAACGAGTGCCTCCCCCATAGTGGAAAGAGTGACAGGGCCAAAATCAGGGGACGTTCAAGGCAAAATGCCTGGACACACGGTGTTTGAAGCAATTTAAGTCATAGGAGGGGGGAAAGACTGATTCTGGGAGAGAGTTCCAGAGCTCTGCTGTTGAATAGAAGAAAGACTGAGAGTAATGTTTCACTCTTGGGTTGGAGAGTTAAACAGAGTAGGGGTGGGATTGTGTTGCAAGACGGGTACCACGTACCCTAATAAAGGAGGTGGTATATACTGGGAGAGGTCTGAGGAGCACTGATTATTGTAGTAGCGATAGAATACCGAGAGAGATGCAACATTGCGGCGAAGAGAGAGATATTGCAGAGAGTTAGTGAGTGGACGGGAATTAATGATACGAAAGGCCTTCCTTTCTACTTTGTTTAGGAGTGTGGTGTGAGAGAATCCTCCCCACACATGTGAAAAATACTCAATACAAGGTAGCACTGTGCCCCTGTGCAGAGCAAGAAGCTGTGCAGGGGTCCGAGTCTGGGAAGTGAGACTGTGAAGCGCAGAGGCGGAGCAGCTTCAGAGATGGGATTGCTTCGGGCCGGGGTGCTTCACATGTCTCATTCCTTAGATTGGAACAAGACCTCATGGGCCTCACCGTGGTGTTCAGTGGTTGGGTGTGCAGGCTCTCAGCCTATGCCCGAGAGGGAGTAGTTGGAATATAGAAAAAAAGAACCCCTTGCGGCGGTTGAGCACACCCAGCTTCTGGGAGGCTACCTTAGAAAAGACTGGTAATATGGTCCTTCCAAGAGAGGGCAGAAGAAAAAGAGACACCAAGAATATTAGAAGACAAAGGCACAGATGGAGGGATAGAAACCGAAGGAGGGTAGTTTAGAAATTAACCCTCTCACGTTTTTTACTCAATTTTGAGCCTATTAGGGATACTTTAAAACCTTTTTTACCATCAGGGGTATTTAGAAACCTTTAGTTTAGTTACTTCAACCTCTGCAGTTGTCTTTGAGTTAGCTGTGGGCAGAAAACTAATTTTGGAGAGGTAATTATAAGAGTGAGAGAGCTCTATTTATTATTGCTAATCTGGCAACCTCTGCGTCATCAAAACGTGAATTAAAGATTTGTGCCAGACTCTATCGAAGGCCTTCGATATGTCTAGTGCAATAGAAAAGGTCTCACCGAAGTTCCGACAGGAGGATGACCAGGAGTTAGTAAGGTATGAAAGAAGATCACTAGTAGAGCAAAGCCACACTGTCGATCTGAGAGCAGATTATGAAAAGAGATATGCTTAACCCTTTCACGTTTTTATGACGCAGAGGTTGCTAGATTAGCAATAATAACTAGAGTTCTCTCACTCTTATAATTACCTCTCCAAAATTACAGGGTCATTCAAAACAAGTGTAATGATTTCACATGTATGTCATTTCTTAATTTTTTAACCTACACACTTTATCTTTTCAGGTTGTGATTGTGGTATCATGCCATTTGGCATAAGTCAACTACAAGGTTCTAGCTAAAATGGTATTCACAGCTGAGCAGAAAGTCAAGATAGTTGAATTCTGGTATGAGACCAAATCGTACGTCACAGTCCGTCGTCGGTTCTGCCGCGAGTTCAAAGTTCAAACACGTGATGGACCTAAAAATAATGTTATACTGAGGTTTGTCAAGCACTTTGAGAGCAAGGGTACTGTCCACAGCACACACAAGGGGAACAGTGGACGTCCAGCAGCAGTCACAAAGAACCAGGCAAACATTGATACTGTGCGCAACTCAGCCATCAGAAGCCCAAAGAAGTCTCACCGCCGCCGCTCCCAAGAGTTGGGACTCTCCCCCTCCAGTCTGTTGCGTATTATGACCAAAGAGCTCAAGCTATTCCCTTACACCATATCTGTGAGGCATAAACTAAAAGCTGAGGACATGCAAAGAAGGCATGTCATGTGTGATTGGCTCAGCCAAAAGCTTGAACGCACCCCAAGATGGATCAACCACATCTGGTTCTCCGACGAGGCACACTTCCACATCAACGGCTCCATCAACAACCATAACAACATCTTCTGGGGCTCTGAGCTACCTGAGAAGATCACAGAGAGGCAGCTGAAGGGCCCAAAGCTCACTGCCTTTGTGGCTTACAATGCCAGGCATGGATGTCTTGGTCCCTACTGGTTCGAAGAAGGTGGTCGGACCGTCACCATCAATGCTGAACGTTACCGTGAGATCATCAGGCAGTTCCACATTGACCTGAGTGCATCCCTCACTCCAGGCCAGCTCCGTATGGCCTGGTTCATGCAGGATGGGGCCCCACCTAATACTGCACATGCCACCATTGACTATCTGCAACAGCTCTTTAACAACCGCCTCCTTGCTCTCGGCACCACCCACGAATGGTCGCCTTACAGCCCCGACCTGAACCCACTGGACTTCTGGCTGTGGGGGGCTGCCAAGGGATCTGTGTTCGCTGACAAACCTGATACACTGGCTCAGCTCAAGCTGAATGTGACCAACTACGTCCAACAAGTCACACCTGAGACCCTAAGGAAAGTGGGACAGAACTTTGGGGTCAGAATCAAAGCCTGTCTCAATCGCAATGGCGCACATTTAGAGAACGTGAATTACAAGAAATTTGTGTAAATGCTGATTTAGGACAATCCAGTGCCATTATGTTCTCAGCTGAGTTATTGAGTTCACAATTACTGTTCTAAAAATGGCATGATGTGTATTTTCATTAAATTCTCAGTTCAATGCTATATGAGTTGTCCTTCTCTCAGAATAAACATGTGAAATCATTACACTTTTTTTTAATCACCCTGTAGTTTTCTGCCCAAAGATGACTGCAGAGGTTGAAGTAACTAAACTAAAGGTTCTAAATACCCCTGATGGTAACAAAGGCTTTAAAGTATCCCTAATAGGCTCAAAATTGCGTCAAAAACGTGAGAGGGTTAAGAAATTTGGAAGCAAGAATAGTTTCAAAAGCTTTAGAGATACAATAGATGAGAGCATACTTGGAGGGTTCAGAGAGGTCACCCTTCTTTTGGACAGGTTGATGAGAGCAAACTTCCAGCAAGAAGGGAAGACGTTAGAGGAGAGACAGACGAAATAGTTTGCCTAGGTAGGGGGTCAGTACGTAAGCACAGTTTTTGAGCATAACAGGAGGAACACCGTCTGGCCGTACACCTTCTTAGTATTAAGCCCAGAGAGTGTAGAAAGTACATTTTTAGAAGAGATTAGGATATTAGGCATCTTACTATCAACTTCTGCAATATTCGTGGCCTTTCCTCTAATGTTCACCCTATCGAACAACATCTCTCATCCTCCAAACCTAATCTTCTTTTCCTCACCGAAACTCAGGTTTCTGAAGCAACTGCCAGCAGCCCTTTCTCTGTATCCTCCTACTTTCTCTATCCTAGTTTCAAAGCCAAAGGGGGATGTTGAAAATACGTGCACAACAAACTCAATTGCTCTAGTGTTCCCGATTTCGACTCCTCTGTATTCTCAACTTTATGGCTCAAACTATCCTGTCATTCTCATACTAAATATTTCTGTGCTGTCTAACTTTCCCCTAACTCTACCGTCTTTCCCAAATTCTTAAACTATCTAAACTATAAAGTGGAACACATTCAATCTATATCTCTCTTCTCTGAAATCTCTATCTTAGGAGATTCAACGTTCACCACCGCCAATGGCTCTCCTCTCACTGTACTGACCCACCTGGTGAACAAGCCTACGTCTTTTCTATCATAAATTATCTAGAGCAGCTGGTCAAGCAAGCCACCCGTATCCCGGATCGCTTCGGAGATCGGCCCAACATTCTTGAGTTATTTCCTTTGGGCTCCTCCGACCATAAACTTATCTCCGTCACCTGTCCTATCTCTTCAGTACAGCCTTCCGATCCTCCCAGCTGGCGGCGCTTGTGGCACTTTGGCGATGCCGATTGGGAGGTTCTCCGGCAGTACTTATTTGATTTCCCATGGAATGACTTCTGCTTCCGTGGCCGAGGACCCTCGGAGAGTGCTGAAAGCATTACCGAGGAAATCCTTTCGGGCATGGAAGCTTACATTCCATTTTCTTTCTCTCAGTCTAATGCAAACAAATCTTGGTTTACTCACGTTTGTTCTACTGCTGTCCGCAACAAGGAGGAAGCATTCAAACGGTACCGACGCCTTAAAACTCAAGAATCTCATTCTTCTTATGTTTCTGCCCGGAATCAAGCCAAATCTGTTCTTCGATTTGCCAAGCACTCTTTCATCAATAATAAATGCACTGAACTATCCAACTCTAGCTCTTCCCAAGCTTTCTGGCATCTAGCCAAATACCTCTCCAACAACTTTTCTTTCTCGTCTTTCCCTCTCCTTTTCCACTCTGATGGCACAACCATCACTTCTTCCTCTGACAAAGCTGAACTCTTTGCTCAAACTTTTGCCAGAAACTCTACCTTGGATGATTCCGGTGCTATCCCTCCCTCTCCACCCCCCTCTCTCCTACTTATGCCTAATATCCTAATCTCTTCTAAAGATGTACTTTCTACCCTCTCTGGGCTTAATACTAAGAAGGCGTACGGTCCGGACGGTGTTCCTCCTGTTGTACTTAAAACCTGTGCTTCCGTGCTGACCCCCTGCCTAGGCAAACTCTTTCGTCTCTGTCTCTCCTCTAACGTCTTTCCTCCTTGCTGGAAGTTTGCTCTCATTCAACCTGCCCCAAAGAAGGGTGACCGCTCTCAACCCTGCAACTATCGTCCAATTGCTCTTATCTCTTGTATCTCTATTCTTGCTTCCAAATTTCTTAAGCATTTCTCTTCTCATAATCTGCTCTCAGATCGCCAGTATGGGTTCCTTAAGGGTCGCTCTACTGGTGATCTTCTTTCATATCTTACTAACTCTTGGTCATCCGACTTTCGGGACTTCGGTGAGACTTTCTCTGTTGCACTAGACATATCGAAGGCCTTCGATAGAGTCTGGCACAAATCTTTAATTTCCAAACTGCCCTCCTTCGGTTTCTGTCCCTCCATCTGTGCCTTTGTCTCTAATTTCCTTTCCGGCCGTTCCATCGCTGCGGTTGTGGACGGCCATCGCTCATTTCCTCATCCTATCGACTCCGGTGTTCCTCAGGGTTCTATCCTATCTCCTATTCTCTTTCTAATTTTCATCAATTATCTTCTCAACTGTACATCCAGTCCCATCCATTCATACGCAGACGACTCTACTTTACACCACTCAATTTGTTTTCCAGAATGCCCCAGCCAGCAATCACTCAAAAGTAAATGTAATGAAGCCATAAAATGCTTATCTTCTGATCTAGCTACTATTTCCAATTGGGGTAGGGAAAACCTTGTTGCATTTAATGCTTCCAAAACTCAATTTATCCATCTTACTACCCGTCAGGAACCTCCAGAGGACTATCCCTTATTCTTCAACAATATATAAATCATCCCTTCATCTTCTCTCAATGTTCTCGGTGTCTCTTTTTCTTCTGCTCTCACTTGGAAAGAATATATTACCAGTCTCGCTAAGGCAGCCGCCCAGAAGCTGGGTGTACTCAACCGCCTCAAGGGGTTCTTTACCTCTGCGCAGCTTCTTACTCTGTAGAGGGGCACAGTGCGTCCTTGTATTGAGTATTGTTCACATGTGTGGGGAGGATCCTCTCACACCGCACTCCTAGATAAAGTAGAAAGGAAAGCCTTTCGAATCATTAACTCCCGTCCACTCACCAACTCTCTGCAATCTCTCTCCCTTCGCCGCAATGTTGCATCTCTCTCGCTATTCTATCACTACTACAATAATGAGTGTTCCTCGGAGCTTTCCCAGTGTACACCACCTCCTCTATGTAGGGTACGTAGTACCCGCCTTGCAACACAATCCCCCCCCCCCCTACTCTGTGCAACTCTCCAACCCAAGGGTGAAACGTTATTCTCAGACTTTCTTTTATTCAACTGCTGAGCTCTGGAACTCTCTGCCAGAATCAGTCTTTCCCTCTTCCTATAACTTAAATTGCTTCAAACTCCGTGTGTCTAGGCCTTTTAGCTCGAACGTCCCTTGATTTCGGCCCTGTCACTCTCTGAAATCTGGGGGAGGCACTCGCTGCAGGCAGTTATGCCTTTTGTCTCCCTCATTCACATAGAAAAAAACAAAAAAAAAAGGATAGGCTAGATGGGGAGTGGAGAGGGAGGAATAGCACCGGAATCTTTCAAGGTGGAGTTTCTTGTAAAAGTTTGAGCGAAGAGTTCAGCTTTGTCAGAGTAAGAAGTGAAGGTTGTGCCATCAGGGTGGAAAAGGGAATGGAATGACGTGTCAGAGAAATTGTTGGAGAGGTTTTTGGCTAGATGCCAGAAAGCTTGGGAAGATCTTGAGTTGGATAGTTCAGTGCATGTATTATTGATGAAAGAGTGCTTGGCAAGTCGAAGAACAGATTTGGCTCTATTCCGGGCAGAAACATAGGAATGAGATTCTTGAGTTTTAAGGCATCGGTACCGTTTCAATGATTCCTCCTTGTTGCGGACAGAGGTAGAACAAGTGTGAGTAAACCAAGATTCTTTTGTATTAGACTGAGAGAAAGAAAATGTAAAGTATGCTTCCATGCCCGAGAAGATTACCTCGGTAATGCGTTCAGCACTCTCCGAGGGTCCCCTGCCACGGAAGCAGAAGTCATTCCATGGGAAATCAAAGAAGTACTGCCGAAGAACTTCCCAGTCGGCAGCGCCAATGTGCCACAAGCGCCTCCGGCGGGGAGGATCGGGTGGCCGAACTGGATAGACAGGACAAGTAACGGAGATAAGCTTATGGTCGGAGGAGCTCAAAGGAGAGAAAAGATTGACAATATAAGAAGAAGGGTCAGAAGTCAGAAATAAGTCAAGAATGTTGGGCCGATCTCCGAAGCGATCCGGCATACGGGTGGGTTGCTGGACCAGCTGCTCTAGGCCATTTAGAATAGAAAAGATGTAGGCCTGTTCACCAGGTTGGTCCGTCGTATGAGAGGAGAGCCATTGGCGGTGGTGAACGTTGAAATCTAAAATGAAGATTTCTGAGAAGGGAGAAATGAAAAGAATGTGTTTCACTTTAAAGGTTAGATAGTCGAAGAATTTGGAAAGGTCCGTAGAGTTAGGGGAAAGATTCAGAGCACATGAATATTTAGTATGAGAATGATAGGATAGTTTGAGCCATAAAGTTGAGAATTCAGAGGAGTCGAAATAGGGAACACGAGAGCAAGTGAGTGTGTTGTGCACGTATGCACAACATCCGCCTTTGGCTTTGAAACTAGGATAGAGAAAGTAGGAGGGGTAAGGGGCTGCTGGCAGTTGTCTCAGACACCTGGGTTTCAGTGAGGAAAAGAAGATCAGGTGTAGGAGGAGAGATGGTGTTCAACAGAGTGAAAATTAGAAGAAAGGCCGCGAATATTGCAAAAGATGATAGTAAGAGTGACAGGCCGTGGTCCAGAACATTTAAAGGGGTCGTCAGGGGAAGGTTGGGAAGGTGTGGGGGCATTTATGGCCCCCCCGCCCCCCGGGGACTCCGAGGCTTGGTGTGTGTGTATCAGCATATATACAGTATATATATATATATATATATATATATATATATATATATATATATATATATATATATATATATATATATATATATATATATATATATATATATATATATATATATGTATATATATAATAATTATATATATATATATTTTTTGTTTTTCTTTTCTTTTTTTAGTGGAAGGAGGAAGTGTGGTGTGCATGTTAAGTGTAGTGAAGTAGATAGGAGGAGGGGTTCGTGAGAGAAGGGTGGACTACTCTCAGTGTAAGTGAGGCACAAAGGGAATCAGTAAGAGAGGCCAAGCAACCAATTTGGGATGAGTCAGCCAGGGAATTGGTATACAAATGTACAGCCCATTTATGCCAGCCCTGTTTGAGTTACAGAGGTTAAGGTTCACGATTTCTGGCCTACCTATAATGAAAAGGGTCTAACAAATGATTGTATTACGATAATCTTTTTGTGAGTAATACTATTATTCTTTTGTGAGTAATACTATTATATTTTTGTGAGTAGTACTATTATTATTTTGTGAATACCGGTAATATATTATCTATTTTTTGTGAGTAATGCATATTTTATTTTAGTGAGTAATAATAATATTTGTTGTGTTATTATTATCTGTTTGTTTCAGCCATGTTCTCCTCGTGGACAGTGGTACGTGGTCAGGCTGAACTACCGTGTTTGGTGCCTCTGTCAACCCACCCTGCTGACGAACCTCTGCTGACACTCTGGTACAAGGAGACACAACCGACTGTGCCCATATACAGGTACGTCAACCCACCCTGCTGACGAACCTCTGCTGACACTCTGGTACAAGGAGACACAACCCACTGTGCCCATATACAGGTACGTCAACCCACCCTGCTGACAAACCTCTGCTGACACTCTGGTACAAGGAGACACAACCCACTGTGCCCATATACAGGTACGTCAACCCACCCTGCTGACAAACCTCTGCTGACACTCTGGTACAAGGAGACACAACCCACTGTGCCCATATACAGGTACGTCAACCCACCCTGCTGACAAACCTCTGCTGACACTCTGGTACAAGGAGACACAACCCACTGTGCCCATATACAGGTATAATCAAATTGAGTACATACTGTATACCTGTATAACCACCCTTATGAATATATATCTAACTCAAGTAATATAGTGAGGTCACTCTTATAAGGTTCAGCCACGAAACAATATGAAATAAGTAGTTTTCTATAATGTATCTTTAATTGTTTGTGTCTACATATATTTATTTTGATTTCAATATCAATTTACAAAACATGAGCAAAGGTGTCACTCTGAGGTGATTTGTTTGTTTTACTGCCTCAATGGTAACAAATTAAAGGTGATTATATATATATATATATATATATATACACAGAGAGAGAGAGATAGCATTAATACTGCATATGCTCATAATTCAGGGGTACTCAACTAGTTCGTTTGGAGGTTCAATCATACTTATATCTTTGGTAGCCAGGTCCGGCTGAATACCTCCCCTCTCCCCCCATTGATTAATTGTAAACCTTTCAGTAAACAGCAGCCCTTTTCTTCCTTTACTTTGGCTATTAGTAGACAACATTATTTAGAATAGGAAGGACTTGAGAGAGCTGGTAAGTTAGGTGATAGAGTATTAACCATCTCCATTTTCACAGGTCCTTCGTAACCTGCATATAAGCGTCATAATTGTCCAGAAATAAATTATAATTCTGAATATATTATTTAATTGCAAAGAATGTTCAAAATTGATGTGCAAGTGTAATGGAAGGTATTAAACGATGTATCTGTATGTGTCCAAGGGTTGATGAATGAACACAGATTGCACTTGGTAGTTGCCTATTCTTGTTGCTGTAGTAAATTATGTTCCGTCTTGTATGTGTTGATCCTCCCTTTCCTCATTGTAAGGAATCTGGGATTGGCTACAGACTGACTGGTCTACAGACTATATTTTCACCAGTTGTTTTATTTCTATGTGTATGAAGGAGACAAAAAACAGGCTGACTGTAAGGAGTGTCTCTCCCAAAGCCAAAACAGTGACAGAGAGCAAAATTCAAGGGACGTTGGAGTCAAATGCCTATACACACAAACTTTAAAGCAGTCTAAGTCATAGGATGAAGGAATAGATTAGCAGACCACTTCCAAGGGTTTATTTTTTTCCCAATGTTTACATCCATATGATATTATTCAGGGACCAAATATAAATTATTTCATAACAGATTATTAATGTATTCCACAGCAATTTACTTTATAAATAATATTTTTTATATATATTGTATTGCTGGCAAACAAGTGTATAGTATGTCACGAAGAGGGTTTATTGAAGTGGTATATACCCATTTGAGTCTTAAACGTAGATTAAAAACTATAGGAAATAATTTAATGGTAACCAGAAAATGCTAGCAATTACGTAATGGTGGTGACAAGGTTAATCCTAATGGAGTGTTTTTGTTTTCTTTTATATAGCCTATTACATGACTTGCTGAGAGTTAACCTCTCAGCAAGTCATGTAATAGGCTATATAAAAGAAAACAAAAACACTCCATTAGGATTAACCTTGTCACCACCATTACGTAATTGCTAGCATTTTCTGGTTACCATTAAATTATTTCCTATAGTTTTTAATCTACGTTTAAGACTCAAATGGGTATATACCACTTCAATAAACCCTCTTCGATACATACTGTAGGTCCTTCTTAAAGTTCATAGAATCGTGAAATTTTAGCCAGTATCAAAGGTAAAAAGGCGTCATGGTGCTGAAGGGGTTAATTCAATGATAAAAATACAAGCAAAACAATAACTATATAATTCTAATTAGTGTCATATTAGTCTTTCTTTGAATATTAGGAAGTGGGCAACCTTATTTCTTAAGTGGCTACTAAATTTAAACTAATACCTGCGCTAACAACAGGCATTGCTAAAATGTATTTATTTGAGAGGACACTTAATATTTATGTACCTTTTCTTTAAAATACAATAAAAATTAAAATAATTAATAAATTTAAATAAAACAAATATGCCCATATTTTTTGTTTAAAATATATGGATCCAATAATTATTATACAAGATAAAAACAAACAAAATAATGCAGCAAATAGAAGGGAATCTGAGATAATGGTAAGGTGATAAAGGAGTGTTCGTTGTGCGTCAGGGAAAGACAAACTAAGAGATGAACAACAAACTAAATACAAGTGAAGGTATACAGTATATGGTATGGCTGGAACTACTACTGTATGGTTGGTTATATGGTATGGCTGGAACTACTACTGTATGGTTGGTTATATGGTATGGCTGGAACTACTACTGTATGGTTGGTTATATGGTATGGCTGGAACTACTACTGTATGGTTGGTTATATGGTATGGCTGGAACTACTACTGTATGGTTGGTTATATGGTATGGCTGGAACTACTACTGTATGGTTGGTTATATGGTATGGCTGGAACTACTACTGTATGGTTGGTTATATGGTATGGCTGGAACTACTACTGTATGGTTGGTTATATGGTATGGCTGGAACTACTACTGTATGGTTGGTTATATGGTATGGCTGGAACTACTACTGTATGGTTGGTTATATGGTATGGCTGGAACTACTACTGTATGGTTGGTTATATGGTATGGCTGGAACTACTACTGTATGGTTGGTTATATGGTATGGCTGGAACTACTACTGTATGGTTGGTTATATGGTATGGCTGGAACTACTACTGTATGGTTGGTTATATGGTATGGCTGGAACTACTACTGTATGGTTGGTTATATGGTATGGCTGGAACTACTACTGTATGGTTGGTTATATGGTATGGCTGGAACTACTACTGTATGGTTGGTTATATGGTATGGCTGGAACTACTACTGTATGGTTGGTTATATGGTATGGCTGGAACTACTACTGTATGGTTGGTTATATGGTATGGCTGGAACTACTACTGTATGGTTGGTTATATGGTACGGCTGGAACTACTACTGTATGGTTGGTTATATGGTATGGCTGGAACTACTACTGTATGGTTGGTTATATGGTATGGCTGGAACTACTACTGTATGGTTGGTTATATGGTATGGCTGGAACTACTACTGTATGGTTGGTTATATGGTATGGCTGGAACTACTACTGTATGGTTGGTTATATGGTATGGCTGGAACTACTACTGTATGGTTGGTTATATGGTATGGCTGGAACTACTACTGTATGGTTGGTTATATGGTATGGCTGGAACTACTACTGTATGGTTGGTTATATGGTATGGCTGGAACTACTACTGTATGGTTGGTTATATGGTATGGCTGGAACTACTACTGTATGGTTGGTTATATGGTATGGCTGGAACTACTACTGTATGGTTGGTTATATGGTATGGCTGGAACTACTACTGTATGGTTGGTTATATGGTATGGCTGGAACTACTACTGTATGGTTGGTTATATGGTATGGCTGGAACTACTACTGTATGGTTGGTTGTTGTTGTTGTTGTTGTTCCCTAAGCTGCCTGGCCGAACAGCCCCGAGTCCCTGAGAAAGGCCAAGTGGCCACGATCGGGCTTTCCCACAGAGCTCTCATTGAGTGTAGATTGTGTTGTTGGCGTAAGTGGTTGTGTGAAATGCAGTCTTCTATGATGTGTTTAATGGTATGGGGTGCTGTGTTACATCCCGAGCAGGCGTCGACAACGGAGTCATCCAGTCTCTTCTGATAGCTCAGGAGAGCTGGATGGTGTCCGCATCTCAGCCTGGCCAGGTGGACTCTGTCCTCGCGAGGAAGGGAGGATTCGGAAGGATGGATTTCGGGAGGTCGTGCATGCAGCTGTGTGTTGTCTGTGAGTGAGTGGATGGATCGGTGAGAGATATGAGTATGGATGTGCTTCTGGATGTTGGTTCGGGGTGGGCAGGGAGGGAGAGAGGACAATAATTGTGTGTGATACCGTGTGCTGGGTGTTGTTTTGATATTTCTTGGTGTCTGTGGGTGTGTTGCCATGTAGTTTAGTGGGTGGTCTTGGTTCGTGGAGGCTGCTGCCAGGAATTGAGTGCCTCTCATGTCCAGATGGTCTTTGACTTTGAGGATTTTGGTTTCTTGATGTAGGTGATCTGTGGGTGCAGTAGCTGTGCAGCCTGTAATGATCTTCAGGGCTTTGTTTTGAATAGTCTGTAAGGTCTTATGATGTGTTTCAGCTAGGTTAGAAGCCCAGGCTGGGCTTGCGTATTCCATCACTGATCTTATGTATTGTTTATATACTGTGGTGGTAGTTTCTTTGTTGTGTCCAAATTTTGTGTGAGCAAGTGACCTGAGGGCGTTAAGTCTGGGTGTCAGTTTCTTTTTAATGTTTGTGGTGTGCTGTTTGAATGTCATATGAGTATCATATGTTACTCCTAGGATTTTGGGTGTGTGTGTATGTGTTAGGGGTGTGTTGTTTATGGTGAGTTGAGGGATGTATTCGTGTTCTCCTGTCCAACTTGTGAGCAGGGTTGCGGTGGATTTGGCTGGGGCTAGATTAAGTCTGTTTGTAGTGCACCAGCCATGTAGTGTGTTGAGATAGGGTTGAAGGAGATCTGTTGCTCTTTTTGGGTCATGGTGTGTGCATGTGAGTGTTATGTCATCTGCATAGGAGGCTAAGTTTATTTGGGGCGTATTGGGTGTAGTTATATCGTGCATGTACAGATTGAAGAGTGCGGGCGATAGGACGGATCCTTGTGGGACTCCGTTTGGAAAGTTTCTGATTTTAGATGACTGACCGGCAAAAGATACGTGTGCACATCTGCCTGCTAGGAAGTTGGCCAGCCACCGTTTTGTGTTGTTGTGCATGTTTGTGTTGTAGATTTTGTTTGTTAGGTTGTGGCGGGGGATGGCATCGAAGGCTTTACTAATGTCGAGTGTGGCTAATAGTGATCTGTGTGGTGGTCTAGCTGAATTGATGCCGTCGAAAGCTCTTTGTGTAAGGTCTGTGAGAAGAGTGTTTGTGGAGTGCAGTGGCCTAAAGCCATGTTGTGTTGGAGCTAGGGGTAGGTCAGGTGTAATTAGTTGTAATACTAGGCGTTCCATGACTTTGGAGGGGGAGCAAAGGAGTGTGATGGGGCGGTGCGAGGAGGGTAGCGTGGGGTCTTTGTTGGGTTTGGGGAAAGTGATGATGATACCATGCTTCCAAATGTCTGGTATTGTGTTGTGTGAATAGCTGTAGTTTGATATGTTAGTGAGTGCTTGTATGCCTTGTGGTCCCAGGTGTCTGAGGTGTATGTTGCTTATGTTGTCTAGGCCACAGGCGGGTGAGTGCTTGAGATTGTTGATGATATGCTTTGTCTGGTGATTGGTGAAGGGTGTATAGTCAGGGTCTGTGGGGAATTGTCTCTTCTTGTATGGTTGGTTATATGGTATGGCTGGAACTACTACTGTATGGTTGGTTATATGGTATGGCTGGAACTACTACTGTATGGTTGGTTATATGGTATGGCTGGAACTACTACTGTATGGTTGGTTATATGGTATGGCTGGAACTACTACTGTATGGTTGGTTATATGGTATAAGAACATAAGAACATAAGAAAATGGGAGTCTGCAGAAAGCCGATTGGCCTAAGCAAGGCAGATCCCTGTCCCACACAACCCCAATTACAAAGCCCAATTATAGGCTCAACACTCTAATACCCTGAGGATCATCTTACCTAACCGGTTAGAGATTAACGCAGGATTACGGGGGTCTGCAGAGCGCTGATTGGCCCAACCCGGCTGATCCCCCTTCACACCCAACCCTTCTCGTCCATATGCTTATCCAATTTTTTCTTAAAGCTCCCTATCGTTCTTGATCCCACTATATCACTTGGTAGCCTATTCCACCCATCTACAACTCTGTTACCAACCAATATTTGCCTATATCTTTTCTGAAACGAAATTTATCTAATTTGAAACCATTGGTACGAGTTCTTTCGCTATCACTGAGCTTTAGTACATTTGTCATGTCCCCTTTGTTAATCCCACTAACCCACTTGAACACCTCTATCATATCCCCTCTAACTCTGCGTCTCTCTAACGAATGTAAACCTAATTTCTTCAACCTTTCTTCATACGGAAAATTTCTAATATTATGGATCATTTTTGTCATTCTACGCTGAATTCTCTCCAATGAATCTATGTCCATTCTGTAATAAGGACACCAAAATTGGACAGCATAATCCATAGGGGGTCTCACTAATGACAAGTAAAGTTTTAAGATAACATCAGCAGTTCTGTTACTCACACTCCTAGAGATGAACCCGAGAATCCTGTTTGCCTTATTACGAACGCTTATACACTGTTTTCTAGGCTTCAAATCATTGCTAACAAACACACCTAGATCTTTCTAACAGTCTGAATTTTCTAATTCTAAATTAGCTAGTTTATATTTAACATTTGTTTGCATCTTCCCTATCTTTAATACCTTGCATTTGTCAATGTTAAACTTCATCTGCCAATTTACTGACCATTCTTGTAAGGTATCTAGATCCCTTTGGAGGCACTCTATATCGCTATCTGAATCAATTGATCTCCCCATTTTAGTATCGTCTGCGAATTTACTTTTCCTACTAGTTATACCTAAATCTAGGTCATTTATGTATATAAGAAACAACAGGGGACCTAATACCGATCCCTGGGGGACACCACTTTTTTTATGGCTGGAACTACTACTGTATGGTTGGTTATATGGTATGGCTGGAACTACTACTGTATGGTTGGTTATATGGTATGGCTGGAACTACTACTGTATGGTTGGTTATATGGTATGGCTGGAACTACTACTGTATGGTTGGTTATATGGTATGGCTGGAACTACTACTGTATGGTTGGTTATATGGTATGGCTGGAACTACTACTGTATGGTTGGTTATATGGTATGGCTGGAACTACTACTGTATGGTTGGTTATATGGTATGGCTGGAACTACTACTGTATGGTTGGTTATATGGTATGGCTGGAACTACTACTGTATGGTTGGTTATATGGTATGGCTGGAACTACTACTGTATGGTTGGTTATATGGTATGGCTGGAACTACTACTGTATGGTGTTGGTTATATGGTATGGCTGGAACTACTACTGTATGGTTGTTATATAGTATGGCTGGAACTACTACTGTATGGTTGGTTATATGGTATGGCTGGAACTACTACTGTATGGTTGGTTATATGGTATGGCTGGAACTACTACTGTATGGTTGGTTATATGGTATGGCTGGAACTACTACTGTATGGTTGGTTATATGGTATGGCTGGAACTACTACTGTATGGTTGGTTATATGGTATGGCTGGAACTACTACTGTATGGTTGGTTATATGGTATGGCTGGAACTACTACTGTATGGTTGGTTATATGGTATGGCTGGAACTACTACTGTATGGTTGGTTATATGGTATGGCTGGAACTACTACTGTATGGTTGGTTATTTATACAGTATGGTATGGCTGGAACTACTACTGTATGGTTGGTTGTATGGTATGGCTGGAACTACTACTGTATGGTTGGTTATATGGTATGGCTGGAACTACTACTGTATGGTTGGTTATATGGTATGGCTGGAACTACTACTGTATGGTTGGTTATATGGTATGGCTGGAACTACTACTGTATGGTTGGTTATATGGTATGGCTGGAACTACTACTGTATGGTTGGTTATATGGTATGGCTGGAACTACTACTGTATGGTTGGTTATATGGTATGGCTGGAACTACTACTGTATGGTTGGTTATATGGTATGGCTGGAACTACTACTGTATGGTTGGTTATATGGTATGGCTGGAACTACTACTGTATGGTTGGTTATTTATACAGTATATGGTATGGCTGGAACTACTACTGTATGGTTGGTTATATGGTATGGCTGGAACTACTACTGTATGGTTGGTTATATGGTATGGCTGGAACTACTACTGTATGGTTGGTTATTTATACAGTATATGGTATGGCTGGAACTACTACTGTATGGTTGGTTATATGGTATGGCTGGAACTACTACTGTATGGGCAGCAAATCCCTACCCAGTAACTATCGTCCAATTAGCTTAACCTCAGTTGTATGTAAAATGCTAGAAACGGTCATACGAGACAGACTCGTAAATCACTTAGAGGAAAATAACATACTTAAAGATACTCAACACGGCTTTCGTAAAAAACGTTCCTGTTTAACAAACCTCTTAGACTTCTTCCACGATATCCTCAACCTCTACGATGAGAGTAAAGCTGTAGATATTATATACCTTGATTTTCAAAAGGCCTTTGACAAAGTTCCCCACAAACGTTTACTGCTAAAACTAAAAGCGCATGGAATACAAGACGGTGTGTTGAAATGGATGGAAAATTGGCTCAGCGACAGAAAGCAAAGAGTAGTCATAAACGGTAAGGCATCTAATTGGACCAATGTAAGTAGCGGGGTACCCCAGGGATCGGTACTAGGACCAATTATCTTTCTAATTTACATCAACGACATAGATGAGGGCCTCACCTGTACAATCTCAAAATTTGCTGACGATACAAAAATTGCAAATAGCGTACTCTCAAAAGAACAAGTTGACGATATGCAACACAATCTAGATAAATTGACATGTTGGGCCCAAATTTGGCAAATGAGTTTCAATGCGGATAAATGTAAAGTACTACATATCGGATACCTAAATGAGAAAGCAAACTATTCGATGAATGGCACTCAGCTTAAGAATGTAAACAGAGAAACCGATCTGGGAGTAACAATATCGAGTAATCTAAAACCGAGTCAACAATGTTCAGAAGTTGTTAAGAAGGCAAACAAAATAATTGGCTTTATAGGCAGGTCATTTGAGCATAAATCCAAAGAAGTTATCCTAACCCTTTACAATTCCTTAGTCCGCCCTCTTCTGGAATACTGCGTTCAATCCTGGTGCCCTTATTACCAAAAAGATATAAACAAGCTAGAACGAGTTCAACGTAGAGTTACCAAAATGATACCTAGCCTAAAGAACAAACCATACGAAGAGCGTCTTAGAGAATTAAATCTATTTCCTTTAACCCAGCGCAGATTAAGAGGTGACTTAATTCAAGTGTTCAAAATCATCAAAGGCATCGACAATATGAACTGTAGTAAGTACTTCACTATCAACCAATCTAATTACACGCGGGGAAACGGTTGCAAAATTATTGGTAAATCTTTTAACTCACACGAATCTAAGAATTTCTTCAATCGAGTTGTCAACTTGTGGAATGGGCTTCCCCGAAACGTTATAGACTGCATCACCGTTGATTCATTTAAACTCCGCGTAGACAAATATCTCGCATCAAACCCGCGACTGACTGCGTTTGTAAATGAATAACTTTATTTTATCCCCCCCTCAGTTACTAACCCATCTGTCCCCTACTAACTTCCTAATCCTGCCACGGACATTAGTTCCAGGGCAGTAATTCCCTTTCCAATGTTCCCTTACCCACTCTAAACCACTGTTTGGACACTTGATCCTCAGTGTTTTGGAGGACAAGCAACCTAGAAGGGTCACTAGATCTGTTGTTGCTTGATTTCCTTTGTACTCCTTTGTACTCCTTTGTATGGTTGGTTATATTGTATGGCTGGAACTACTACTGTATGGTTGGTTATATGGTATGGCTGGAACTACTACTGTATGGTTGGTTATATGGTATGGCTGGAACTACTACTGTATGGTTGGTTGTTGTTGTTGTTGTTGTTCCCCAAGCTGCCTGGCCGAACAGCCCCAAGGCCCCGAGTAAGGCCAAGGCCATAAACGAGCGCCCCCACAGAACCCTCCCTGCCGACCACAATAAAGCCTGGGTGACCGAAGCCACTCCATGGCGGGGAGCTGAGAGGGTGCGTAAACGCCCGGGAAACCAAAGCCCCACCCAGGGCCCTGTGCCCCTCAGCAATTATGAAGAGAAAGTTGAGGGGCAAAGGAATAATGGGACGCTTTAGCTTCCAATCTTGGTAGATTGGGAGGTCAATCCACGGAAGAGACGCCGTCACTTGAGATTTAGAAAATATATAAGTAAAAGGAACAGTCAGAGTAAGCTATGGGTATGGCAGAGATCGCTCAGGTCTCACTCTGATAGACCAGCCCATCGCCAGAATGGTTGTATGGTTGGTTATATGGTATGGCTGGAACTACTACTGTATGGTTGGTTATATGGTATGGCTGGAACTACTACTGTATGGTTGGTTATATGGTATGGCTGGAACTACTACTGTATGGTTGGTTATATGGTATGGCTGGAACTACTACTGTATGGTTGGTTATATGGTATGGCTGGAACTACTACTGTATGGTTGGTTATATGGTATGGCTGGAACTACTACTACTGTATGGTTGGTTATATGGTATGGCTGGAACTACTACTGTATGGTTGGTTATATGGTATGGCTGGAACTACTACTGTATGGTTGGTTATATGGTATGGCTGGAACTACTACTGTATGGTTGGTTATATGGTATGGCTGGAACTACTACTGTATGGTTGGTTATATGGTATGGCTGGAACTACTACTGTATGGTTGGTTATATGGTATGGCTGGAACTACTATTGTATGGTTGGTTATATGGTATGGCTGGAACTACTACTGTATGGTTGGTTATATGGTATGGCTGGAACTACTACTGTATGGTTGGTTATATGGTATGGCTGGAACTACTACTGTATGGTTGGTTATATGGTATGGCTGGAACTACTACTGTATGGTTGGTTATATGGTATGGCTGGAACTACTACTGTATGGTTGGTTATATGGTATGGCTGGAACTACTACTGTATGTTTGGTTATATGGTATGGCTGGAACTACTACTGTATGGTTGGTTACATGGTATGGCTGGAACTACTACTGTATGGTTGGTTATATGGTATGGCTGGAACTACTACTGTATGGTTGGTTATATGGTATGGCTGGAACTACTACTGTATGGTTGGTTATATGGTATGGCTGGAACTACTACTGTATGGTTGGTTATATGGTATGGCTGGAACTACTACTGTATGGTTGGTTATATGGTATGGCTGGAACTACTACTGTATGGTTGGTTATATGGTATGGCTGGAACTACTACTGTATGGTTGGTTATATGTATGGCTGGAACTACTACTGTATGGTTGGTTATATGGTATGGCTGGAACTACTACTGTATGGTTGGTTATATGGTATGGCTGGAACTACTACTGTATGGTTGGTTATATGGTATGGCTGGAACTACTACTGTATGGTTGGTTATATGGTATGGCTGGAACTACTACTGTATGGTTGGTTATTTATACAGTATATGGTATGGCTGGAACTAGTACTGTATGGTTGGTTATATGGTATGGCTGGAACTACTACTGTATGGTTGGTTATTTATACAGTATATGGTATGGCTGGAACTACTACTGTATGGTTGGTTATATGGTATGGCTGGAACTACTACTGTATGGCTGGTTATATGGTATGGCTGGAACTACTACTGTATGGTTGGTTATATGGTATGGCTGGAACTACTACTGTATGGTTGGTTATATGGTATGGCTGGAACTACTACTGTATGGTTGGTTATATGGTATGGCTGGAACTACTACTGTATGGTTGGTTATATGGTATGGCTGGAACTACTACTGTATGGTTGGTTATATGGTATGGCTGGAACTACTACTGTATGGTTGGTTATATGGTATGGCTGGAACTACTACTGTATGGTTGGTTATATGGTATGGCTGGAACTACTACTGTATGGTTGGTTATATGGTATGGCTGGAACTACTACTGTATGGTTGGTTATATGGTATGGCTGGAACTACTACTGTATGGTTGGTTATATGGTATGGCTGGAACTACTACTGTATGGTTGGTTATATGGTATGGCTGGAACTACTACTGTATGGTTGGTTATATGGTATGGCTGGAACTACTACTGTATGGTTGGTTATATTGTATGGCTGGAACTACTACTGTATGGTTGGTTATATTGTATGGCTGGAACTACTACTGTATGGTTGGTTATATGGTATGGCTGGAACTACTACTGTATGGTTGGTTATATGGTATGGCTGGAACTACTACTGTATGGTTGGTTATATGGTATGGCTGGAACTACTACTGTATAGTTGGTTATATGGTATGGCTGGAACTACTACTGTTTGGTTGGTTATATGGTATGGCTGGAACTACTACTGTATGGTTGGTTATATGGTATGGCTGGAACTACTACTGTATGGTTGGTTATATGGTATGGCTGGAACTACTACTGTATGGTTGGTTATATGGTATGGCTGGAACTACTACTGTATGGTTGGTTATATGGTATGGCTGGAACTACTACTGTATGGTTGGTTATATGGTATGGCTGGAACTACTACTGTATGGTTGGTTATATGGTATGGCTGGAACTACTACTGTATGGTTGGTTATATGGTATGGCTGGAACTACTACTGTATGGTTGGTTATATGGTATGGCTGGAACTACTACTGTATGGTTGGTTATATGGTATGGCTGGAACTACTACTGTATGGTTGGTTATATGGTATGGCTGGAACTACTACTGTATGGTTGGTTATATGGTATGGCTGGAACTACTACTGTATGGTTGGTTATATGGTATGGCTGGAACTACTACTGTATGGTTGGTTATATGGTATGGCTGGAACTACTACTGTATGGTTGGTTATATGGTATGGCTGGAACTACTACTGTATGGTTGGTTATATGGTATGGCTGGAACTACTACTGTATGGTTGGTTATATGGTATGGCTGGAACTACTAGTGTATGGTTGGTTATATGGTATGGCTGCAACTACTACTGTATGGTTGGTTATATGGTATGGCTGGAACTACTACTGTATGGTTGGTTATATGGTATGGCTGGAACTACTACTGTATGGTTGGTTATATGGTATGGCTGGAACTACTACTGTATGGTTGGTTATTTAGATAGGAACAAACACTGAAAGTTAAGGGGAGCCAGACCGTTTATCTGGACCCGCTTCTCCCTAATGTTTAGCCCCACTAGTTTTCAGTTTATAAGACGTTCGGCCCATTAGTTTGGCGATTTTTACACCTTCCGCCCCATTTCGTTGTCAATTTTAAGACCTTTCGTGCCATTTAGGTGTCCATTATTTCCTGGCGAGCGATAGCGAGCCTGCAATTTTAAGAGGAACCGGCCTTTGGCCGGGAAATTTTTCTACAGAAAAATATACAAAATTATCTTGAAGAGGGTCTAGGGGTGTTTTTCTTAGCTTGATGGAGGTCTAGGGAGGAAACTAAAACAATATATGAATAAATGAATTAATAGACCAAACAAACGGTCAGTCTCCCCTTAAGTAAGGATGAAAGGGTTGACAACCTGGAGACATTACCGGTATTAGTATTAGTATTTTGTTTTTTCTTTCTCTTAAATTATTATTGTCCTAATTTCTTTCTGTCTTGATAGCGTAATGCATAAATGCGCGTAATTTCAGTACCGGCTTAAGCCGGTATCACACAAGAGCATTTGTAGTCAACATGCGATGATGAACATTTTTCTGGCAACTTTTCTGAAATATTTTGCACTGGTATCGGAAACTATACTGATGGTAGATAAATTTAGATAACCGGAATATTATGAATGTTGACCTCATAAGCTGCCAGACCAGTGTTGAGCATAAATGTTGAGGGAAAATGCGCTCGTGTGATACCGGCTTTACATACTTGGCGATTCACACAGTTTTGGAGTTATATATACCCGAAGTAAATGTCGTCCACCGGCAATATCCCCGCAGTCCGGAAATGGGAGTGATAACCTTGCTATTGAACCGCGGTATACCCACCAAGTTTAAGGGGGTCACCTGATTTTGGCGAGTGATAGCGAGCCAGCATTGCTTGGAGAAATCCGGCTTCGCCGGAGAAATTTTCTATCGAAAAAGGTACAAATTTAGCCTGCTGTCAAAAAAAAAAGAAAAAGATGTGTTGGCTCGCTACCGCTCATCAGAAAAAAATATCGACACCTGGATGGGTATAAACGTCTTTAAAAAAAGTAGGCTGAATTGGGGTCGAATGAACACAACCCAAAGAGAGAGGGAGAGAAAAAAAAAAACAAAAAAAAACGAGGTGGACCAAGTTTAATATTCTGAAATATTAGGTTAGTGCCGAGTGGGGGGTATAGACTGTCCGAGATGACAGGTGGAAAAATATATGACTGTACAATGATGGTAAGGTACAGCTGGGCTAATAAGTCATGTCTCGGCACCAAGTTTGTTTTGATCAATAAATGGTATCGGCAATATGTAAAACTTGGTTTATTCGTTTCGAGTGAGATGTACACACATGTTCCGACTCTTACCCGCCCAATTCAACATCTGACATACATCAATAGAGCACAGAGCGAGCCAATCGTAATGCCAGCTGAGATCTGACTTATTAGCGCTACCATACATTTATTTTATTTTTGTTTTCTATATTCCAACTACTCCCTCTCGGGCATAGGCTGAGAGCCTTTACACTACACTGCTGAACACGATAAGGCCCGTGAGGTCTTTCTCCAGTCTAGTGAGTGAGACATGCGAAGCACCCCGTTTCGAAGCAACTCCATCTCTGAAGCCTCTTCGCCTCTGCGCTTCACCGTCTCATCCCCCACGCTCGGAATCTCACTCTCAAAACGCCATCTATTGAGCAATTAACTCACTAGGCATTGCCCCCCTGTACCATATTTTGAATATGGGAATATTCATACAATGATATTTAATCAGGGAACAATGAGGGTATGTTTTTGGCATTTCGGTGCGCTCTGGTAATGCACTGACACTAGGTACAGCTCATAAGCGTTAAATACTGTATAACTAATAGCTTGGAGGATGCCCAACCCCGAAAGGGGTTGAAATAGGGGGGATATCCCCTCGCCAAAATAGGCTTTCTAGGGCCTTTCCTAGCTGATGCTGAGAGGATTGGGTTCTAGTTATGTGGTGATGGGCTGGTCTATCAAAGTGAGAACTGAGCGATCTCTGCCATACCCATAGCTTACTCTGACTGTTCCTTTTACTTATATATTTTCTAGATCTCAAGTGACGGCGTCTCTTCCGTGGATTGACCTCCCAATCTACCAAGATTGTAAGCCAAAGCGTCACATTCTTCCTTTGCCCCTCACCTTTCTCTTCATAATTGCTAAGCGGCACAGGGCCCTTGGTGGGGCTTTGGTTTCCCGGGCGTTTCCGCACCCTCCTCAGCTCCCCGCCATGGAGTGGCTTCGGTCACCCAGGCTTTATTGTGGTCGGCAGGGAAGGTTGTGTAGGTGCGCTCGGTTATGGCCTTTGCCTTGCTCGGGGCATTGGGGCTGTTCAGCCAGGCAGCTTGGGGAACAACAACAACAACAACAACTAGGTACAGCACAAATTCCATCCCAATAATATTTTCCCATTGACATATTGGGATTCGACCTGGGTCCATTGGATTACCAGTCCAGTGGCAAGACCACTCTGCCACACACACCCTGTTCTGTTGTGTTCTTTTCCGTGATCTTATATATGGAAGCATAATAGTATGAATGAATTGCGAGGGTGGTTTCTTTTCGGTATCAGTCGACTAGTCAGCTGCTATATTTCTCTCCTTTTCTCTCTATCTCTAGGTTGCATCTATTCGGCCCCATTCAGCCTACTGTTTTAAGACGTATATCTCCATCCAGGTGTTGAAATTTTCCTGGCGAGCAGGAGCGAGCCAGCATATATTTTTAATATGTTTTTAACAGCAGGCTGAATTTGTACATTTTTCGATAGAAAAATGTCTGTGAAGCCGGATTTGTCCATACAATGCTGGCTCGCTATCACTCACCAGGAAGAAATCGTCACCTGGATGGGGATACATGTCTTTAAATACTAGGCTGAATAGCGCCGAATGGAGACAAGCAAGAGAAAAAGAGAAAAAGAGAGAAAAAACCAGGTGACCTCCCTTAACCCCTGCACAAGAAACTACTCTCGTAATTCAACCATGCGTATGATACTACCACGGATATGATCACTCGGAGAGGAACACAACTACTCTCGTAATTCAACAATGCGTATGATACTACCACGGATATGATCACTCGGAGAGGAACACAACTACTCTCGTAATTCAACCATGCGTATGATACTACCACGGATATGATCACTTGGAGAGGAACACAACTACTCTCGTAATTCAACCATGCGTATGATACTACCACGGATATGATCACTTGGAGAGGAACACAACTACTCTCGTAATTCAACCATGCGTATGATACTACCACGGATATGATCACTCGGAGAGGAACACAACTACTCTCGTAATTCAACCATGCGTATGATACTACCACGGATATGATCACTCGGAGAGGAACACAACTACTCTCGTAGTTCAACCTTGCGTATGATACTACCACGGATATGATCACTCGGAGAGGAACACAACTACTCTCGTAATTCAACCATGCGTATGATACTACCACGGATATGATCACTCGGAGAGGAACACAACTACTCTCGTAATTTAACCATGCGTATGATACTACCACGGATATGATCACTCGGAGAGGAACACAACTACTCTCGTAATTTAACCATGCGTATGATACTACCACGGATATGATCACTCGGAGAGGAACACAACTTATGTGGGCAACTGTACGGCAGGTATTATTCTGCTATGTAACCTTAAAGGGAGGTTTTTAGTTTGTTTCCTAGAACTTCATCAAGCTTAAAAGATACACCTCCTAGATCCCCTTTCAAGATATATATGTAAATTTTTCGGTAGAAAAATGTCCAGGCCGAAGGCCAATTCCTCATAAGGGAGGTGCCCTGTTTTCGTTCTGTCCTTTTCTATCTTTCTCTGGCTTGTATCCATTTGGCCCCATTCAGCCTACTGTTTTAAGACTTTTATCCCCATCTAGGTGTCAATTTTTTACTGGAGAGCAGTAGGGAGCCAGCAAATTTGTTATCTTTGTTTGACAGCAGGCTAAATTTGCACATATTTCGATTGAAAAATTTCTCCGGCGAAGCCGGATTTCTTCATAATTATAATGCTGGCTCGCTATCGCTCGCCAGGAAGAAATCGACACCTAGATGGGTATACACGTCTTAAAATAGTTGGCTGAATGGGGCCGAATAGATACAAGCCAGAGAAAGAGAGAAAAGGACAGACATAACAAAAAGCAGGTCACCCCCCCTTAAATTGCAGGCTTGCTTTCGCTCACCAGAAAGATATCGACACCTAAATGGCACGAAAGGTCTTAAAATTGACAGAAATGGGGCGAAAGTTCTTAACATTGCCAAACTAATGGAGCGAACGTCTAAAATCTCAAAATCAATGTGGCTAAACATGAGCGAGAAAGGGTACCAGAACAACTCTCCCCTTAAGTAATGCGTTATATATATTCAATTTTGTAAATGGTATTACATAGGTAATTGTGATAAAGACAATCAGCTGTGACCTCTGGAAAGTGAGTGTGACCTTAGTGTTAATCACCACTAATTTAATTTATTTTATTTTATTTTATTTTTGCCCACATACATCCCTTTTCGAAGTTAGAACATTCTTTACAACATGTAGTTCCCAGGGCACATAGCTGTGACTAAGTATATTATATACAATTGCATTTTGATAGATCGAGTTATAGCCAGGTGCCTTTAAGAGAGACATCTCTCAAAAGGCTCAGCCTTATTTTTTATATTATTATTACATATTTTTGTTTTTAACAAATTATTTGTAAGCAAAATTGTATTGTATACTAAAGGCTAAATAAAAATATTTCAATCAATCAATTCACAATGGGCAGAGTAATTCAGAGTGCCGTGAATGCTTGAATGGAGAAAAACACACACAAAACCTTGTCATCTTTCTAAAGGCACTTTGGGTTTATAACAATAACAAACGTTTTGTGTCTAGTGGTTCTCTTTCTCCATATTGCTTCCACTTATATAACAAACGTTTTGTGTCTAGTGGTTATCTTTCTCCATATTGCTTCCACTTATATAACAATTAAGGGGGCTTAACACTGAACCCCGATGGACTCCAACACGGGCTGCGAACTCATCACTCAGTACACCCTTCACCCTCATCGCACTTCGCGAATCCTCATACATCTTCATTATCACACGCACCAGCCACTCTTCCACACCAAGTTTCCTCATAGCCCACTGCACAACATCTCTAGGCACCCTATCAAAGGCCTTCTCCAGGTCTACAAACACAAAGTAAAGATCCCTGCCTTTTAGTAAGTATCTTTCCTGTATCTGCCTGACTATGAAGATAGCATCGGTTGTACCCCATCCTGGCATAAAACCAAACTGCATATCATCAACGGAGATGCTTTGCCTGATCAAACCCTCAAAGACTCTCTCACAGACCTTCATGATTTGGTCAAGCATTTTCAGGCCCCTATAATTTCCTCTATCTAGCGCATCCCCTTTTCCTTTGTATATATTTACTATTACACTTTTGTGCCAATCCTCTGGGATTTTCTCATCTTTAATAATGGTGTTTATCAACTCAGCGACTAAGTTTACACCAGTATCCCCTGAGGCCTTTATCATCTCAGCGACAATGTCAGAGCAACCTGGAGCTTTACCGTCCTTCATTTTATTGATTGCGTCGCTCACTACAGCTGGTGCTATCAAAGGAGGGGGCCCAGATATTGGTTTTTCGATACTAAGCTGTTCCTTATCCCATTCAAACTCTACATTTAGCAATCATTCATAGTGTACCTTCCATGTTTCTCTGATTTCATTTTCTACATACACAATCTTCCCATTATCGTTTCTAACACACTGTTCACTTATGATATCCCTACTGTCATTTTTAACTCGCCTAGCAAGAGCAAAATAGGGGTGGCTCAATGTCATTGCTAACTTATCGTCCAGTGATAGATATGCTAACCATCCAACTGAGTGATGATCTACAACTTTCCTGCACTGGTCATACCTTTGGCTGAGATGTCCTGGGTGATATAATTCTGGTCAATAAGGGCACCGGTGTGAGGAGGACTTCCTGTGGGGTTGGTAGTAGTCCTTCTGGGCTTCTTCACTATGGTGGTGGCGTGGTTTAGAGGTATTGGGCGCCTGGACTTTTCTTGGTTATGGTGCCTTTTCCAGTGTCTTCTCTCCGTTCTACTTTTATTGCTTCTTGGCACTTCCGTATTGTCCAGGTGTTTGGATAAATCTCTCTTGGGTGTTGTAGATGGTGTTGTGGAGATTGCAGCAACTCTGGCATACCTTATGGGGCTGTGTGTTGTTCCCTTGTGGCTTGGAGGTGTGGTATGTAGAGGAGAAGAGATGCTTGGTGGTGAAACACGTTGGGGCATTTGTTTTTCTATTACTTTACCTCCTTCCTCCCGATGCAAGCCACGACCACGTGGCTGGAGTTGGAACACCCAAGCATCGTGGTCCCTGGAAAAGCAGCTGCAGGTATCCAGGTACTTCCACCATTTCTTCGACCTTGTGTCTGCGTGTCTGTTTAGGTCTGCAAATATTGTTAGGTATGATACTTCTTGGTAGTTATCCTGTTTATTATTCCTAGGGGGTAGAGGAGAAACAGATATAAATTAAATAACTAAACCTGGAAAGATGAATTGGCCTAGGCTATAAATATGATACCGGTCGGCGTTGGACTTACGTGTTAAATTGTATATGTAGGCTATCTGTGGTAGTCCCAGTAATATCTATGAAGTACTTCTAGTATTAATGGAACTTAGCTGTGATGCAAAGAGTGTAGGTTAGGTGATGGACATGTCGATAGGTGAAGATCAGTGAAGTTCTGTTGTTATGTGGCAGCAACTGATGGTTTGTTGTGAGCGGGACGAAGTCTCTGTGTGAAGTGTACTGAGATTCCCTTTTATCGTAACAATATAAAATATATTTAACACCTTACGAGCGGCCTATGCGGTTTATTTATGTGTACTGCCCAGCGGGGTGTTTTTAGCCAAAATAGGGCTGTTTACGTGATCATTTTCATGCCTAAATAAGACCCAGAACGTAAAACAAGTATCTATCCCTGAAAGGGCATAAACAGAGCTTTCGAATGACACCATAACGATCCTTGTATGATGGATAGTTTTCTTGCAATAACCGTGCAACGCGAGTGCAAAAAGCAGGTAATTCGGTACTTTCGGTACATAATTGAGTATGTAGCGAGTGAGAGAGGGAGGAGGGAGCTGAGATTTGTGTCAGTAGGTTCGCCGCGGTGGTCTGGAGCAGTCATACGCTCGCTAGTCTCCTGCCACCACTTGTCTCTCTCTCTCAGCCACATTACGTGCTGAAATTGCCACTCGAGTTATGTCGAGCGCCGCCACATAGTCCAGCTTTATTTAACTCGACTTAAGTGGTGGGCCGCTTTTTAAGGGTTAAGGGTTCTATATCGTCCCCCGTGATTAAATAATAAGGGAAAACAAACTAAGATATAATTGGTGCAACCACAGTAATATTTATCTACAAAGATAAATAAAGTAATGTGTATAAACAAAAAGGAACCAGCTGTCGTGAACCCGGGAAATTCAAACTACGGTATATATACCAGCTAGGATTCACGACATACTCCGCCACCAGTTATATACAAAGTATTTACAATTGTCCCGTCCCGATCATGGATCGCCACAACTGGGAGGAACCCAAAGCAGCCCGACGTGACGGCCTCTGAGGGGTATCACCTCGGTCCGCTCCAGTAGCAGGAAGGATATTATCAGAGTTCGACTTGCTGTCGCCATCCACTACCTCTAAATCTATCTCTAGTGGGTATAGCTTAACCACCGGTCTGGTGGTCAAACCGGCTCCTGTTTTTACCTGAACTACCCTACATTAGTGGTCAGGACCACGAAGAAGTTTCATTATCCAATGCTCGACCCAGTACCTTTTTCAAGCCAGCCTTTAGGATGCCAATGACCCGTTCCCATATGGCACCGAACCATGGCACCCTGGCCGGTATAAACCGCCACTCGGACTTGAATTCCGCTAGAGTACCTTTTAACCTTGCATCATTTATCAACTCCCGTAATGTACTGGCTCCGCTAACAAATGTGGTTGCATTATCACTCATCATAATCCCAGGGTAACCCCTCCTGCTACTAAACCTACGGAATGCATGCAAAAATGATTCACAGGAGAGGTTAGACACCGTCTCTACATGGACCACTCTAGTAACTGCACAGGTGAATAAGACTACATATAGTTTACTTACAGTACCCCCCCTCTCTTTTACTGCCAAGGCACCTGTGTAGTCAACCCCCGTTACCTGGAAAGGACTCACTTTCTGAACCCTAAACTCCGGCAATGGAGGGGCCTGTACAGCATGGTATGATTTACCTTGCAATCTCTTGCAGATGATACATCCCCCTAAGTCTTTCTTTACTACCTGTCTATTCTTGGGGATCCACCATCTTTGCCTTATGTAATTTACAACATAACTAACAGCCACTATGGTTACACACTTTGTGGCAGTAATTACTAAGGAGAGTGGCTATACAATGTTTATTAGGGATAAGGATAGGGTACTTGGCGCTATCATGTAAAGCTGAAAAGTGTAGCCTACCTCTACAGCGTATCATGCCTCCCTCCATTTAGAGGCCTAACTGCTTCACTATATAGCTTGGTGTGCCCTGTCCTTTTGACAAATAGTGGTGTTCCTCAGAGTAAGCTTCTCTCTGAGCTACCTTAATCATGGCTGACTCTGCTGCTCTTAATTCCGGCACCGTCAAGTATGCCGGTTTTGCCTGATAGTTCCCTTGTGTCTTCTCTCTAAGAGTCCTAATAAACCTAAGGACCCATGCCATTACATGCCATGACTTCATATATGAGCCATACCGGTCCCAATTCAATATGACAGTAGGGGCAACCAGTACCGGCAATGACAGGGTTCCTTCTTGACTCATGTTCCAACCCACTGTGGTGTCCCCTCTTATTGAGCCCCCTATTGAGCCATGATCAGGCCATATAATTTGGTTAGGTAGCCATGTGGTATTGTGGGCCCTCCCCACCAAAGCAAAGAAGCAACTAAGGACACATATGAAATCCCTCTGATCACTAGATCACTGGGGTTGTCCTCTGTGGACACATAACGAAAATGAGCGCCGGGGACTAATGACTTTATCTCATCAACTCTATTTTGAACATAAATAGGCAAATAACTTTTACTAGAAAACCAGCATAGGGTTATCCGGCTGTCCGACCAGAGGTATACATTCTCTATAATCAGCTCGTCCGCGTAGGCCTCACATATATAACATGCGAGACGAGCTGCGAGAAGAACAGCAGTCAACTCCATCTTAGGTATGGTGAGGGACTTAATAGGTGCCACCTTAGCTTTGGCCATTACTAACCTACTCACCTCATCACCAACCGCATAGGCCGCTACACCATATGCTACTGAGCTAGCGTCACTAAATAGGTGCAGCATAACCCTCTTAGAATTAGTGACCTGACGGGGAAACATGATACCTGTACTATCTATCATATCGTCATAAATACCCTGCCAGTTAGCTCTCATGTCATCTGGAATTGGGATATCCCACCCACACTCTAATCTCCACAAGTCCTGTACGAACCTCCGCACCTGGATGGTTACCGGTAGCAACACTCCTAGAGGATCAAACACACTCGCGGTTAGACTTGCGTTACAGCCTCGCGTTTTGTAACCAATGCAGGGCTACTTCCGCGTCAATTAACCTGTAACATATCCTTATCAGTCAGCCACTCAACGCCAAGTACCTTAACCCCGTCTTGTTTGGCGGAAGCTATACCCTTCAGGTGCAACAGTTCCCGCAAACTCTCATTATTTGTGACCCACTCACGTAAAGACAGGTTAGTGCTGGAAAATATTCTACGGGCATCCCAACATTGTTGTTGCAAATCACTTACATCATCACCAGTCCCCTGTAAGTTATCAATATACAACCCCCTTTTTAGCTTACTAACTACTTGACTGTTCTCCTGTATCATAGACATGAATGGTAGCATTAAGAAGGAACTGGGAACAGGTGGCCCCGAACAGAACTGCATGGAACCGGTAGACAATGTAAGGACTTGAAACATCCAAGGGATCAACAGGCCACAGAAACCTAGTAGCATCCCTATCCTTCTCACTCAACCCCACCATGAGAAATGCTTTCTCAATATCACTCACCCAGGCAAATTGATGGCATCTAAAGCGCAGAAGCACCTGGGTGAGGTCAGCCACTAGCGATGGACCTGTATGGAGACAGTCATTCAGACTGAACGCCTTCTCGTCCATCCTAGCCGAACAGTCAAACACTATCCGTACAGGCGTAGTAACACTATCCGCAATAAGGAGGAAGCATTCAAACGGTACCGACGCCTTAAAACTCAAGACTCTCATTCTTCATATGTTTCTGCCCGGAATCAAGCCAAATCTGTTCTTCGACTTGCCAAACACTCTTTCATCAATAATAAATGCACTGAACTATCCAACTCTAGCTCTTCCCAAGATTTCTGGCATCTAGCCAAAAACCTCTCCAACAATTTCTCATCCTCGTCTTTCCCTCCCCTTTCCCACTCTGATGGCACAACCATCACTTCTTCCTCTGACAAAGCTAAACTCTTCGCTCAAACTTTTGCTAGAAACTCCACCTTGGATGATTCCGGTGCTATTCCTCTCCCTCCTCCTCTCTCTTACTTATGCCTAATATCCTAATCTCTTCTAAAGATGTACTTTCTACCCTCTGGGCTTAACACTAATAAGGCGTACGGTCCGGACGGTGTTCCTCCTGTTGTTCTCAAAAACTGTGCTTCCGTGCTGACTCCCTGCCGGCAAACTCTTTCGTCTCTGTCTATCCTCTAACGTCTTCCCTTCATGCTGGAAGTTTGCTCACATTCAACCTGTCCCAAAGAAGGGTGACCGCTCTCAACCCTCCAACTATCGTCCACTTGCTCTTATCTCTTGTCTTTCTAAAGTTTTTGAAACTATTCTTGCTTCCAAATTTCTTAAGCATTTCTCTTCTCATAATCTGCTCTCAGATCGCCAGTATGGCTTCCTTAAGGGTCGCTCTACTGGTGATCTTCTTTCATATCTTACTAACTCTTGGTCATCCTCCTTTCGGGACTTCGGTGAGACTTTTTCTATTGCACTAGACATATCGAAAGCCTTCGATAGAGTCTGGCATAAATCTTTACTTTCTAAACTACCCTCCTTCGGTTTCTATCCCTCCATCTGTGCCTTTGTCTCTAATTTCCTTTCCAGCTGTTCCATAGCCGCGGTTGTGGACGGCCATTGTTCACTTCCTCACCCTATAAACTCCGGTGTTCCTCAGGGCTCTGTCCTATCTCCTATTCTCTTTCTAATTTTTATAAATTATCTCCATAACTGTACCTTAATTCCCATCCATTCATACGCAGACGACTCAATCTTACACTACTCCATTAGTTTTTCAGAACGCCCCAGCCAGCAATTCCTCAACGACAAACGTAATGAAGCCATAGAACTCCTAAATTCTGATCTAAATACTATTTCCAATTGGGGCAGAGAAAACCTTGTTAACTTTAATGCTTCCAAAACCCAATTTCTCCATCTATCTACCCGTCAGGATCTCCCAGCGGACTATCCCTTATTCTTCAACAATACAAAAATCAACCCTTCATCTTCTCTCAATATTCGTGGTGTCTCTTTTTCTTCTGCTCTCATTTGGAAGGACCATATTACCAGTCTTGCTAAGGCAGCCTCCCAGAAGCTGGGTGTGCTCAACCGCCTTAGGGTGTTCTTGCTCTGTATAGGGGCATAGTGCGCCCTTGTATTGAGTATTGTTCACATGTGTGGGGAGGTTCCTCTCAAACCGCTCTCCTAGACAAAGTTGAAAGGAAGGCCTTTCGTATCATTAACTCCCGTCCACTCACCAACTCTCTGCAATCTCTCTCTCTCCGCCGCAATGTTGCATCTCTTTCACTATTCTATCGCTACTATAATAATCAGTGTTCCTCAGAGCTATCCCAGTGCATACCACCTCCTTTACGTAGGGCACGTGGTACCCGTCTTGCAACTCAATCCCACCCCTACTCTGTGCAACTCTCCAACCCAAGAGTGAAACGTTACTCTCAAACTTTCTTCTACTCAACAGCTGAGCTCTGGAACTCTCTCCCAGAATCAGTCTTTCCCTCTTCCTATGACTTAAATTGCTTCAAACTCCGTGTATCCAGGCATTTTGGCTCGAACGTCCCTTGATTTTGGCCCTGTCACTCTTTCAACTATGGGGGAGGCACTCGCTATAGGCAGTTATGCCTTTTGCCTCCCTCAATCACATAGAAAAAATAAATAAATCAAAATACCATGGTGAGCTAAGTAGTGAATGGGATGACCAGCTTGATTCCTGTTTTCTACCCTTTCAATAAACCCCCTTGCTATCTGATTATCCAGAACCTTTGTATACTGTTGACAGTAGTTGGGATCTTTTATAAACTTATGCTGCAAGCCTCTCATTCTACCCAGGGCTAACTTAAAGTTATCAGGTAATTTATCTATGTTTTCTCTCCACGGCAGTTCCACTACATACTGTCCCTGTGCTTCGGAATACTGTACCATTTCAGAAAATCTATTTAAGAGTCTCTCCCCACCCTTACCAGTCTCATTAGGACTTATACCAATATGGTCCAAGTCCCATAGAGCTGTCAGATCCTTTAATTCTGGAGAATTCCTGCCAATATCTTCCTGTATCTCCACTAAAGGGTCTACTGCTAACTTAAGAACAGTGACTAACTCTACATGGGTCTCTTCTATATCAGACTGATAAGTGCCACTCAGTGCATAACCATAAATTGTGGGTAACATAACTATACTTGCTTCCCTGACTTAGCCTGAATGTACAAAGTGGTAATAAAAGTCCACCCCAAATCAGTAACCCTATCATATCTCCATCAGTGATACCTGGATCGGCTAATTTGTAACCCCGAGCCCTGATAGCATTTACCTCCATCCCTAATCCTCTCCCTGGTTTGTATACTGGTAACTCCTCCACCACAATGGCTCTCAATTTACGCACCCTTCTTCTGTGATGATAGGTTAACTCTACTATTTCATACTCAGTACTACCATGTGAGCCAGTAAATCCCTGGAGCCTTAGCTGTTCCTTACTGACCCCAACGTAATCAAGCTGCGATAAAGCAGAGCGCAAGATGAAGGTACGTTGCGAACATTGGTCCAACAAAGCTCTTACTTTACTGGTATGACCGTTTCTGTCGGTCAAGGGAATCTGAATGGTAGGCAACAACACTGCATCATGGCCCGAAGCCACAGCCATGGTCACTGTTGGTTCAGGGGCTGCTGGTTGTCCAGTTTGTTCAAGGCGTGGCGTCGGACACAAATAATTAAAATGTTCCTGTTGGGCAGAATCGGCATGGCCTAATTTTAGGGTTAGTACACCCCTGGCTGCCATGTTCTGATGACAGGCGCCTGACGCACAATTTCAACTGCCTTGTTCTATTGGCCTTGGCGGGACTGTTCTTGTATTTTGCACACTTTGCCCAAAAATGTCCTGTCTTTAAACACAACTTACATCCATACTTCTGCTTGGTATTGGGTTTCTGATACACCGCATATGCTGCTGTGGCGGTCGCCCCAAACTGTTCTAGTGGATTATGTCTACTTTCTAGATTGCACACTTCAGTCTTAAACACACGAACATATTCATCCACATCCAGCCAGTTGTCTTTTAATTCACGCTTAATCACTTCAGAGAGTGCAGTAGGAAGTTTATTATGCAACAGTAGTGCACACATTTCACTTACTGTTACATCCATAGAGCGTAATGACTCTAACGCACACTCAAATGACGCGGAAAAATCTTTCAGAACACTGACCTCCTGGCTAGGATGCGGGAGATTACACAGTTTCGCTATGTGAGCTGCTTTGATGCGATCCTTTTGACCATAACTGTTTTTCAGTATTGTGACTGCTGGTTCATAACTTGCAGCGACCAAACTAAATCCACTAACAATTTGTAGAGCCTCACCACTAAGTTGTCCCTTTAGGTACGTAAATTTCTGAATGTCAGTTAAGTCTGTTTGGGAGTGAACACTATAATCAAAGAGCTCCCAGAAACCCATCCACTGTGTTGGATCCCCATCAAAAACTGGCAACTTCAGGGAGGGTAGCTTAATACCCTTCTGTTTCCTACTTGCTGCACTATCATGAGATCTACCAGTAGTGGTTGTCTGTAGAGCACTATCTAACTCAGCTAACTGACTGTTTACTTGATTAACATACTGCATATCTTTCACCATCTCATCCTCTAACTGATCATCTGAATATAAGCTATACAACTCTATGCTATACGACTCAATATCAGCTAGGGCCTTTTCTACAGTGATTTTCTCACCCCTTACATCATGCAGTGTAGCAGCATGTTCAATAAATTCAGACAAATTAGAGGTAAGCTTATTAATCCCTCCCTTCTTGGCGGCCCTGAACTGCCGCAATGACTTTATTTTATCCTCCATTCTTAAAAGTTTACGGTAACTAAAGCTTAAGGAACAACAATACTAATCGTCACTGTAGGCTAACCTATTCTAATCTATTCTAAGCCTAGGCTAACCTACTTACATTGATGATGACAGCAACCAAGCAAATTGAAGCATGCAGATCGCGTGCCCCCTGTGAGTTTACAAATGATCAAAGAAGAGGAAATTTTACCCTATGTCATATTACTATACTTTACTAGGCTATATTAAATTTTAACAAATTACAAAGAAAAAGAAAGAAGGATCAAGACTCCTCTGAAGGAGGAACAGCCGCAGCCGTCGTCCTAGTCTTTAGATCTAGCCTATTGCGTCGACTGCTCCTCCTCGGCCCTGTCCTTCTTCTCAAAGAAGGCATGCGCTCTGTTCAGTAGCCTATCTAACACCTTCCGGCTCCCTGGTACATCTAACCCAGGCTGAGGTCTGCCTGACAGTGTCCACCCTTGCCCCTGGTCTATAGATTTGCTTAACAAAAAAAGCAGGGCACTGCACTGGACGATCCAGCGGAAAATCCCGTACATAGGAATGGCCGAAGAGGGCCACCTTTCTCAAAGGCACAGGGTAATGACCGGACGATGGCACAAACTCTTGGCCAATGCCCCCTGCCCTTGCAGCTTTCCCCGGTGCGCCCCTCGGCATTTGAGGACCCTGGAGGACAAGGGGCGAATGCGCCAATACCTTACTTTCGAGTTATGAGTGTTTAAAGTCTGGAATAGGTGGCATACATAGCATATTACAGAATAGCATGTTATTATATACCATTAGAATCCTCTGGAAGAGACAAACTGATAGAAAATAAAAGAAAAAAAAAAAAAAAAAAAATTCAGCCTATAGTAATTATTGTTCAATCTGCTTGAAATTTAATCCTGTATTAGATGTCCATGAAACTAAGATACTGTTCAATTTTCAGCCAAAAAAACGCGCAAACGCGCGTGTCATTGCCCGGGAGGCGGGCCTTTAACCCGGGGAATGCTAGCCGGCCGCTCATTGGCTTGAGCGTGCGGGAACATTCGCCCTTCCACCTCCTACAATCCATACCTCCTCCGCCGCTACACAAGGTCGAAACAAGGGATTTAGAACCTAGGGTACTGAGCCCGCATGGGTGGGAATCGCAAAACGCTCTTCACACACTCTTCACCACGTGATTTTCAGTGCTTCCATCTATCGGGAACCAGTCCTAAATCAATTTTGCTCATGGTGGCAGATTCGCCCCTTTTCCTCCAGGGTCCTCATTTGTCCACTGGATCGCCCAGCTCTACACAAAGGCAGACAAGTCAGGCCTAATACCCCCCCAATTCCTATCAAATTATAACAGATGGCCCAGTGTCCTGGTCACGGCACCAATTATATCCTGTTTATTATTCCTAGGGGGTAGAGGAGAAACGGATATAAATTAAATAACTAAACCTGGAAAGATGAATTGGCCTAGGCTATAAATATGATACCGGTCGGCGTTGGACTTAGGTGTTAAATTGTATATGTAGGCTATCTGTGGTAGTCCCAGTAATATCTATGAAGTACTTCTAGTATTAAAGGAACTTAGCTGTGATGCAAAGAGTGTAGGTTAGGTGATGGACATGTCGATAGGTGAAGATCAGTGAAGTTCTGTTGTTATGTGGCAGCAACTGGTGGTTTGTTGTGAGCGGGACGAAGTCTCTGTGTGAAGTGTACTGAGATTCCCTTTTATCGAAACAATATAAAATATATTTGTTATGCCCTGATTTTATACTGGATTAACTTGGTATAGGTGAGTTCTGCAAGACTGGGTTATTGGATTTCTTGCAAAATACATAAAGAGAATCAACAGAGGACATAGATAATCTCGGATAGATGGTTTGTAATACAGCTTTATTATCAATAGCACTCAGGTAGAAGGTACGTAATAGAATTTCACGAACATTAGATGTTGGAGCACTCAGGTAGGTTATTGGACTTATTACAATCTCCCAGCACTTATCGCGGATTTGGATAGAGACATACTTCCCACTTCCAACGTTCAGGCATTATTCTTCTGATCACATTGCTTTATGATACGTAAGGTACATGAATCACACAGGTTAGGTATTTCGCTTTGTTAACTCTCTCTGGTAATATGACTCTTAATCAAGGATGAAAGTATAAGTAATGTGGTTATTGCTCAAGAATTAATCGTAAAGGGATAACTGTAGCTAGTTGCAGTGGTCTAGGATGTTCACTTGTCTAGGTGATACTTCGGACCGAAAAATATCAGTGAGGGCGAATCAGGTTAAACCTGATGGCAAGAATAATTACGGGAGTCAGTTCGCCTAAGCTAAATTTAACTGATATATATTAATGCGTACTAGCATAATCACTTGTTATAACATCAGAGAAAGTTGAGACACAATCGAATACACTGGATGGTTGATAGTTAATAGCACCGTAACACTGGTACTCTGTGAAGTAACACTGTGATGGAGTTCCTGGTTATCTTGCGGTAGTGATGTTGGGGGTTAACAGTAGCTCTGGGGCCGTCCAAGTTGTCCGGCAGTGTAGAGAAGGGTTGCAGATGGGCTTTTTGCGGGTGGTTGTGCACCTTTTTGGCAACAATTGCTGATAGGTTAAGACAGTCGATTGTTGCCAAGGAGTTATTCTTGCAGAGTCCTCACTCAAGAGTTTCTCACATAATCCCTTCTAACATAACAAGATCTTTCTGCCTTAGATCAGTTATGAGTTATGATCGTTCGTAGCTCAAGTAGCGTATGGTGCACTATCAGAAGTTAATGAAACAATCAATAATTTGTGAATTTGTTGTCTACAAATATAATATTACTGCCGGTAGTCCCGATCGCAATAAAACATTCATAAAGGGTTAAAACACTTCCTCACAGAGTTGCACAGATTACGGAACGCCGAACTATCGTGAATCTTGAGGGGGGGAGGGGGTATTAGAAAGCCACCGCAGTGTGGACAACCGTTGCTTTCGGCTCTAATATTCAACTGCCCGACTGTTGTCTCTGGGTCTTATTTATAGGCAGGTCAAGGAAGCTTCAGGAATGTTCTGGAAGTATTGGATGTCAATGCTATGAAGTAGTTAATTTATTCTGGTGAACTTAGGGGGTTAGGGATGGGGGTCTTTAACCCTTATTTAGCGGCGAGCAACATAAGTCGAGTTAAGGGGGTGTTAATGTGGCGGTAAGTAACTTGTGATCTGATTTATGATCGTGGATATCTTAACTCTAGTATGAGGTACTAGTAGAGTTATTTAGGCGGATTTTGTGAAGTTTCATAGGGAATACTTTACTGGCGCACTACGTGAATAGGCTGGGAGGTATTATTCATCAATTCACCTAAATATCCTTCTCTGGTCTAGCTGACATGCTATTCTTAATCTAGGATGGGATATGGAAGATTTTGTTTTTGGTTAACGATGGGATAGGATGGTATTTGGATAGGTATTTAGAGGGTTAGTTCATCACCTGTTGGAAATTCACCTGGTGTCTGGCAAGAAGTTGTTGGCTACGTGTGGGTCATGGTGAACGTCCGCGGGGGTTAGGGGGGTTCCCTTTGGGGTGGGGGAATGCCACTCCTTAAATATGTATATATGGGATTCTCTACGCTAATGGGGTTTTCTTATGATGTGGTGGTGTCAAGAGTGATACTCCTAGGGAGGGTTGATCACTACATCTAGTTTTCATGTACGAGGATCACTCGTGGGTGTTAAGAATAGTGGTTTTGTGAAAATGCAAGTCATGGGGAAATTTACATTTTTTAAGGGGGACGAGAGGGGTATTCCTAGTCTCGCGCCGGCTATTGTTCTGGTTCAGGTTGTGAGTGTGGCTAGGGAGTTAGAGGATAGTTAAGGGGGGTACAAAGATAGGTCCTTCCCTTCTATTTGTTGAGGTTAGTGAACGAACTGAGTCGGCATGTTATAATGTTCTTGTGGCGTCTTTACAGGGGGAGGGTTGTGAATTGTAAAGGGGGTGGTTTGAGGCTAGGCGCCGCGCCGCTCGTGACCTAGGGTCGTGACCCTTAATGCGCTGAACATAGGGGTGGCATTTCCCTACGATCGAACAGGTAGGGTGGTGTGTGCAGCGGGGCGTGAAGGATAAGCGGACAGGATGACCCAAAACAGGGTACCACTGAGCATAGGGTCATGAAGCAAAACAGAGTAGTGTGGATTGTGGATACGAAGGAGGTGATTGGAAGACGTATAACAATTGTGGAAAAGTAAATGGAAGAGAGGAACACAATGGCGGATAAAGGATAATTAACCTAAGGATTAAATACATGCATGAATGACGACATTATAGCCGTCGTCCTAATAAGATGATGAAACCGGGTTGGTATGCACGTGGCACAATACGACACAAGGACAGTGCCGCTGTGTCGTATCAATACTGGTGGCATACTCCGGTTAATATTATATAATACACTTAGTTACTAGAAGAACAAGGCAAGGGGGGGCGACTGAGCACGGGGGTACATATATCTATACTCGTCATGGAGAGAGAGATACGAGGTAGCTTTCCTGCATCTCTCCTGATAATCATCTGCAGATTGTTCATAGTGAGTTTATCCGAATTAACAGGCCTAAATCAATACAATAACTGGCATAGGGTTATCGGGTGTATAGAGTCGTGGTTAAAGGTTGTTACATAACTCGTAACTAACTTATCTAATTCAACAGGCATAATTCACTACAAGAACTGGCAAGGGACACAAATTGACAGACGAACAATGCAACGTGAGGTTATGTATAGCTAACTGCTAAAAATGGGGGAACGAAGATAGGTGTCTTCTCTTTTTACAAGTTCCCTAAATTATGTTAACATTAGGGAGTTGGTACATTAATAAAATAACAATGTGGATCTCAGTGAGTTATGGGGCTGTCTAGTGTAATTTTCATAATTAATCTCTGAATTACTCCTAGGTATTTTGTCTAGTGAAATGGAGGTGGTATTAGGAAGGTTGGGAATATATAGTTAGTGGATAAAACAACGGGAGGTTAGAGACATAGAATTGCTAGAATTGGGGGAGACTATGATTGTTATATAACTAAATACAGGGCTGACGTAATCACGATCTGATTTGGTGTGAAATGGAAGCTAAGGTGTCTTAGATCGCCTCGAACCTACACAATGAAAGTATTATAGCCTGTATGGTGGTTACATAATTAAATACATACTTAGGTGGTATATCAAGAATATCAGTGAGTAAAGTATTGTGGTTTGTATATTAGAAGACTGTGATTGAGAGACGTATAAATGGAGGTGGTATTAGGAAGGTTGGGAATATATATAGTTAGTGGATAAAACAAAGGGAGGTTAGAGACATAGAATTGCTAGAATTGGGGGGGGGGGGGACTATGATTGTTATATAACTAAATACAGGGCTGACGTAATCACGATCTGATTTGGTGTGAAATGGAAGCTAAGGTGTCTTAGATCGCCTCGAACCTACACAATGAAAGTATTATAGCCTGTATGGTGGTTACATAATTAAATACATACTTAGGTGGTACATCAAGAATATCAGTGAGTAAAGTATTGTGGTTTGTATATTAGAAGACTGTGATTGAGAGACGTATAATATGTGGAATGAATTGAGAGAGAGAGAGAGACCAAATCGGGAATGGAAAAGGGGCCTGGGATCTCGTTGGGGATGGGAGTTTCGCTCTCAGGATTTTCGTTCCTGTGGCTCGTTAGGGTTGGAGGTTTCGCTCTCAGGTTTTTCGTTCCTGTGGTATTTTACTTCCGTCGCCTTTATATGAGGTACGACCTCGTACCTCAAGGTTGGAGTACGTAGGTTTGTTTAGGGGGGCCCGGTCAGGTCGGTGAGGGGGTTAGGTTGGAGGGAAATGGCAGCCTGTCGCTGAGGACGAAGATTACTGTCATCCCGACTAGCAACAGACTGTTCAGAAAAGAGAGACAAAAACTTAAAACATTTTATCCTGGAATGTGAATAATATAATGAAATTAGGAAAACAAATAACAAGATTACTCAGGCCATATATCCAAGACACTGAAAACTAATAGGAGAGTTACTATTCAGGAAAGAAGGGAACGAGGGAAGAAAATACATAGATGTTGGAAAAGGAGAGAAAAGAGGATAAAAGAACTTGACGAAAGAACAGATAATTAAGAACACAGGAAAATTAAGAAGAGCTAAAGTGTTTAACAATGTGTAAAACAAATTTAAAAGACAGTAAGAAAAGTGTAGGCTAACAAGAAAGGGAGTACTACTAAGGAAAAACAAATATATAATATATACAGTATATGGAAAACATGTAAATTTATAGAATCATGCCCAATCGCTTAGGAATTGAGAACAACACAAAACAAAATCCCATGGAAAATCCAGTACAATAACATCCTCATCATCATCAGGGGGGGGCTGGATTAGTTAGGGTCGCCGTTAGTCTTGGTGAAGGTCTGGTTTTTTGGTAGGGGTGGTGGTGGTGGTTGTGGCTTTGACCTTGGGGGTTCTCTTTCACTTTGAATGGGAGGGGTGGATATACCGTTAGGTCTGCGTTAGGAATGTGGGTCTGGGTGAGAGCTGGCCCGGGGCCAGTTTTGGAGGGAGGTTTGAAGGGTTGCGGTGGGGGGCAGTGATTGGTGGGGGGGGGTTAAAGGTGAAACGGGCATTTCGAGTATGGGTTGTTGTTGCGGAAGAGGTTGGTGGTGGGGAGGGGTTGAATTGTGTAGAGAGTTGTGGTCGTGAGTGGGGTTGGGGGAAGGGTGAGTAAGGCTGGAGGTTGAGAGTTTACGATGATCGGGTGGTTTGGAGGTTTGGAGTGTAGGGATTTGATAGGGAGATGGTGGGGGGGGGGGGGGGGTCTGGGCAGGCAGGGTTGTGGTTTGAGAGGGGTTGAATTTGGACTGATTTTATTTACGGGAGAGACGTGGATGGGATTTTGAGGAGTGGTTGAGGTTGAGAGGTTGATTATGTTGTTTGGGGCGAGAGAGAGGGTAGTATTTTGGGGGTTAGTCAAGGTGGAAAAAGTTTTGTGGTTGGATTTGGATGGGCGTGGTATTTTGTCGAGCGGGATCTTTGGGGGTGGAATTTGGGGCGGATGGGGTAACGGTGAAGAGTGGGGTAAGATAGGGGGGGAAGAGGAGGTAGGGGTTATGTACGGGGGTGATTTTGCGTTCTGAATGTGGTCGTGAGAGGTTAGGCTGGCAGGGTGGGAATTGGTGGAGGTTGAGAGTTTAGGATGATCTGGGGTTTTGGAGAGTGGGGGTGTGGGAGATTGACAGGTAAATTGTGGAGATGGGGTGAGTAGGTAAGTTTGGAGAGATTGTTGCGGAAGAGATTTGTCTCGGAAAACAATGGAATTTGGTAGGATGGATGAAGGAGACATTGATGGAGATTTTGGTTCTGGTGCTGGATTATGGGGCAGAGGTAGGTTGGCGAGCGGGGGTGTTACTGGAGGTGGATTCAGGAGCGGTTCGGGTAATGTTGGAGAGGGGGACAAGGGAGGGGGGGGAATAGGAGGTAGGCGGAGCTGTAGAATTCTTGGTTGATGCGGGTGTTTGAAGGGGTTCACCGAGGCTGGGCATATGGGGAGATGATGGTGGGGGGGGGTGAGGTTGACAGTTTTGAGGGGGGGACAGGTGATGAATATGAGGAAGTGAGAGGCGTGACAGGTTGTTGAGGGATTGACGGGGGTGAAGGTTGGTCTTGGGTGACAGGGGCATGTGAGAGAGTGGAGGGGGGGCTCATTTTCTGACCAGCATTTTTCAGGGGTGACATTGAAAGAGAATTGGTTACGGTGGGGGTGACCATTTCTGCGTTCTGTGGTTTGTTGGCAGGCATAGAAAAAGGATGGGGTTTATGGAAGATTATTGTTGGTGGATGGCTGGGCAGGGGAAAATTTAGGGATGGTCAGAGAGGATAGAGGCAAGGAAGAGTGCACTGGGGTTGGACTTTCATGGGGAGTCATTTTGGAAGGGTGCACAGAGTTTGATTCCTTAGGGGAATGGAGGGACTTATTGATGATAGTGTTCAGTGGAGGAATACATTTACTTTCTTGGATAGGGGCTGAAGGGGTGGATAGGGGATTCACAGGGTGTTTAGACATGGCTGGAGGTGAAAACATCTCAAGAGCTTCATTTACTAAGGGGGAATGTGAGGGAATGGATGGAAGTGGGTGAACAGACCTCGGACTCGAGTTGGTAATGGTGAAGGGTTGTTCCTCATTGGTCATAGATGGCGAGTTGTTTGGAGTGGTGGGTGTCCGTAGAAGTTTCCGTATTTCTCGGATGTTCTGGTGGAAACTCGCTGTCCCATGGTCCATGAAATGTTGGTAGATGTCTACCGGAAGGAGGTTCACCAGGGAGAGGAACACCTGTTGTTCTTGGTATTCAAGGGTTCGTGAGGGACATGCGGATTTGATGTGCCCCCATACCTTGGTTAGGGTGACGTCCAGGCGTCCTTCATATACCACTTGATCGAGTTGGCACATTTTTCTGATGGAGAGCATTTGTTCTTCGAATGAGCCGTACAGGTCGAGATGGGCGGTGATGGGGGGTGGGAGGATGTCGAACAATGCAGTGAATAAGTGTTCATTTTGTTGCTCATCATCTTGAGAGCTATACGTGGTCCTCACGTATCTGTAGAGTTGTACGAGGGTCACATTGATATCCCCTTCATACTTGATCTCGTCGACTTTTATTATTTTGGGGGCGACGAGGGAACCCAAAAGTGGCCCTAAGGTCCGGATCACGAGGGATCGAAACTGGTTCCAGGTAAGCTTTGGCGTTACCTGTTTAGCAATTTGGGAAACGGCTTTTCCCAACTGCATAATGTGCAATAATGCAACGGCGATTTTCTCGCGGTCATTTTGAAGTGCCAAATCTAACACTGGCTTTACTATGTCTAAGTAAGTAGCGATATCATACGTGTTTACATCATACTTGGGAATGTGAGTGTAATAGCGAGCTGCCATTTTTGCGATGTTACCATGCTTCTATTGTTTCAAAAAATGTAATGCAATGAAATCTTGTATCCGAATCAAGAACCACCGCTGCCGCCAATGTTATGCTGGGTGTGAAGGGAATTTTTCTGTCCTGACAACTCCCCAGGCCCACTTAGGGTCAACCTTTCCTGAGGCCTGGCGCGGGGCTCGAACCTCTGAAGGGAGTTTAACCCTCCTAAAAACCCACAGGTTTTGAGATGCCTTGGGTGGGGTTCGAACCCTGGTTAGTGACCATGTAACCCATAGGTCAACCAGGCCCGCGCGCTAACCCACTGTACTACCACGGACGTACAAAAGTATAGTAACCTTAGTCCGATTTGTAAGAACCAGGTGATAGTCTCGTGGTGTTTCACGTGATGAGTTTATTGGACTTCCCATCAACGACTATTTTACACTATACCTGACGTCAACTCGGGTAGTACATTATTGGGGTTGCGGGATATTTTCGAGGGCATTACAATATTTAAGGGTTCTATATCGTCCCCCGTGATTAAATAATAAGGGAAAACAAATTAAGATATAATTGGTGCAACCACAGTAATATTTATCCACAAAGATAAATAAAGTAATGCGTATAAACAAAAAGGAACCAGCTGTCGTGAACCCGGGAAATTCAAACTACGGTACATATACCAGCTAGGATTCATGACAGTAGTGGTCTGTGGCTGTTTTGAGTTGATCTACGAACCTTAAGTCTTTTGTTGTAGAGTCTGCTTTGCATCAACTAATTCTTTTACTAAAAGGTACTTCAATGATGGCCAGGCAGGTAGTTGATTTAGTCGGTGATTTCCGTGGAGAAGCCATTTTTCTTTTTGGTTGACGAGCAGGACGTTGACTTGACACAGTTGGAGTTGGAGAGGCAATGATATTTTGACCTGTCAGTGGTGCTGTTTTATTGTGCTGTGCGGACATAAAAGTACCTTTTGACCTGAGTGAAGGGTGAAAGGGGGTGGAGATGAAGGGTGAGGATGGCTGATTTGTGTTTCTTGTACTCGCTATGCGAAGTACTGGAGCTAAGGAAATGCGATTGTGTTAGGTTTTGTGATGTAATGTGTTAGTAGCAGGGGGAAAAGTTTTAGATTGGAGGAAAATTGTGGAAAAATTAGCCGGACGTTTTGATAGACGACCTGATTTAGTGCAAACAGCATTGGGAATTTGGTTTGATAAGGTTGATGAAGAGGTTGATGGGGAAGGGGATTTTGGAGAGGGGTTGGTGAGGCTGGGAGGAGCTCTGGGGTTTGGTGTTCGAGGGGGTGAGAGGCGAGGTGGTGGAAATTGTATTTTTATAGGAAGAGAAATAGATGATTTAGGCAGTCTAGGAGGGATACTTGAAGGGTAGAGTTGATGAGGGGGAGCAAGGTGGGGGGAGGGGGATGGAGGTATAGGTGAGGGAGAAGGGGGTATTGAGGGGGTGGAGGAGGAAGGTGAGCGTGGTGGTTTGGCGGGAGGCTTTACAGTTTGTTTGTGAAGCATAGTGGTAGAAGATGGTAAAGGTATAGTGGTATACTTGGATGATAACGATGAATGTGGTGGGGGAGATGAAGAGTCTGATGAAGAAGTTGAGGAACTAGAGGAATATTTTTTACGTTTGAATGGGAGAGGTTTATCGCGAGAGGTGGAGGGCTGATTATTGTGTGAATATTTGACTAGTACGGCGTGAGAGAGTAGAGGGAAATCTATTACGTAGAGGCTATCTAGGGAGGTTTGAAATGTTGGAGAATGAAGGTAAGTTTGGGGTTTAGGAGATGGAATATGAGGAGGAAGGTGTGTGAGGGGAGTTTTGTGAGATAGTTGATGAGAGTTGAAGATATTTGCAGGAAGAGGTGAAGGGGAGTCAGGAGGAGAAAAGTTAGAGGTAGTTATAGGTGTTTGAGGTGGATTTAATGGTAGCTCACAGTTGTTTGATTGAGGTGGCTGATGAGATGAAAGAATTGTGGATGTGGTTGGTGGATTTGCACACGATTTATCCCTGTCCATGATCAGAGGACAATAAATCCTGACGAAGCGATTTCGGTATACTCGAGACACTCCATGGTAATTTACTATGATCTGATAAGGATTTGGCACTTTGATGATCTTATAGGGGCCTATGTATCTAGGTCCTAGCTTGTTTATTATCGGTAGTTTGGCAACCATAAAAAGGTCATTTATTGCATAGGGATTCTGCGGTGGTGAGGTGTCCTTGTTGGTGTCCTGGCATAGTTGTGGCAATGTCCCTGAATGGCAGAAGTAATGGGGCCACTCCGTAAATTCTTTCGTGGGGTGTGATGCCGTCGTCTCTAGGGCAAGAGTTCATACCCCACTGGATCATTTTTACTTGAGCTGGCCAATCCTGTGTTTGTAGAGCAAAGAGTCTGGTCCTGAGTTGGTTGTTAACCCACAGAACCCCAGCGACGACACCTTTGCGTCGGCAATGTATGTAACGCTAAACCCCAGGGACGCATAAGGTGCGTCCTGGTTAATTACTCCGGTCCTATGGTCAGATTTTCATGGGAACTGTGTAAGTATCCCACGCAACAATGCCAATGGTTGAAAACTCTCAAAGTCCAACCACGTGCGCGTGAGCGTGCAAAAACCTGTTTTTGCCTGTTTTTGCCTACCCATTTCCCCATCTTAATTCCGACTTTCGGGCGCACCGTAGGACCCCTTAATGACCTAAGGGATCGGTTTTTTGTGGGTTTTCCTTCATTTCTAACCCATTCCTGGTGTTTTCTGGATTTTTTTTTTTTTTGATAACCCTCTGGTCCTGGGGTGTACATTTATTATTAACTAGCTGGGGTTCAGTGGGTTGGGTTAATGGTCTTATTACTTTTCTCTACTATTGAATTTCCTTGGGGCAGTATGGGGATGAATGTAACAGCTTGATGCCACATGCTCTTGTAAACTGTTCCCATAATTTACTGAAGAACTCCGGGGCATTGTCGGAGAGGAGGGTCTCTGGTAGGCCAATACCTGCTAGGATCTCTGTGGTTAATACCTTGGTGACTGAGAGGGCACTGTGGTCTTGTACAGGGCAGGCTATAAGGAATTTAGAATACACTTCGACGAAGGTGACAACGAATCTTTTTCCGTTTACCACCGGGAATGGGCCCATCACATCTAAGAATAATGTTTGCCAAGGTGTTGCGGCTGAAAATTGTCCTGCAGGTCCTGGAGTCTTTGTTAGGTCTTTACCTAATAGGCATGGCTTATAGGCTTCAGTTATTTTCTTTGCTAACGTGGTGGAGCCTGCGGTCAGTAGATTTGTTTGAATATTATTAAAATTTGTGTCTGGCCAAGATGGATACCGTTAGCTTCATGTATTATTAGCAAAATATCCTGAGCTGTTTGTGGATCTACTGCGATGTGACCAGACTCTGTGTATAGCTGGTCACCAATCCAATGTAGTTTGTATTAAATGTCCTTGGAAATCCACTTAGTTTTTTTCTTATTTAGCCATGCTTGCAGTAGTGAGAGTTGATCTTGTTCTGTCGATGGTAAAGGCTGTGGTGGTGAGTGTAGGGTTGCAGGGGATCTTGTGATATTATGTTGTATTGGAAGAATTTCTGAGATATTTGGAAACAGATGTTGGGCGACGTTAATACTTGTGACAGGAAGGCGTGACAGGGCGTCTGCATTTGTATGTAATTTACCTGGGCGATAGTGTATCTCAAAGTTAAATTCTTCTAGGTTTTCTCGCCAACGTACCAGGAGTGAACAGTTGGTTTCAGACTTCCTGAGCCATTGTGAAGACTGATGATCAGTTATGATTTCTACTTTTGTACTTAGCAAGAAAGAGCGGCAATTACTTAATACCCAGATTACTACCAAACATTCTCTTTTCGTTGCCACGTAGTTTCTTTGTGCTGGGTTTATCGTAGAACTGGCACAGACAAATATGTGTTTTTTATCATACTGCTTTTGAGCTAACACAGCGCCTATTGCATAAAGAGAAACGTCGGTGTATAGGCAGAATGCTTTCGTATAGTCGGGAAATGCTAAAGTTGGAGCTTGCACCAGATGATCTTTTAGTGTGTTGAAAACTGTGTCCCTCTCTGATGTCCAAATTAATGGTTCTTCCTTTATAATTAACTCTTGGAGGGGGCGGGCGATCTCGGCAAACTTCTGGACGAATCTCCTGTAGTAGGTAGCTAACTTAAAAAGGAGCGTACGCCTTTCACGGTGGTTGGTGGAGTCTGTGCTGCTATCTATCTCTATCTATTGCCTGACGCCGTGATCCCCGAAGGGGTGGCCACGAACGAACCGCCCCCATGCACCTCTGTCCCCAGTCAGTCGACGCCCCTCCCCCCAACCAGCACCACCTTCGTTCATGTACTTCCTCACTCCATCCTTCCACCTCATATTCGGTCTACCTCTCCCCCTCTGTCCCTCCACCTCGCTCTCATACACCCTCTTAGTCATTCTCTCGCTTTCCATACGTTCCATATGGCCGAACCATCTCAAGTTGTTCCTTTTCACACTTTCCAGCACATCTACCTCCACACCACACCTCCTTCTTACTTCCTCATTAGTCTGTCTATCCCTCCATGTAACTCCGCACGCACTCCTTAAGTAATTCATTTCCACTGCTCTCACTCTTGGTCTGAGTCTCTCAACCAACGTCCATGCTTCGCTTCCGTAAGTCAGTGTCGGGATTACCAAAGAGTTGACGATCTCCATAGCCTGACCGTTCAGCTTCACCTCACACTCTGTGACTTCACCCCTTTCGAAGACCATAACCTTGCTCTTCCCCGTATTTACCTTCAAATCGTTTTTCGCACACTGTTCCAAACTCATTTACCAGACCCTGCAACTCCCATTCATTATCACTCATCAGAACTGTATCATCCGCAAACAGCAGTATAGGTAGCTTCCACTCAATTAACATCCACTGCTCTTCATAGTATTTCTTTCATAACTCCATCCATATATACAGTAAACAACCACGGGGACATCACACACCCCTGTTTCAAACCAACATTCAGGTCAAAGAACTCGCTCTGCTCACTCTCCCTACTGTACACCTTCCCTACTACGCTTAGAAGACCTTCGACTCTCTCTTGCTTCTCGGCTAGCATTCTCCCATTCTTATCTTTCACACCCTTACTGTTTCCCTTACTTTCTTGACTTCTTTCCAGAACAGTTTCTTACTCTCCCTCCATTTTACACTCAGATTCCTTCCAAATTCCTCATCTACTCTTCTCTTACTTTCCTTCACTATTCTCTTCACCACCCTCTTACTCTCCACGTACCTCGCTCGTTTCTGTCTCTCGGAATCTTCATTCCCTCTGCTACCCAACCACTCTCTATATGCTTTCTTCTTTTCTTCCACAGCTATTCGTACCTCTTCTGTCCACCATGCTGTACCTTTCACTCCTCCCTCTTCTCCTCACTCCACACACCTCCTCACATGCTGCACAGATCTCATCCTTAAACACCTTGCTCATCTCCTCCACTTCCTCCATAACTTCCAGGTCGAACCCACCTAGTCGTCTTTCCACTGCTCTCCTGTACTCCTCCCTGATTTCCTCCTCCTGCAACCTCTCCACCCTCCTCACCATTCCACCCTCCTCTCGCCTCCTCCCGCTCTCCTCAACCTCTTCTTTTGTATCCTAACCTTAGCTACCACTACATAATGATCAGACAGACCCCCTCCAATACCCCTATACACCCTAGCATCCATCACAGATTTCTTCATTCGTTCATCCACACATACATAATCAATCAATGACTTTCGTTCCACCACTGTCTTATCCTTCATCGTCAACATCCGTTTCCAAGTGTACCTGTGGATCATTCTGTGTCGGAAGAAGGTGTTGGCTATCCACAGCCTCCTCCCCACACATACGTGCTGCTATGGCGGATAATTTCTTTGGATCAGGTGATATGTCCTCAGCCGAAATCACGTGGCCTAAGAAGGGTACTGTTGTTCTTGCTACTGTGCATTTGGATGATTTTAGCTTAAGACCGGCATCTCGTACCCGTAGTAGTAATTGACGAAGGCGGTGAAGATGCTCTTCCCAAGTTTTACCGTAAATGAGGACAGCGTCCAAGTAGGCAAAGCAGATTTCCCATGTGAGGCCCTTGAGTACAGACTCCATCAGACGTGACAAAGTGGCAGGACCGTTACAGAGACCGAAGGGGAGTACGTTGAATTCGTATATATTACCCCCACTGGTTGAGAATGCGGTCTTCTGTTGGTGGCTTTTCTTGAGTGGCACTTGCCAGTAACCGGCCTGAAGGTCAAGAATAGTGAACCATTTTGATCAGTGTAGGGAATCGAGGGAATCATCAATTCTTGGTAATGGTGTGGCGTCTTTGATGATTTAATCTTGTGTAATCCACACAGAATCTTGTGGATCCAACTTTTTTTTTACTAAGACGACGGGGGAGGACCAGGGGCTGACGGAGGGCGTGGCTATTCGTGCGTCAAGCATCTCTTTAACATGGTCTTTCTTCTTCTTGACGTTGCAGAGGATTCTTGCATCTGGAAGGCTGGCGGATGGGAAATCCCTCGGTGTGGATGTTGTGTTCTACTACTTGAGTTTTTCCAATTTCTGTAGCAGTTTGTGCAAAAACGTCTGCAAATTCCTGAAGGAGTGAAGAGAGTTGTTGCTTTTCTATGTCTGTCAGTTGTTGAGGAATAGTGGGCAAGACAGGGGACGTATTTGGTGTGGACGTGGAAGTCATAGGTATACATTCATCAAACGTCTCTAAATCTCCAATGATGAGACCTTTAGGTATTGTTAGAGGCTTGTCTGAAATGTTTGAAATCATTGTGGTGCCCCTAGTAGGGGGAACTATTGCAGGTTGTATCATGCATCTCTTACCTCGAGGGTGGTCTATATTTGGAGAGAATATCATTGTGTAGTCTATAGGTTGGTGGATCTTTACCCCTTTCTGGTGGTGGGCTGGAATAATCACTTTTTGCGAAGTCATTGCAGGGGTAATTACTGTGATGGAGGCTGGTGGTGAAGATATGGAAGACGAGGTGTCAGAACTGTTTTGTTGTGGTGCAATCCTGGAGCAAGAATGACACAAACTCGTGTCGGTTGTAGGTGGTCGAGATTGAACAGGCATCAGGTTTGGCTTAGGTTGGTTGTTGACTTTTTTCTGCTTAGGTGATTTTTTTTTTCTTTTCCACTAGAACATAATGATACAAGTGCGCTCATCCACTGTGACCGTGTGTGTGTGTGTGTGTGTATATTATTCATAATATATACCGGGTATAATATATATATATATAGGCCTATATTTGTTGTTGTTTTTTGTTTTGTTTTAAGAAACAGTGAATGAAGGAAAGAAAAACAAAGACAAAACAAAAAGGTTAAGTGCATATCTAAAGACCACACCATATAGCCTGTACTAGTATTGTCGAATGTCTATTATGGGCATAGAGATTTGTTTTTTCTATGTGCTCGAAGAAGACAAAGGGGATAGCTGTCTGTAACAATTGTCCACCAAGGTTGAAAGAGTTATAGAGAACCAAAATCAAGGTACATTAGAGATAATTTAGGTGTGTTGGAAAGACGTCTGGTGTACTTGTTAAGTGTCGTGAAATTAATAGGAGGAGGAGGTGTTTACGAGAGTAAGCTGGATTATTCTCTGTGTAGATGAGGCACAAGTAGAAACAGTAGGGGAAGCCAGGCTAATTAAACAGGAGTTCCAGCAACTCCTTATACAAGAGAGGGCAATATCACCAGTGGCTCCAAGATGGCAGAGGTTGACCGATCTCTGTCGGATCGGGTGGTGGTGGATGGGATATAATTCCAAATGAAGCCACTACTTTTAAGCTCCTCGGTGATCTAGTGGCTTAGGTGCTGGAGTGCTGCACTACTGGCCTGGGTTCGAACCCTGGCTTGGGCATGACACAAAATATTAATATAGTGTTTCTAGGCGGCATCACACTGACATTATTCCACCGTGTTTACTATATCAATATCAATATCGGATTTTTGTTTTTAATTCTTTGATATTTAGATACTGATCGTCAAAGTCAAATAAAATACAGTACGGTACAATACTATTAAACCTTTGAGGAATATGGTGCCCATGACAGTTTATTATGGCTATTATTAGTCGATTTTATAAAGCTTAGGGAGGATCTGTGGGAATTATAAGGGTACAGACTATCTCAATTAACTCTCTGATTTACATATACCCATCAGAATCTGAATATACTCTTATTCTAATAGCCAGAAGATATTGTCAAAACGTGTCAAAATCCTAAGGGGTTGATACTAATTAAATACTACTGTACTTACAATCACAATAATCTAAAGAACAACACAATGAGTCACGCAAGTCAATTAAATAAGTGTAATATTAACCCTTTCAGTACTGGGGATTTATTTTTGTATTTGATTTCAGCTACATTTAGACGATTTTATGAAGCTTGGAAAGAATATACGGTAATTAAAAGGATTGAGATAGTCTGCAGGCTTTGAATGTGTAGACGTCCTTCCGAAACTGAATGAAATCGTCTCTCTAATAGTTGCCAGAATATAATGAAAAGGGCGTCACCGGTACTGAATGGGTTAATATGTTGTTTAATGTCAAGTCAATTAGACAATGGCCATTGAGGGATATGTCAACCCTCATTAAGGAGAGGTTATTAGTTTGCTCCCTAGACCTCCATCAAGCTTTAATTAAAACAAAAAAAGGCTCTCTATCGCTCACCAGGAAAAAATCGACGCCTAAATGGCACAAAAAGTTTAAAAATTGACAGAAATGCGGCAAAGGGTCTTCAAATCTCCAAACTAATCTGGCAAACGCATTAACATCTCAATACTAATGGGGCTAAACATATGGGAGATGGGGGTCCAGAAAAAAATAACTCTTTAGTGAAAATTTCCCCTTAGTAATCCACCCTTGTGAGATATCCTGCCCTTCAGTGATCAGGCACCCTTAACCCTTTCAAGATTAACCCCTTCAGCACGATGACGCCCTTGTATCCTTTATTATGGCTAAAGTTAGATTATGTCATACAGTTTAAAAAGGATCTATGTTAGTCACAGGGTTTATTGAGATCGTATTTACCCATTTTAGTTCTAAAGGTGGATTATATACTGCAAAGCATCGTGAAATGGTAGCCAGAATAATATGGAAAATACGTCATCGTACTGAAGGGGTTCAGATGCATTTTGACAGTTTATTCTGGCTCTCATTAGACGATTGTATACAGTTTTGGAATGATCTGTGAGAATTGTAAGGATATAGACTATCTCGATTAACTCTCTGACTTACATATACCCTTCCTAATTTAAATAAAGTCGTCTAATGATAGCTAGAAAACATAACAAAAATTTATAATCGTATCTTGAAAGGGTTAACTCATTTATCACGACGACGTAATTTTTTTCGTATTCTGTTTAACATTTGACGATTTTATTTAGCTTATAACCAACCTCAAGGAATCAAGAGTATTATCAATGAATCATCTGCATAACAAAAAACCTTCTCCAACTGCATAAGATCTTTTAATGTTAGCCAGCATAAGAGGTATACAAAGGTTTCATCATGCTAAAGGGGTTAACCTCTTCTGTACCGGTGACGTCTTATTTATTATATTCTGGCTACTATAAGACGATTTTATTCAGTTTAAGAATGGCCTCCAGCAATTAACAGGCTTCGCGCTATCTCACGTAACCCTTTATATTTCGATTGATTTTTGTTAAGCTGCATACAATCGTCTAAATAAAGCTTAAATAAATTTGGAAATACTTCGCCGGTACAGAACGGGTTAAAGAGCACCCCCCCCCCCCCTATCAGCGATGCCCCAACATTCAGTAGTACCCCACTCCCTGGTAACGCCCCATCCTCTTACAACCCCAACTTTCACTGATACCCCACTCTCTCCTACAGTGATCCCCACTCTTCTATGACAACCATCTATTAAGGGCAGGCTTTTAGTTTGCTCCCTAGACCTTCATCAAGCTTAGAATAACACACCCAAGAATCCACATGGAGATAAATGTGTTCAATTTTCGATAGAAAAATTTCCAGCCCGAAAGCCAATTCCTCCTAATTTATAGGCTCGCTATCGTTCGCCAGGAAAAAATGACACCTAAATGGCACAAAAGGTCGCAAAAATTGTCGTATATGGGACGAAAGGTCTTAAAATCACCAAACTAATGGGAGGAACGTCTTAAAATATCAAAACTAAAACTAAGCATGAGGGAGAAGAGGGTACAGAAACTAAACCTGATAAAAATCTCCCCTTATGTGACACCCACCCCTTTCTGACACCCTACTATTAAGTGACCCCCACCCTTCTCTGACACCCTACTATTAAGTGACACCCCACCCTTCTCTGACACCCTACTATTAAGTGACCCCCACCCTTCTCTGACACCCTACTATTAAGTGACACCCCACCCTTCACTGACACCCTACTATTAACCTCTTAAGTGCGCATGGGGGTAATTAGACACCTCTGCCTGTGCGCATGTATTTGAGCTGTTTCCATCACTAAAATATTCATTTTACCATAAATAGCATTAATACTTATCCATATGCACCTATTATGGGTTGATTATAAAGGTATTAACCTGTTACAATAATAAAACGAGTGAAAACAGCGTTTGGATGGTCAAAATTGGAGATACAGGCCGCGAGTTATATAATGTATGGGCGAGGCAACCTGCTTTCCCGCCAATTTCCCCCAAGGCCACTGAGACACAGTCGATCGATACTCTCTCTCTCTCTTGCATTCGCTTGCTAACAGTGCTTGCAACTCGCTAATGCTAGCATGAAAATATACCTCAGAATAAGGGAATAACAGGGAAAACAGGTGATAACTGAAGGAGGGGAGGAAAGTGGGGAATGAGGGGAGGTAGAGGAGTTATATTTTGCATGGCCCAGGGGCAATTTTTTTTTTTTTTTTTTTTTTTTCGATGTTTAAAGTTGATTTTCTTTTTCTCTGACTCTTAAGAGTCTTCCCGCAGTCCGCCGAGGGAACTCTTAAGAGTCTTCCCGCAGTTCCCGGGTTAAGTGACCCCCACCCTTCTCTGACACCCTACTATTAAGTGACACCCCACCCTTCTCTGACACCCTACTATTAAGTGACCCCCACCCTTCTCTGACACCCTACTATTAAGTGACCCCCACCCTTCTCTGACACATTACTATTAAGTGACCCCCAGCCTTCTCTGACATCCTACTATTAAGTGACCCCCACCCTTCTCTGACACCCTATTAAGTGACTCCCACCCTTATCTGACACCCTACTATTCAGTGATCCCCACCCTTATCTGACACCCTACTATTAAGTGACCCCCACCCTTATCTGACACCCTACTATTAAGTGACCCCCACCCTTATCTGACACCCTACTATTAAGTGACCCCACCCTTATCGGGACCCTACTATTCAGTGACCCCCACCCTTATCTGACACCCTACTATTAAGTGACCCCCACCCTTATCTGACACCCTACTATTAAGTGACCCCCACCCTTATCGGAGACCCTACTATTCAGTGACCCCCACCCTTATCTGACACCCTACTATTAAGTGACCCCCACCCTTATCTGACACCCTACTATTAAGTGACCCCCACCCTTATATGACACCCTACTATTAAGTGACCCCCACCCTTCTCTGACACCCTACTATTAAGTGACACCCCACCCTTCTCTGACACCCTACTATTCAGTGACCCCCACCCTTCTCTGACACCCTACTATTAAGTGACACCCCACCCTTCTCTGACACCCTACTATTAAGTGACCCCCACCCTTATCTGACACCCTACTATTAAGTGACACCCCACCCATTCTCTGACACCCTACTATTAAGTGACACCCGACCCTTATCTGACACCCTACTATTCAGTGACCCCCACCCTTCTCTGCCACCCTAATATTAAGTGGCATCCCACCCTTCTCTGAAGTGACACCCCACCCTTCTCTGACACCCTACTATTCAGTGACCCCCACCCTTCTCTGACACCCTACTATTAAGTGACACCCCACCCTTCTCTGACACCCTACTATTCAGTGACCCCCACCCTTCTCTGACACCCTACTATTAAGTGACACCCCACCCTTCTCTGACACCCTACTATTAAGTGACCCCCACCCTTCTCTGACACCCTACTATTAAGTGACACCCCACCCTTCTCTGTCACCCTACTATTAACCTCTTAAGTGCGCATGGGGGTAATTAGACACCTCTGCCTGTGCGCATGTATTTGAGCTGCTTCCATCACTATAATATTCATTTTACCATAAATAGCATTAATACTTATCCATACGCGCCTATTATGGGTTGATTATAAAGGTATTAACCTGTTACAACAATAAAACGAGTGAAAACAGCGTTTGGATGGTCAAAATTGGAGATACAGGCCGCGAGTTATATAATGTATGGGTGAGGCAACCTGGTTTCCCGCCAATTTCCCCCAAGGCCACTGAGACACAGTCGATCGGTACTCTCTCTCTCTTGCACTCGCTTGCTAACAGTGATGACAATGCCCTGCTTGCAACTCGCTAATGCTAGCACGAAAATATACCTCAGAATAAGGGAATAACAGGGAAAACAGGTGATAACTGAAGGAGGGGAGGAAAGTGGGGAATGAGGGGAGGTAGAGGAGTGATATTTTGCATGGCGCAGGGGCATTTTTTTTTTTTTTTTTTTTTTTTCGATGTTTAAAGTTGTTTTTCTTTTTTTCTCTGACTCTTAAGAGTCTTCCCGCAGTCCGCCGGGGGAACTCTTAAGAGTCTTCCCGCAGTTCCCGGGTTAAGTGACCCCCACCCTTCTCTGACACCCTACTATTAAGTGACACCCCACCCTTCTCTGACACCCTACTATTAAGTGACCCCCACCCTTCTCTGACACCCTACTATTAAGTGACCCCCACCCTTCTCTGACACCTTACTATTAAGTGACCCCCAGCCTTCTCTGACATCCTACTATTAAGTGACCCCCACCCTTCTCTGACACCCTATTAAGTGACCCCCACCCTTATCTGACACCCTACTATTCAGTGACCCCCACCCTTATCTGACACCCTACTATTAAGTGACCCCCACCCTTATCTGACACCCTACTATTAAGTGACCCCCACCCTTATCTGACACCCTACTATTAAGTGACCCCCACCCTTATCTGACACCCTACTATTCAGTGACCCCCACCCTTATCTGACACCCTACTATTAAGTGACCCCCACCCTTATCTGACACCCTACTATTAAGTGACCCCCACCCTTATATGACACCCTACTATTAAGTAACCCCCACCCTTCTCTGACACCCTACTATTAAGTGACACTCCACCCTTCTCTGACACCCTACTATTCAGTGACCCCCACCCTTCTCTGACACTCTACTATTAAGTGAAACCCCACCATTCTCTGACACCCTACTATTAAGTGACCCCCACCCTTATCTGACACCCTACTATTAAGTGACACCCCACCCTTCTCTGACACCCTACTATTAAGTGACACCCCACCCTTATCTGACACCCTACTATTCAGTGACCCCCACCCTTCTCTGCCACCCTAATATTAAGTGACACCCCACCCTTCTCTGACACCCTACTATTAAGTGACACCCCACCCTTCTCTGACACCCTACTATTCAGTGACCCCCACCCTTCTCTGACACCCTACTATTAAGTGACACCCCACCCTTCTCTGACACCCTACTATTCAGTGACCCCCACCCTTCTCTGACACCCTACTATTAAGTGACACCCCACCCTTCTCTGACACCCTACTATTCAGTAACCCCCACCCTTCCCTGACACCCTACTATTAAGTGACACCCTACCCTTCTCTGACACCCTACTATTAAGTGACACCCCACCCTTCTCTGACACCCTACTATTAAGTGACACCCCATCCTTCACTGACACCCTACTATTAAGTGACACCCCACCCTTCTCTGACACCCTACTATTAAGTGACACCCCACCCTTCTCTGACACCCTACTATAAAGTGACACCCCACCCATCTCTGAGACACTACTATTAAGTGACACCCCTCCTTCGCTACGGGTTGCCACATATGATAGTGTGCAGCACTTTGTATTTCCCGGGCTATTATGATGTTAACTGGTGAAATAGAACCAAAAACCTGACTGGGTTCCCAAAAGTCACCACTCACCACACCGATTATCCATGGCATCTCAGTGTGTCCCCAACCAAGCAAGCAGATGGATGTTTGTCACAAGCACTGTTCGTTCATTATGGGATTCCAAACACTACTACTTCCTAACTTGATTACAAACCATTCAGCACAGTTAGTATCGAGATTGTGATGTCTACGTGTAGGCAAATGCGAACTTTACATAACATATTTGTTTTAAGTTACCTTTAGCTTAGGCGAATTAGAGCGAGTGAAAACGCTCGATACATTGTGAAAATTGTGGTTTGCGGGTCGGGAAGAATCTAGCGTGAACCACAGCTGTTCGCCACTCCAAGAAAGAGTCCACTAACGAGCGTGGAAGAACTCGTTTCTACACTTGCCGAAAATATGGTAAATAACATCGACATGCTTGTAGTGGAATTATTCTATAATTGCACCTATACGAGCTAAACAAATTATTATTGTATTTAACAGGAAGGTACGATGTGGTAAGTGATGTGGTATAGGTGGCCATATGCGGAAATGGATTATAAGGGCATTCCGCCCCCTCTGACCCCCTTACGAAAATCTACGGTTACTCCCTCCACCCGAACTGGATTTCTACCATTTTACCCAACCAGCGGGGGTGTGGGGGCAGCAGCCCCCACCCATAATACTAGGATAGGTTGTTGTTGTTGTTGTTGTTCCCTAAGCTGCCTGGCCGAACAGCCCCGAGTCCCTGAGGAAGGCCATGGCCACGATCGGGCTTTCCCACAGAGCTCTCATTGAGTGTAGATTATATTGTTGGCGTAAGTGGTTGTGTGAAATGCAGTCTTCTATGATGTGTTTAATGGTATGGGGTGCTGTGTTATATCCCGGGCAGGCGTCGACAACGGAGTCATCCAGTCTCTTCTGATAGCTCAGGAGAGCTGGATGGTGTCCGCATCTCAGCCTGGCCAGGTGGACTCTGTCCACGCGAGGGAGGGAGGATTCGGAAGGATGGATTTCGGGAGGTCGTGCATGCAGCTGCGTGTTGTCTGTGAGTGAGTGGATGGATTGGCGAGAGATATGAGTATGGATGTGCTTCTGGAAGTTGGTTCGGGGTGGGCAGGGAGGGAGAGAGTACAATAATTGTGTGTGATACCGTGTGCTGGGTGTTGTTTTGATATTTCTTGGTGTCTGTGGGTGTGTTGCCATGTAGTTTAGTGGGTGGTCTTGGTTCGTGGAGGCTGCTGCCAGGAATTGAGTGCCTCTCATGTCCAGATGGTCTTTGACTTTGAGGATTTTGGTTTCTTGATGTAGGTGATCTGTGGGTGCAGTAGCTGTGCAGCCTTTAATGATCTTCAGGGCTTTGTTTTGAATAGTCTGTAAGGTCTTATGATGTGTTTCAGCTAGGTTAGAAGCCCAGGCTGGGCTTGCGTATTCCATCACTGATCTTATGTATTGTGTATATACTGTGGTGGTAGTTTCTTTGTTGTGTCCAAATTTTGTGTGAGCAAGTGACCTGAGGGCGTTAAGTCTGGGTGTCAGTTTCTTTTTAATGTTTGTGGTGTGCTGTTTGAATGTCATATGAGTATCATATGTTACTCCTAGGATTTTGGGTGTGTGTGTATGTGTTAGGGGTGTGTTGTTCATGGTGAGTTGAGGGATGTATTCGTGTTCACCTGTCCAGCTTGTGAGCAGGGTTGCGGTGGATTTGGCTGGAGCTAGATTAAGTCTGTTTGTAGTGCACCAGCCATGTAGTGTGTTGAGATAGGGTTGAAGGAGATCTGTTGCTCTTCTTGGGTCATGGTGTGTGCATGTGAGTGTTATGTCATCTGCATAGGAGGCTAAGTTTATTTGGGGCATATTGGGTGTAGTTATATCGTGCATGCACAGATTGAAGAGTGCGGGCGATAGGACTAGGATAGGTTAGGTAAGGTTGTTAGGGTAGGCTAATGTCTCTCTGCAACATAGTAAAATCTGTGTCACATCTAGATTAATACTTCTGTCAGAAGGGGCGGAATGCCCTTATAATCCATTTCCGCATATTGCCACCTATACCACATCACTTACCTCGTCGTACCTTCCTGTTTAATACAATAATATATTTTTTAGCTCGTATAGGTGCAATTATAGAAATTTACCCTTGTAGTTTTGTTTGTTTTCTTTCTTTCTTTCTATTGTTTTGTTTTGTCTTTTTTGTTTTTCTTTTTTTTGGCTATAACTAATATATTTGTTTTATTTCCAGCCACCACAAATACATGAACACATCTCGTTGGTGATGATATGTTTTATCATAAACAACACTTCTTCGGGTCAATATAAAGATGATGTAATTAAATTGCTAAAAACAAAAATCGATTGTTTATATCTAGTTTAGAGTTGTGTAAGGGTGTTTTGATGTGTGATAATAGGCGGAAATGCATATTATATACCCATTAAACAACAATACAAAAAAACGCCCCTTCACTCGCGAAAAATAACTATTTGGCCATAACCGTTTGCCGTGGGATACAAAATATGTTGAGGGGGGCAAGCCCCCCCTCACCCCCCCAGGATATATTGAAATCGTCATATATTTAAACAGTAGGGGGCAAAAAACAATTTTCCCCAACGCTGCTGCTTCTTCTTCTTCTTCTTCACGGCGGATGTAAACAAAGCCACCCGCCTCTTGCGAGGTAGGCAGGTAGGCGATATAGAGCAGTGGTTCTTAAAGTTTTTCAGCCCCGATACCCCAAAGTTCAACTCCAAGTCAACCTGATACCCCCTCTCCAATATTAGCCTACTACTCCCGACTTTTATAGTCATAGTCACCATTCAGTGCACGAAATTATTAATTTAATATTTTCCAGGATGCCTTTTTGGATACCCCCAAGAACCGGTTTCGATACCCCCTGGGGGTATTGAGGCACTACTTTAAGAACACCTGATAAAGAGGATATATATTTTTTTTTTCAGGATCAGTAATACATTTTTACGGGCATTTAGACAAATATAGGAATGAAATACATGGTATAAGAAACCTGTAGGCCACGATAAAATCGTTGTATGAATTTAATTACATCATCTTTTTATTGCCCCTTCTTTGAGGTTAAAGACCATACTATACCTCACTTACACGAGGTCCTATCCCTTATTAAACAAAATGCGCAGAAACAAATAGTGATCTTTCTGAAATTGAATGGGATTTAATCCTTTATCACAACTTAGCACTCAGGCATATTTTATCTTTGTTCGATATAGTGTTGGTATTACCCTCACCGATATATTTGTTTACAATACGGGGTTATGTAATCTCAACGACAAAAGTTCGTTCTCCCAATCAGCCACTGAGTGAATATAAAAACACCTGGGGGCCGACAAACGAAGCATCTGAAAAACGTGTCATTTATACCCAATAAATGCTTCGTTTTTCGACCCGCAGATGATTCGGCTTCACACAGTGGCAGGTTGGGGGAACGAACTTTTTGTCGTTGATAGTACCACTTCACCATACACTCTTACCCTAAACAAATATAACATCCAACCCTAAATTAACACTTCACACTTAATTCAGGTCTACCTTCCCCTCTACTGTCACTCTACTATAACACCCAACCCTAAATTGACACTTGACCCTTAAGGTCCTCCTTCCCCGACCCTAAATTGACACTTCACCCTTAAGGTCCCCCTCCCCCAACCCTAAATTGACACTTCACCTTTAAGGTCCTCCTCCCCCAACCCTATATTGACACTTCACCCTTAAGGTCCTCCTCCCCCAACCCTAAATTGACACTTCACCCTTAAGGTCCTCCTCCCCCAACCCTAAATTGACACTTCAACCTTAAGGTCCTCCTTCCCCAATCCTAAATTGACACTTCACCCTTAAGGTCCTCCTCCCCCAACCATAAATTGACACTTCACCCTTAAGGTCCTCCTCCCCCAACCATAAATTGACACTTCACCCTTAAAGTCCTCCTCCCCCAACCATAAATTAACACTTCACCCTTCTTTCTCTGCGGGTGACGTTCTGGAACGTCCTGGCAATTTACAACAATTTCCAGGCTTTTAAAGCCTGTAAAAAACGTAGAAATCGAGTGTCAGTGGGCGGGAGCGTGAGGGGCCCACCTCCGATCCTCAGAGCAGCCAGAGGCTCACTGGGGTAGACTGTGTCTCGCACGGGTCTCTCACTGCCTCTCAAAACAGTGTTGCCGAGCGAGCGAGTGCTAATAAATAGCGGATTTTCCGCGTTTCTATGACACCACTGCGGGTGAACCAGGCCACCTACGAGGACCGTTCTGGTCTCATTTTGAAGCAATTTTTGCCTAGTTTTCGGCAGAATACATTTCATTTAATGCAGATGCTTGATTTATCATTCAGGAGTGCCTGAATATGCCCTAAATAGCCCAAAACACCCCGCAGAGAAAGGGTTAAGGTCCACCTCCCCCAACACTAAATTAACACTTCACCCTTAAGGTCCACCTCCCGCAACCCTAAATTAACACTTCACCCTTAAGGTCCACTTCCCCCAACACTAAATTAACACTTCACCCTTAAGGTCCACCTCCCCCAACACTAAATTAACACTTCATCCTCAAGGTCCACCTCCCCCTACACTAAATAAACACTTCATCCTTAAGGTCCAACTCCCCCAACACTAAATTGACACTTCATCCTCAAGGTCCACCTCCCCCAAAACTAAATTGACACTTCATCCTTAAGGTCCACCTCACCCTACACAATTATGTTTCGTGGCCCAAACGTCCACCTTAGGTGGCCCCCGTGACCAAAACATCCAAGGCTGCTGGCCCATGGCCAAAACGTCCGTGACTCAAACATCCGTGGTTAAAATGTCCTACATTCCTGTCACCCTACTATAACAACCAACCCTGAATTAACGCTTCACCATTAAGGTCCACCTCACCCTCCACTGTCACCCTTCTATAACAACCAACCCTAAATTTTTACCGTGTGACATCAGAGAGTTTTAGTACTTTTTGTTCACTGTTTTCTTCGATACAGTGTTGTTTTATAACAAGGACTGTAGGAAATAAGTATTAACCCATTATCCAACTATCTAAACACACGTCCACCAGTAGTGGGGAGGGCTATGAAGACCAGGGAAAATGAGGGGTTAAAGAGGATACAAAGCTAAACATATGCTCTATTTGCCCATTACCGTTTGCAATGGGATACTGATGGGGGGGGGGGGGTAACCCCCACCCCCCCTACCCCCCAGGACTTATTGAAATCGCCATGTACAGTATGTGACCAGCAGGGGGCAAAATCCCCATTTTCCTTAATCGACCCTATTGTTGGATAATGGGTAAATACTCACTTCTGACAGTCCTTGGATAATGGGTAAATACTCACTTCCGATAGTCCTCGTTATATAAATCCATTGGATATGAACGAAAATTACGTGGACACACACAACATCGAAGAACTTGTGAAATTATCTAGATGCCATGGCTGACTAAGCCAGCTACCCTCGCAGGCCTCCCTCTCCAAAAAAAGGCATTGTGAGAGAATGCTCAGCTGCGCGAGACAGATGATTGGTTAAATGGGTGTGACGTCATCCAGGAAAGTCCGGTACTTATTACCGAAACTGCCACAAATGTTTTTGTAACATTTGAAGCCGATCATATAATAAGCATATTATAAAAATCATATTAAACATTGTTTCAACCACCGGAATTGCATAATATATGCACTATTTAAGAACTGTAAAAAATAAAAATTCTCCCTTATACTCTCCCCATTGACGGCGGAAAAACTCCCATTAAGGCCCTTACTGGCAATATAGATACTGAGTTATGAGGGGGTGTAGGGGGGGCTTTAACCCATCCTGTATCCCAAGGAAAAACATTGTTGTTATATTTTACTCTGAAAAAGTGAAAATGACGTACATCTGAGTGTTTTAAGATCTTTTGCTAATAGGGGAAAACAACATTGGCTGTGGATTGTAGCTAATTTCAACTACTGTATAATTATAACAACTACATAACACCAGTAAATATCTACATGGGAAAAGTAGTGGTAGTTTCGGAAATATTTTCCGGAATTCCAATGCTATTGGTTGATTATGTGCCTAGACATACGACTGTAGCGGAGAGGTGGTGGGGCCGTTTATAGGGAGACTCATTTTATCGTAATATTCATCTCCCTTGTAATACATTGCAACGGTAGGACCATGTAAGTCAATGTACTATATGATAAGACAATTCAGTAGGTAACACACAAATCGATAGATCTCGCGGATGTCAGGCCGTAAAAACTTACCAAGGTTTTTGTTTATTTGGTACCGTAATGCATGTGTATATTTATTGTATTTAATAATTGTTTTAATTCCCTCCCAAGACCTCCATGAAACATAACTCGGAAATCACCTCAAAACCTGCTTTCAAGATAAATTTCCAATTTTTTCTGTAGGTAAATGTCCTGGCCGAAGCCCGGTTCCTCCTTAATTACAGGTTCGCTTGCACTTACCGGTACCAGGAAAACAATTGACACTTGAATGGCACGAAAAGGTCCTAAAATCGCCAAACTAATTGGGCGAACGCTTTAAAATGTCAAAACTAATGGGGCTCAGCAGAAGGTCCAGACAAAAGCCTCCCCTTAAGTGCCACCTCCCCAACCCTAAATTGACACTTCACCCTTAAGGTTCACCTCACCCTTCACTGTCACACTACCTTTCACTTACACCTCACTCCACCTTATAGAGACTACACGAGCGAAAAGATGGGACAGAATATTAGTAATTTAGTCTGAGTTTAAATGCTTTATTCAGTCAGTATTTGTAATATATAAACCGATGTCCAAATGCATAAGTAATCAAGTGTAATAGTTCTAAATAAGACAAAACTGAGGTTATTTTCATCGTTCTCGAAAACTTGATCAAACCCTCCAATGCTTACCTACATTCCGTTAGCTTTGTCCGACTCATCATTCGGTATTATTGCCTGTTAGGTCCGGTTTTAAAGCAGTAAATATTCTCGGCCATAGATTAGCCACATTGTATTATAGGCTAATATGTTTCATTCATGCTAAACATGCGTAATAAGTGATATAATAAAAGGTAGGAATAATACCTCCTGTAAGGGTTGGTCTTGTATCCCACGTACCAGGTATTAGGTATACGTACTAGCTGATAGGTAAGGATTAGTCTTCTATCCCACATACTAGGCACTAGGAACACATACTAAAGGTAGCACCAACGAACTTGACACTAATCTTGACCCCTTAACTTCTCATAACTCAAAAGGGCCTAGAGCAAACTGGCTGTAAATATCTACACCTATTTCCTGGTGTACTCTTCCCAAATTATAGAAATATCAGCTCGATTTCTTTCATTTATTTTGAGTTATGAGAAGTTAGGGGTCAAAATGATTGTCAAGTTCGTTGGCGCTACCTATAGCTTGTAGGTAAGGGTTAATCTTGAATACAACATACTATATCTAGGTTTGGTTAAGTTAGGTTATTAGGTTAAGGGGAGATTTCCACTTGAGGGACTTTTTTTTGTTTTACCTCTTTCTCCTTCATGATGAGCCCCATTGCTTTTGAGATTTTAATACGTTCGCCCCATTAGTTGGGCGATTTTAAGACTGTCACCCCATTTTTGTCAATTTTAATACCTTTCGTGCTATTTAGGTGTCGATTTTTTCCTGGCGAACGATAGCGAACCTGTAATTTAAGAGAACCGGCCGTTCGGCCAGGACATATTTTTACTGAAAAATGTACAAACTTATCTTGAAAGGGACTATAGGGGGTGTAATCTTAAGCTTGATGGAGGTCTAGGAAACAAACTAAAAACCTCCCTTTAATGCCTTTCTAGATATCACATATTAATAAGCATCTCCCACATGAATGAAACATATTGGCAGGTAGTATACAATCCGGCTAATATATTATGGTCGATGACATCAACAGCTTAAGACCCGGACCAAAATTACAAACTTAACAACCATTTTAACCCAATTTACCTGTTTTGTAGATGCCTTATATATACGTAGGCAAAACGTTGTAAAAGTACAAAAAATAAACATGGAGATTTACTGAGAAAGGCCTTCTCATGGTCTCGTAATATAGGAAAGCTATAAACAAATAATTACAGTATAGTATCTCTAGATAAATTATATAACACTTAGGATGGGTTGGAAATAGCTGAATTTGGAAGTTCACCAGACAAACAGTTTCCAAAATACATAAACGTGTGTTTTAAGAAATAGTCGACCCCATTCTATCATAGCCTAAGCAGGAATACAGAAATTGAATTTGTATTCCCACCATTTAGGAAGAGTCAAACAGAAAACAGATGTGGAAATTTACCATCCGTTTGTTCCAACCTTGCCGAAGATACACGATGCTGCCTACAATCGAATGCATATCAATGAATTGCAAAACAATATGTCCAACATTTATTTCATTACCTATGCCATCTGAGAGAGAGAGAGAGAGCGCGTGAGCGTGTGTGAGAGAGTGAATGAGTGTAAGAGAAAGATAGTGTAAGAAGCAGAAGTACAAAGGAAAACAAGCAACAACAGGTATTGCGACCCCTAAAGGTTACTTGCCTTCCAAAATAATACTGTTTCAAGTTTCCAACAGTATTTCAGAGAGATGGAGGTGTGAATAGGAAATATCTCCCGGGGGATTAACATGGCAGGGAGGGGGGACAATATTTAAGAAATAGCACAATTAAGGAAATATAGGGGGAGAGTGAGTGTGTGTGAGTCTGAGAGTGAGTGTGTGTGAGAGTGACAGAAAGAGAGAGAGAGAGAATGGGGCAGAGACAGAAAGAGATTTACCTAGATATACATAGATACACTGGCCATGCAGATCTTACGATCCCTGCGTGGTGGTCAGGATTTAATCCTAGTAGAGATAGCAACCCTATGAGTAAGGGAAAGTGGAAGAAAGGATAGCAAAGATGAAACCTCTGTCTCCACCCCTGGCAATATACCATACATGAAAAGAGTTAGAAGTGAATAACCTTGCAGGGCTTGCAAATTGCCAGAAGGAATTTGCAGAAGTTAGAAATAGAAAAGCCATGTCATACATACCTTCACCATTTATTTAATTTTTTAAAATGATTTGTCTGCTGTCTTAAACTGAAAACAGTGGTTATTTCTGCCAGAATTGTTTTCTCGAACAGTCAAAAATCACAATATCTACTCCAGAGCGTCAAGGGAGGAGTTTTCTTTATGATATGGAGAGAGAGAATGAGAGAGACACAGAGAAGAGAGAGAGAGAGAGAGACAGAGAAGGGAAATTATGAGTTAAGAGAGGAGAGGAGGAGAGCTTCTTATTATAATCTACACTGTTCATCGTTCGAATCACAATAGCGGTAAATATAATGGACATATTAAACAATAAACTTTCACAAATGTATAAATAACAAATATTATATATATATATATAGACCATTATTATATATATAGATATATAGTGGTTACGTATCTTGGATCCTCAATCTTAACTTGATGATTCTAGGATAGCACAGAGAATGTATGACGCATTTAAGGTATCAGTGCCAGCGATAAGGCAAAACAAAAGTAAAATCTAGATAAAAAATATTTCCTGTTATTGCTTCCTTTCCCCCTTTTGGATCTTAGGACTTAGTAATCCTTATTGACCTGATAACTCTTTAATTATGAATAATACTGAAACTAATTCAAAGTAATCGTACGTAATTTATCGACATACAAGAATGATTATTCAACCGAAGCTTCGTCGCGCTTATGGGTTCTATGAACCGAAGAAGTATATCTAAAGAAGGAACTAAATTCTATAAAAAGTCTTGAAAGATAAATATTTAAAGTAAGCATATTTCGGTCTCTTACCCTTTGAAATGAATAGATAGCGCTAATTTCTAAATGGGTTCTTGAGTTTTATATTTAATAATTATTTTTCCTTGGTCTTGGTCTACCACGTTAACAGGTATTAGATTATTATTATCATAAGGAGTAATATCAAAGTCACATAAAAGTTAGATATATATATTTTAATAATTTAGTTTTAGACCATGTACGCTTAACCACACGCGGTAACATTGAGTTCCTTTGATTTATGAGGTAAAATTAAGTGTTACAGGATCGTTTCCATAGATTCGATTCAGGTCTCACTGGCAAAATAATATAAGGCAAATATAATATTGAAGCAAAATAAATCTACTGTCAGCTTTAGGAAATCACTTTCTTTAATAGAGTAACGAATTTTTAACTATAACAGCCATGTTAGTTCCTAAGGCGATTATTACTAATAAGAGACAATAGCAATCCACCGTACTAAGCAGGTTAAAAGCAATGTAAGCTTAATTAAAGAAATCCATGAAGTAAACTCGTAAGTATTAATATAAAACAATAGTAGGACTTTCATCATAACCCAATTAGCTTTAAAGATATGTTGCTTGGACATTAAAGTCGTTGTTGAGGGTGTAAGTCACAAGATTAGTTCAACTATTATTAAGTACATAATAATAGCGTACGTTAAATCACAATCAAATAGTTAAACGTGAGCAATAATCGTAGCGTTAACCGAGTCTTTAGTGACAATAATCAAATAGTTAAACCACAAATAATAGGGCCAGTTCACGGTAGTGAAACCCTCATTATTTCCCAATCAAATAGTTAACACATAATAGTAGCGTTCACGTTAATTTCCCCCAATCAAATAGTTAAGCACATATAATCCCCAGCTTTCACGTTACATTCCCAATCAAATATGTCAGCACATTAAGGATAATGAGTAGGCCGAGACGAAACGTTAATTACCACCACAATATCTCACTAACATGAATACATAACAGGGAAGTGTGACTACAACCGAACCCACCACATTAACACACATTTATATAATCTGACTGCAGTCCAACAGGTAAACCATAATAATACTTCAAACCCATGCTTCCTCAAGCTGCAAAGTTCACCTTCCCCAACTCCAAATGAATGATTTGAATGCCCACAAACTTCGGGGTCGTATATACTAAGAACAATGATGGTAGGTGTAGAACGAATCAGGGAGCGGGGGGTGGTTGGCCCGCTCAATCATAGCTCCTCGTAGTCGCATAACAGGTGCCTGGTTCCAATCACAGCTACCCCTGAGTCGAACATACATCACATCAGCGTCGGAAGTAGTTTGCAGGGTCATATGGACGCACGCACGGTGTGGTGAAGTTGCCTTGTGCTGGTTATGCTGACGTATAGTTTTTTCCCACTCGCTTAAGTTACGTGATCGCTAGTGTGCTTCGTTGGTAGTTTGGCTAACCTTCAACTCTAATTCATAAACTGGCAGGACTTTAAATTAACATTACAGGGCTCCGTATGTCAGATTTATATATGTATTAATGTTTATATAGCTATATACATATCTTAACTACGTATATGGAAAATGCTGTTTACAAGAGTTGTATGGCCGGATAAAAGGTAGTGCTGGAAACACGATTGAGTTGTGCTGGTTTCGTAAATATCTTATAGAAAATGGGAATAATTTATCGAGTATGCTCATCTATATCTATCTATCTGTCTGCCTGTCTGTGGTACACATATCAATGATGTATCTTAACTTGCAACTGTATATCAGTGGCAGGAAGCCCGTAAACAATGTCCCTTGGTATCCTATCACTTTACATATTGTATGTGAACCACAATCTCCATAGAATAAAAACAACCCCTTCTTTATATCCTATCATTTCCTGTGGTGTTTTTAAGCCAGTGGTAAATACGGCCACCCCAGGGAGTGTTTATTCCATAGACTTTATTATTATTATACACTACCGGTACTGTTTGTAAAAGGGAACATTTAGTATTCGTAATAATCAACTCTGTTGATGGTATAATGGTAGTATATTGGTATTTGTATATATATTTATATGAACTATATTACAACCCAAAGTTTGGAGTGACTAGTGGAAAAAAAACTAGCTTAGCTTTAAAGTTTGGCCCCGAAGGAGTCTAGAGGGTGCACACTCTAGGGTACACCAAACGACAACTTTTAGTAAGGGTGTTCCAGTATGGATAAGTACTTTTTATTAATTTCATAGTGGCACTTGTATTAATGCGGTAAAAAAGATCTCTTTAAGAGTAGTTCTCGTATTAATAGGTTTATTACGAAGTGATATTTGAATTAAGAGTTTTTTTGTTCTCGTATTTTAAATCCGATTTCAAATTAGTCTTCCTGGATATTATATAGGGTTAATCTTCTCCACTTTCAGGTTTAAAAATAGCATTAGGGGTAATAAATATATATGGCGATAAGACGGAAACAAGAATACGACAATTCTTTTTTTGTTTAATATAATAAAATCAAATTTAAGTGCCATATAACAAAACCCCCATTATGTATTATATAATTTATAATGCCGTCCCCTTAAAGTTATTAAAACCAAAATAAACTTTTACAATGGTAATTAATAGAATGCACAATATTAAATTTCTCAAAATTGAAAACAAAAAAAAAACACTAAAATAATCAAATGAAAATATAAGTTAGTCACGATATTTCCGGTAGTCAACGAAGGGGGGTAGTTCCCTGTTTTGAGTTTTAAAACAACGGGCTTTCTGGAAGCTCACTATTCTTCCGAGAACGTCGCACCGAGAACGTCTAAGAATAACCCAGACCCTACTCATAATTTCCCGCCCGTCCATTGACTACGGTCAGTTTTAATGTCGGAACAAAGAAAGAAACTCTTCCCCACCCCTGGGTGCCATGAGCAGAGATAGCATTGAACTTTAATTGAATTATTACATATGGTATTGAGTGGGGAGACTTCCGAACGAAACTCTGTAAACGATCAAAATGAGAGGGATAGAAGTAAGAAGGATATTGGGATGCGAAGTTTTCGGGGCTCTGTTGGTTTGGACCTTGGCTGAAGGCTACCCACGATCTCAGGATGGTGTGGTGATGCGAATTTGAAGGGGAAGTGAACCCCTTCTTACAGTCACTCGAGCTATATGTCGTGATAGACACTCTCCCCCTAAATAAAGTCTCTCGCTGAAAGTGGGAGCGAAGAGGACTAGGTAGCGAGAGGAGGAATAGGCTCCGCTGTTGGTGGAAGATCTCTTGACAAGGCGTTGAGACCAGGGCGGTACGCAATCCGATTTGTCATACCTTCCATGGCAGAATATGGGCGAACAGAGATGGTCTCCTGTAACTTGCAGAGCCCACCCGGAGTCATAAGTCGTTGGTTTGTGTTTCTCCATCTTGGTGCAGAAAAAGTTCAAGAGGGTTTTTGGTTATTTTTTGGGGCAGTACAGATGATTTGATTGGTGGATAGTGCTGAGGGAGATAACATTCGAACTCCTCTTCAACCCGCTGACACCAACCATCGCCAAAGCACTCCTTCTCCAATCTGGTGGAATAACTCCTCTGGTGTCTCTTTCAGTTTGGTGGAGAAGTACGAGACGACTGTAGGACGCCCAGGGTTGTCTTATACACACCCCTTTGCAGAAGTACTTGCCCACCCGCTTACTGACTCCTCTATCCATTCGCATCACAACCTGAAGATGGGTAAGGCAATGCGGAAAATCCTGGAGCATGAACTGTACGGGTATGGATGAAAGGAGGCACTTCAGTATTTTTGGTCAAAGGCAGCAAGTACAGGTGGGAGTCCAGATACAACTAATTTTTGCGGGTCAGGTGATCTCTAAGCGGCCCGATCGAGGGGAAAATACCTCTAGGGCTGTAAAGATCTGAGAGGGGCGTGATATGGCTGCCCAAAGTTCGGACAGAATCTGCAGGCCCCTAGAATCCGCACATCCCTAGTACGAAAACCTCTCTATTAAATGTGGATTTGCGGTCAGTTGGCTTAGGGGAAAGGCTTGGGACATGGGTGATTGTCTCCACGTTAGCTTTCCTTGGGACGTTGCAGTACCCGACCACACATGGCCAAGGTAGGGCCACTGATCCTCGTCCAAAGCAGGACTTGGGCCCAGGTTGATGGTGCAATCCAGCAGCACCAAGCGCTCCATCTGCTGCGACAGCCGTCCAGGTCTGGAAAAGATGATCATCCCAAGTTGGCGCGAAATAATCACGATGTCATCTAAGTAAGTTTTCTTACAGCCTAAATCCTGGAATAGTATTAGGACATGACCCTTTGAAAATGTGGCACAGGAGCATCATCATGCCAAAAGTGGCTCAATGACTCTATATTGGAAGAGCCCCCAGGAGTGGTGGAAAGCCGAGATGATTTGTTCATTTGTTTAGCTCTATCGGTATCCCCAATTTTGGTTAATAATACCCCTTTTTGCAAAGTCTATCGGGTTGTTTACTAACATACCTTAGCAGCCCCTACTGGTCTCTTATCTATTTAGTCATCATTCTAGGTATGATATGCATTCAGGGGACTGTCACCGCCATACCCGACTTTACTTTCCTGTTAATCAGTAACAGATACTCTACCGTCATGGTTTTGGGACTAATAAAAGAGGGTGATCCCAAGGGAATGAACTTGGGTTCCACTAAGGGACTTCTCCAACATAAAAGTCATTTCCTTTCCTCATGATCTGCTATTGCTTCTGAGGGTTTAGTCTGTATGGGGATTGTCCCCTTGTTAGATAGGTCTTACATTGACCTTTACTGGTGAGGTAAAGATCACAAATTGTGGATGGTTCCTTGCAAAACCGGCAAACATCAAGGACGGTTGACTCCGATAAGGGTAACTAACTAAAGCAATTCCTAAGATCATCTCTACGTGATGGCGACATGTCCGACAAATATGATCTCTCAAGATAAGGTCATTAATAGGTCGCTGTTTCTTTGGGTTTCCACAAGGAAGGAAGATCGACCAGGAAACTCAACATATCACATCAAAAGGTCTCCTACCTTTGCCATTCCCCCCCCACAAGTTTCTGGTACAGTATATAACCAGCTAGTATTGGGGTATTATTTCAAGTCGGTTTTTTATGTACGACCTTCATCGGGTTTAATGGGAAACAATCCTTGATCCTTCGTACTTCGATCAGGATGTGCGAACAAACCCGTTAGCTTGGAAAGTGAGAGAGCCACATATGGGAAAAAATTGTTTGAAGCTTTTTAATTTAATGGACTACCAGAATGGGCCGGAAGAGAAGGACTTTGTCTCCCAGGAGCTAAAATGTTCACTTTCAGACTTGCGATCGTAGTGGGTTTTCATTCCCACTTGACTGACTCTTCTCCAAAGGTTGGCCTTTGATAGCCGCTCTTACATTTGACAATCTGAAGTTTTAACTCATTATGTCCTACTCTTGCCTGTGCGGAGAAGGATGATCAGATACAGAGTGCTTCCACAAAAAACCAAGAATCTTTCAGACCTCTGATCTGACGCATATACAGGGGCCAACTCAAAAGGAGAGATCCTAGTGGAGACATCCTTGATGCACTAACCCTATGACTCTCTAACGGGCAAAAAGAAAGCCAGTCAACATGTTGGTCCCACTACGTTTCTCAGTCTCAAAACAACACTGGGGGGAAAGATCATGAGATTTCAGAGATTTGATGCATGGCCCGCTTGTTAGGCCAGAACCCTGGGTCATTGAGGTTAGTACGCAGTGGTATCCTTGCCATCTCTTATCTACCTCTAACTGATTCAGTACTATGTCTTTTTCATTAGGTACTTGTAAAAATTGTGGACCCCTGATCACTTGAATTTCTTTAGGAATGTGCTACTTTGTGAAAAGATGCAAAGATGGGACAACTAAATCCAGTCTTTAGCCTGTTTGATATCAATCTTTAAAGGGAAAGCTCAGGATACTAGTTGCGTGCACACATAACGGTAAGTAGATACTGGTTCCCTTTCTTATTTTGCGGAGAAGAGAGGCTACACAATCAATTAAATACCAATATCGTTTCTCAAGGGAAAAGCCGTTTTAAATATAATGGACAGGGATAGGAGCAATGGGGTGCTTTCCAGGGATTGGTCTCATGGGATAAATTCCTCCTATCTGGCAAGTGTGACAAGGCCTTTTACAAATTGGTTACTTTTTTCACTGTGTATGTTAGAGCGGAAAAAAAAGAGCTAGGATCTGTGTCTGTATGTATTTTCTCTGTCCCAAATGCCTCAACCGCGGAGACGCCCACCAGTCATGAGCTAATCCCATTAGGTGCCTCGTGTACATACGATATGGAATTGTGGGTGGGATGATTACCCTGATTTAGTATAAAAACTTATCTAGTACCTTATCAGGGGATACTCGGAGTGCAGGCCTCAGGGTGAAAAATACGCATAAGGGACCCTTTTGTATAGTAGATTTTTGTTAGGGTTTTTCCATTTATGGGTGCATCAGCAAATGTGCTGAGCTAGCAAGTGGAAGTGGTCTGCCTCTTGAGCTTGTATGAGGTTTTCCACTAGACCATGATTGGGTGCAAAGGTTATCCTTGAACCCGGAGGGTGAGATAGAGTCATGTCATAGACACGGCAGCAGTGTTCCCGATACGAGAAAAGTTGCAACCGAGAAAGTTTTAAGATAACACTGACCCAGACTCATTATTCCCGCAGACGTATATTACGGTAGTTTAAGGTGACCAAGAAAAGAAATCTTCCACCCCTGGTGTGCATGAGCAAAGAGTAGCATGTTTAATTTGAAGGACATATTTTATTGAGGAGATTCGACTGATACTAAACTGCTGTCGATCAAAATGAGAGGGATAGTAAAGTACGAAGGAATAATATTGGGATGCGAAGTTTTCGGGCCTCTGTTGGTTTGGTTGCTTGCCCCCCCCCCCCCCTCACCCTGGTTGGCGGGGTTTGGGTGTGGTGAACCCGTACAGTCAGAGCCTATAGGTCCGTGACAACTATATTATACAAATACACATGAACAATGTTTTTACCTTCAGCCGAGATTCAAACCACGGACAGTCGGGACGAGAGTCCATACTTTAACTAACTACACCACAGTTGTCCGTTTTTCGAATCCTGGCTGAAAGTAAAAACATTATTCAAGTACATTTGTGAGATGTACTTCATTTTACCACTTACGGTGCAAGCATATTTCCGCTTGGTGGATAATTAAATCAAATCAATTCAACCCGAGTTGCTTGGTAATAGTTGTACGTGTACTCTGGACTATGGGTCCTACGACTAGGTATGGAATGGAATACTTCCTCCAAGTAGGAGTTCTCTATATCCTTTCAATAAATAGCAAATGGTTAACTATTCCTTATCATGCTATAGTTAAGTTGGTACAAGCATGGACTCTAGACTTGACTATCCGTGGTTCGAGTCCCAGCTATACAGTATATATACCTTGTATATATATATATATATATATACTGTATATATATATATATATATATATATATATATATATATATATATATATATATATTGTATATATACAGTGTATACTGTATATGTAATCAAAACAAAGAAACAAAATGTTCTTAACGTCTTTGTTCTTGTTTATCATGCACGTCTATTCCACATCCTTCTCCTGAGCCCCTCCACCCTACCCCCCATCAGTGTTACCTACGTCCTACAAGCCTCTCTTTAGTCTCTCGTGGTGGGGGCCGTTATTGTGTGTGGGAATAATGGAGCCCCCTTGCTGCCTTCTTGTTACCTAGGCCAATTATGAACTAGCAGAATAACACACTAGGTGTAGCCTATTATTCACATCCAGAGGTTATAGCGTACCTGGGTCAATGGTTACCAGTTATCCGGCATTTGATAACATATATAGCTTAACCCGGGAACGACGAGGAGGCTCTTAAGAGGTTTTGGTGGTGAAAGGCGACGTGACTCTTAAGATCCAAGGCCTCAAAAAGCCTTTTAAAATACCCTAGTAGCATTCAAAACAAAGGAATATGTGATTAAGTGAGATCATTCCCCTCCATATCCCCATCCAGGTGTTGATTTCTTCCTGGCGAGCGATAGCGAGCCAGCATTGTATGAAGAAATCCGGCTTTGCCGGAGTAATTTTTCAATTGAAAAATTTACAAATTTAGCTTGCTGTCAAAACAAAAATATATATATGCTGGTTCGTTACCGCTAGCCAGGAAAATATTGACACCTGTTTGGGGTAAACGTCTTAAAACAGTAGGCTGAATGGGGCCGAATGGAAAAAAGCCAAAGAGAGAGGGAGAGAAAGATAAAAAAAGCTAGGTGGGCCCCATTAACCCTTTCTCTGTGGGCTTATTTGAGCTATTTAGGGCATATTCAGGCACTCTTGAATGATTAACCCTGCTCAGGCATATTGGCTCCATATGCGTAAAACAGGTTTTTTGTGAATATTTCACGGCCGGAGGCCGATGGCAAGAAGTTTTGAAGACGAGCAGTCAGTCCGCATCGTCCTACGACTGGGAGAGGGTGTGAGCCGCCGCTCTCTCTCCTCCCCTTTCCTGTACCAACCTGTCCGGTCACCATATGGGGTCCATAATCCCAAATGTGTACTACAAATTTCCCCTTCCTATTGAACTTTTTTTAGCCCCAGAGTTCTGCCTTGTTGTCACCCAAGACCCTCAGCCATCCCCTCCACAGCCCTGCAACCAAATTAATCCAGCTTATGTAATGTATGAGATATGCCTCACTTTTGTTGACCCTTTTTTTCATTTTTTATATATGGGACTTAATATTTACAGTAGTGTAATTTGCACTTAATATAATATTAAGCATTAATTGTAGTTTCTATTGGTAACAAGAAATTTAAAATCCATTAATCAATTTTCGGGTGAGAGCCGTTTAAAGTGCCGGTCCCCATATGGGGCCACATTGCTAATTTCGCCACACTTCTGGAACATTACCTGAGCAGGGTTAAGTAAGTATCTACATTAAATTAACTGTATTCTGCCGAAAACTAGGCGGAAATAGCTTCAAAATTACACCAGAACGAGCTTCGTAGGTGGCGGTGTTCACCCGCAACATTGCCATAGACATTAGGCAAAACTCACTAATTATTAGCTCTCGCTCGCTCGGCAACACTGTCGAGACAGCCGCGCGAGACCACAGTCTCCCTCAGTGAGAGGCTGGCTGCTCTGAGGGTCGGACGGAGGTCCCTCACGCTCCCGCCCACTGACACTCGATTTCTACGGCTTTTACAGGCTTTTAACCCACGGGATCCCAGCGCCACAGCGTATGCGTTGGCAATGTATGTAACGCTAAACCCCAGCTCCGCATACGTTCCGTCCACTCCTTCGAAATTATTTACTCTTGTCCTATGGTAGCTAGAGGCTTGAAGATGGTAATGGGAAACTACCTTATGATGTTGCCGAACAATGGCGGTACACGGCAACCCCCTAGCCCATCCGCGCGGGTGAGTAAGGGCGGATGGAGAAAGCCAGCTTTCCCACTTATCCCACCGCCACTTTTGTGCTTATTTATTCTTATCCTATGGTAGCTAGAGGGTTCAAATTCATATGGGATATACCTTATTATGTTGCCCAACAGTGGCAATACTTATCAATTGGCAATACCCAAGTCCCGCCGCAGTGGGGAGTGGGGAGAGAGAGCGCGGGAGTGGAAGGACTGGGCGGCCTCCCACCTCCATCTCGGCCCAGTTGCCTTGTTTACCTCGTTGCCTCACTATGTTTATCGCTCCCCTAACGCTTCCCATAACATAGTTGACTCCCAACCAAGTGGGGAAGTGGAGGAGGAGGATGACCCAGACCCCACGGCATTCCTCAAAATTCCGCCAGGCCATGGTAGGGGTAAGAAGAGACGAGATAGTGTGTCATGTTGCTACGTATACAGCAAGTTTAGGCTTTTGTGTACACTGGTCCTCCCCTACTCCCCCTGCCTTCACCACCACCTCCCCTGTCTCCCAACTAAGAATATGTCAAAACCCATAGTTCTAAGTCAAAGGTGCCTAAAACAATGTGTAACACTCATATTCTAACTATAAAATACACGGTAAAGTATAAAATCAATAAACAGAGTACGTGAGAGAGGCGTAATAAAAGTGAGAGTGAGTGAAGGGGAAGTCAGGTGTCATTCAGCTGGCAGTGTGTACGTGCGTGAGTCCATGAACGAGGTGGCCGCCAGCCCGCCAGTCGTCATGGTAACCACGACGCGCTCGAGTCTTGCCACACCCTCGACACTTATAAAACTTGAATATATGTACTTATCACACTGTAACTTCACTTACAATGACAATATGTGATACATGTTGCTAATATCTGAACTATGAAGGCACACATGATGCTCGGGTGGTGTAAATAACCGTCACTCGAAAACTGGACGCATCGTACATCTGCCATGCTGCCGCGCTCATCTGTGTCTAGCTGTGTCTAGCTGTCTTGAAGGCCGCCCGGCATCAGCTGATGGCTGAGGCTGCTCTCCCCCCCCCCCCCCAAATGACCTAGGTGTGTTTTTTGTGTGTTATTCTTAATTTCTCACCTATATAAGCTATTTTAAAAAAAACACAAAAAAGGCCAAATCAGCTGGTCTCTCGATGTACATTTATTCTAAATTAGTTGGGGTTCAGTGGGTTAAAGCCTACACATTGCTGTAAATTGCCTATGTGTTCCAGAATGTCACCCGCAGGGAAACAGTTAATATCAGTGTTCCTCAGAGCTATCCCAGTGTATACCACCTCCTTTACGTAGGGCACGTGGTACCCGTCTTGCAACCCAATCCCACCCCTACTCTGTGCAACTCTCCAACCCCAGAGTGAAACGTTACTCTCAAACTTTCTTCTACTCAACATCTGAGCTCTGGAACTTTCTCCCAGAATCAGTCTTTCCCTCTTCCTATGACTTAAATTGCTTCAAAAATCCGTGTGTCCAGGTATTTTGGCTCGAACGTCCCTTGATTTTGGCCCTGTCACTCTTTCAACTATGGGGGAGGCACTCGCTATAGGCAGTTATGCCTTTTGCCTCCCTCAATCACATAGAAAAAAAAAAAAAAAAAAAAAAAAAAAAACGTGTTTCTTCGTTCTATCAGTTATGAGACCGACTTCGGACCGTTCAGTGAGGGAGGAGGTGGATGGACAAGTAAAGCAGCATCTGGGGTCCCGGGTTTACTGTAGAAGGAGTTTAGTTTGGGATATTCTACCTTACCTTAGCATAATTTAATTAAGGGGGATGGTTGTTTTTTCTGGACTCCCTTCTCCCTTATGCTTAGCCTCAATAGTTATGAGATTTTAAGACAGTCGCCCCATTCGTTTGGCGATTTTAAAACCCTTTGCCCCATTTCTTTGTCAATGTTAATACCTTGCGTACAATTTAGATGTCGATATTTTTCCTGGCAAGCGATAGCGAGCCTGTAATATTGTAGTAAACCCGGCCGAGGAAATAAAAATACTAATACAAAACTATATATATAATTAAATATATACGGCAATCCCCCCCTTAATATATCCATGTCTTTCTCTCTCTCTCTCTCCACCAGTTACAACACCCGCAGTGAACCGTTCAGTGAGGGAGCGAGGTGGAATGACATATGTAGTCCTGTTGTTCTTTATTACAGATTAGTTTAGGTTTGGTTAGTTTAGCATAGTATAGTTTGTGCTAACTTTGATTTACTATATACCGGAATGTGTTTTTGTTTGTTTCTATCAGTTATGCCACTCGCAGCGGATCGTTTAGTAAGGAAGTGAGATGGGACGACATGAATCATATGTAGTCCCGTTCTGTTTTACAAATTAGGTATAATAGTTCGTGTTTTCTTTGATTTACTATTATGTTCTTCTTCTTTATAACAGTTACAACACCAGCAACGGACCCTTCAGTGAGGGAGTGCGGTGGTATGACAAGAAACATGTGTAGTCCTGTATTTTTAGTTTTGTGTGTTTTTTTTTTTTTACAGATTAAGTTAGGTTTGGTTAGCTTATCATAATATATTTTGTGCTTACTTTGATTTACTATACATGTGTTTCTTCTTTCTAACAGTTACAACACCCGCAGCGGGTCGTTCAGTGAGGAAGTCCTGGTTTTTAGATTAAGTTAAGTTTGGTTAGTTTGCCATATTTTTTTCTTTTTTTCTTTATTATTTTGGTTTAGTATATTTATGAGTTTTTCCTTTCTCGAGTCTCTTTTTGATCCTCCTTACCTGTTGTGGGAATAAGGACTGGCTACTGACTTCCTGACTGACTTTACATATTTGTTTCTTCTCCCCACCAGTTAGCGGACCTTTCAGTGAGGGAGTGAGATGGGATAATAAAAAACACCTGTAATTTATTTATAATATTTTCTAGAATAGGTTAGGTTTGGTTAGTTTAGTATAGTTTGTATTAGTTTACTTGGTTCAATATACGTGTTTCTTCTTTCTAACAGTTACGACAACCGCAGCGTATCGTTCAGTGAGGAAGTCCTGGTTTTTAGATTAACTTAAGTTTGGTTAGTTTGCCATAGTTTTTTTTTCTCGAATATTTGTATTTAATATATTATGTGTTTTTCCTTTCTCGAGTCTCTTGTTGATTCTCCCTACTGCTTGTGGGAGTAAGGACTGGCTACTGACTGACTGTACATATTTGTTTCATCTCCCCACCAGTTACGACACCCGCAGCTCAGTGTTCAGTGAGGGAGGGAGGTGTGATGGCAAGAAATACATGTAGGCCTGTTGTTCTGTATTATAGATTAGGTTAGGTTTGGTTAGTTTAGCATAGTCTATCTTGTGTTTACTTTGATTAAATATATATATATGCTTCTTTCTAACAGCTACGACACTTGAAGCGGATCGTTTAGTGAGGAAGTGAGGTGGGATGACAAGAAACACATGTAGTCCTCATTTGTTTGCATTTAGTTTAGTTTAGGTTTGGTTAGTTCAGCATAGTATATTTTGTGTTTACTTTGATATACTATACAAATGTTTCTTCTTTGCAACAGTTTACGACACACGCAGCGGATCGTTTAGTGAGGGCACAAGGTGGACGGACAAGAAACACATGTCGTCCTGAGTCTTTTATTTCAGATTACGTTATATTTGGTTAGTTTAGCATAGTATATTTTGCGCTTCTTTGCATTAACTATATATTTTGTTCTTCTTTCCACCAGTTATGACACCCGTAGCGGATCGTTCAGTGATGGCACAAGGTGGACGGACAAGCAGCACCTGGGATCCCGGGCCTACTTCAGAATAGTGTCCGACCCCCCGACCTTGGTGGTGGAGGACGTGAAAGTAGCGGACCAAGCTGTGTATACCTGTAGGGTAGACTATAAAGTGAGAGCCTCATCCATCACCACTGTTAACCTTACTGTTATAGGTATGTCATCATTGTCTACATCCCAAAACGATATTAGAATGCATGGAATATATGTAGTATGTACAGTATGTTATACCTGTAGGGTAGACTATAAAGTGAGAGCCTCAGCCATCACCACTGTTAATATATGTAGTATGTACAGTATATTATACCTGTAGGGTAGACTATAAAGTGAGAGCCTCAGCCATCACCACTGTTAATATATGTAGTATGTACAGTATATTATACCTGTAGGGTAGACTATAAAGTGAGAGCCTCAGCCATCACCACTGTTAATATATGTAGTATGTACAGTATGTTATACCTGTAGGGTAGACTATAAAGTGAGAGCCTCAGCCATCACCACTGTTAATATATGTAGTATGTACAGTATATTATACCTGTAGGGTAGACTATAAAGTGAGAGCCTCAGCCATCACCACTGTTAATATATGTAGTATGTACAGTATATTATACCTGTAGGGTAGACTATAAAGTGAGAGCCTCAGCCATCACCACTGTTAATATATGTAGTATGTACAGTATGTTATACCTGTAGGGTAGACTATAAAGTGAGAGCCTCAGCCATCACCACTGTTAATATATGTAGTATGTACAGTATATTATACCTGTAGGGTAGACTATAAAGTGAGAGCCTCAGCCATCACCACTGTTAATATATGTAGTATGTACAGTATATTATACCTGTAGGGTAGACTATAAAGTGAGAGCCTCAGCCATCACCACTGTTAATCTTACTGTTATAGGTACGTCATCATTGTCTACATACAAAGCAATATTAAGCCTTTGAGTATCATGACACGTTTTAGAAGTCTGTTTTGGCTATCTTTAGACGATTTTATATGGTTTAGGAAAGATATTTAGGAGTTGACTTGGTAAAGACTTCTATTTACTCTTCCTACTCAGAATAAAATTGTCTAGTTATAGCCAGATAATATGAAAGAAGTGCGTCTTGGATCCTCAGAGGATTAAATTGCTGAGAATATATGTAGTATGTATATTGTGAACACATAATTAACCCCTTTTGTACTGGCGATGTCTCTTTAATTATAATCGTCCTTTCTTTAGACGTTTTTGTGTAGTTTAAGAAGGAACTGAGGTAGTAAAAAGGGTTAAGTGAGATAGTTCGAATTTTTTAATTGCTAGAGACCCATTTTAAATTGGATAAAATGGTCTAATAGTAGCCAGAATAAAGCTAAAAGGACGTTGCCGGTACAACAAGGGTTAAGGTGATTACAAAACCTCCTCTTAATAGCTGATTTTTATACTGTTATTGGTACGACAATATTGTCTATGTCTTAAAACATTATTTGAGATACAGTGATCCTCTAACTACACAGGAGTTCCCTACCAAGGAGGCGCCGTGTAGGCCTACTTTGAATTGCGTACTTGGGACTGATAAAACAATGCAAATATTAGGTTTAGGGATTAAATGTAAAGCTTAAATTATGAACACATATATAATTATAAGTCCATAAAAAAAAGTTTGGAAATTCAAGAGGAATATGTATACACTATACTGAATCAGTTAACCTTTAAAGCGTGAAAATGGCCTAGGACATAGCCACCCGTAGTACGAAATAATGGTCGAATAAAGGTCACCACCGCAAAAATCAATGTAATGTACATCAACGTGTTGGTATCACACACCTACACATCCCACTGCAAGGCTATTTGCACATAACTTAATGGATGTGTTGTGGGCATGGTCAGGTTATGCAAGGTTGGCAAAAAATAGGCACCTACATAGCCTTGTTTTCATCCGACGTGAGCGGGTGAAGGGAGGAGAGGAATTATGTAAAATCCCTTATATCTCCCTTATATGGCAATACTATAGCCCCATAAGTCATGTGCAAAGAATTAGAACCCAGATTTAGGTGTAAGGGAAGAATAAAGTACTTAAATGTACAAGGTCAGGTAAGCACACATCGGGAATGAGAGAGTGGAGGAGGGGGGGGGGAGAGGAGAATTTTGCCTCCCTCCCTCCCCCAGTTATTGATCGACACTGCAAGGAATCTTTCACAAAATATATAGCACTTATCTCCCTCCCTCGCACATGTATCATAAACATGTTGTACATGGTATATATCTGGGGATGAGGGATGGTCCCAGAGTCCTGCCACCACCTATATGATATTAAAAGTGTGTGTGTGTGAGGTGTAAGTGTATTATGATGTGTGGTATTGATAGTTGCCATGTATGCCTATTCCTGATCCAATTTGCAGCCACCTAAGCCTGTTGATGCAGTTTTTGTATGTGTTTTTAAATCTCGCTTCCAGAAGGCTTATCGCCGTCGCCTAGAAAAACCTTCTGGAAGGCTTATCATATTTGTAGGGTTAAATCCTCCGAAAATTAATGCCATTAGAAGATTAGTTGTTGAGTTAATAGGCTGAGCACGAGAATAATGTTATATAGAATAAGAATTTACCGTCTTCCCTACTTTTCTCTCCTTCAGTGCCGCCCGGACCGCCCATAATATTTGACGGTCTGGGTCGTCAGGTGTACGGTAGTGTAGGACCGCTGAGAGAGGGGGACCACACCCAGCTGACCTGTGGCTCATCTGGCGGCTCTCCTACACCTACACTAACATGGTGGAGGGATGGGGAGAGGCTGCACCAGGTTAGTCAGGTGTACGGTAGTGTAGTATGGCAGTATATTGGGGTCACCTGCTCCACGGAGCCTAGCTATCTCAGCGGAGGGTCCGAGATCCACGTAATTTTAGAGATGGAGTATGAAATTTGAATATTTAAGTTAATTACTCTGTTTTAATACATAAACAAGTATATAAAATTACAAATTATTTTATTTTCATGCATTAAAGTAGAAAAGATTACTAATAAATAATATTTATAATGGTGAAAATAGCGTTTAGCGGCGTACGTCGTCTGCCGAGTCTTCGCCATGTAAACAAAAGATTTGGTCAATGACTTACTGACTTTATTATGATATAAACACATACTCCTCCCATATTAGTGCAAAGGAACTTATGGTAGTTTATATAATTTGTATCCACCGGAAATGTTTTTTATTTTAGTTTCTTTAGTTTTGTTTAGCATTAACCTAACCAAAAAACCTAACCTAACCTAACCAAAAAGCCTAACCTAACCTAACCTAATAGCCCCCAAATACATTTAGGTTAGGTTAGGTTAGTTTTTTTGATTAGGTTAATGCAAACAAATAAATATAAATCAATAAAGCCAAGATTTTTTGTTTGTATGCATGGAGATAAAATAATATGTAATTTTATACACTTGTTTATGTATTAAAACCGAGTAATTAACTTAAATATTCAAATTTCATACTCAATCTCTAAAATTACGTGGACCTCGGACCCTCCGCGGAAGCAGGTAGGCTCCGTGGAGCGGGTGACCCCAATATACTGCCATAGACCTGTGGCCCATCTGGCGGCTCTCCCACACCTACACTAACATGGTGAAGGGATGGGGAGAGGCTGCTTCAGGTACAGCCAACTTCATTCCACAGTCATCATTAACCCCTTGATGATTTGACGCGTTTTAGTAGTATATTTTGACTATCATTCAACGGTTTTATACAGCTTAGGAAGCATCTATGGCTAAAGACTACCGGTATCTCAATCAACCATCGGACTTCTATATACCCTTCGTAATCTTGTTGTCAAATAATAGCCAGAAAAGAGAAAATAGAAGGGTCATCTATCTTCAGAGGGTTAAATAGAAGGGTCATCTATCTTCAGAGGGTTAAATAGAAGGGTCATCTATCTTCAGAGGGTTAAATCAAATATGTTACTGATCTATTAATACATTACTATGAAGCACAGTTGCCCATATAAGTTCTGTTCCTCTCCATGATCTTATTCATTAAATTTAATACGCATGATTAAAATACGAGTGTAGTTTCTTATGGAGTGGTTAACTCATCTGACTAGTCAACTGACGACAACTAGAAATCATTCGTAAAAGCCATTCATTATCATTTTACTTTCATACATAAGATTACAACGAGGAACAACACTGATGTGGGTAACTCTATATACACATACATTATAGCGATACATAATAATACACACTTAATATTACACTGAAAATATACATCACATGGGAAGGAATACTTTATTGACAAAGTTTCGCTTAGAGTTTCAGCAGGTCAATGAAGGAGCGAAACATTGTCAATGACGTGCTCCTCCTCAAATGGTTGTATATTAATTCTGCCAAAATTATCAGTACTAGTACTAGTATCATTAAGTTAAGGCTTCACCAGGAGGACACCACAGACAATATATTATACTCGGTAATCGGTTATATTTCAGCTGGCGGTAAATTGAATCTCGTAGCAACTGATTTTTCGATACTTAATGGAAACATATGAAACTACTGTAACTGTCTTGATAGCGTAATGCATAAATGCGCGGAATTTCGGTGTGAGTATCCTAGATTCGAGTCCTTGGAGTGCCACATGTATTTGTTGATTTAAATAATTGAGTTTAGAAGTAAAGTTGGCTGGTAAAACAATATGAAATAATTATGTTAGTTTTTCTAATTAACAACATATTTCGCTACAAAATCTTCAAAATTGCCGAGTAATCAAGACGAGGACATGACGATTTACCGTCAACTGAAAAGGAACATACTATATGATTGTTATTTTTACCTAGGTTAGAGATTTCACCCTCTAGAATAAAAAACAAGCAATCTGCTACTGCATTCAAGTTACTATCAATATAAAAATCACTATAACTGTTCTATTCACATTACTGTATATTCGAATCCATTATTATCAGCAAATAAATTATGATGCCTTATATAAATAATTAAGAAGATAAATTAATCCAAAAGTTTGGAAAACGTAGGGGTATAACACGACCTTGACCTTCTGCTGCCCCCTTCGTCAGGTTGGTCGTCAGAGTGAGGGTGGTGGTGTTGAGAGCTGGATCAGTGTGGTGGCCTCCAGAGTGTTACACGGGGCCGTTCTTACCTGTCAGGCCCTTAACAACAACATTACCGAACCTGCTACTACCTCACTTACTCTACAACTATTATGTAAGTATTGTGTGTGACTGTGAGATAAAGTGTGTATGTGAGAGACAGAGAGAGAGAGTGAGTGTATGTATGTGTGAGGGAGAGAAGGGGGCAAGCGTTACTCGGGGCCGTCCTTACCTGTCAGGCCCTTAACAACAATATTACCGAACCTGCTACTACCTCATTTACTCTACAACTATTATGTAAGTATCCTGTATGTATAATAGATGGATAGATAGATAGATAGAGTGAGTACGTGTGTGTGTATGTGTGAGAGACAGAGTTAGTGCATGTATGTGTGTGTGAGAGAGAGGGAGGGGACCAGTGTTGCACGGGGCTGTTACTTACCTGTCAGGCCCTTTACAACAACATTACCGAACCTTTTACTACCTCCTTCACTCTACCGCTATTATGTAAGTATTGTGTATGTGACAGGGTGAGATGGAGGGAAAGAGAGAGTGTAGGTGTGTATGTGAGATAGAGTGTGTGTATGTATGTGTGTGGGAGAGAAAGGGGTGAGAGTTGCACGGGGCTGTGTTACTTACCTGTCAGGCCCTTAAAGGTGAACTACAGGGATGAAAGAAAAAACGAAGATTAATGCAGGGCCATTACATGGCATGAATATATTGTAATATGCATGTTGGCAAAATTGATATAATTCCAGTAAACTCCAGCTAAGCTGATTCACGTAACAAAATATTATGTAAACATAGGATACTTGCCCCATCACACATGCTCGTGGACAGGTCTGTTTTCCTTAATTAATACTTTATAATTCAATACTCAAGCTATGCAAAAGATCGAATTGTAAAATGAACTACATACACATCGGGAGTTGCATACCTATGAAACGAGACATAGAGATAAATGTATAGCACCCAGATTTTCGAAGCACAAATCGAAAAACTACATTATCTACCAAGGTGCTGTACAGTATATCTATGTGGAATAAAATACCAAATATTATCTATCTAAATGTTTCCTTAGCAACATTCAAAGACAATTTTAAGAAGAGTCTTATGTCAAACTATTAATTAAATTCATAAAATACTTAAATATATATTTGTCCTTTCTAAAGATAGTTGGAACATGCTATATGTTCACGGACACCTGGTTCGTACCAGCAAAACCCAGTACTGTTCAATCACTAGTTTAATTCACTATTATATTATTGTTGCTATTGCTACAAGTATTACTGATGCAGTTATTGTTATTATAACTATTATATTTAAAAATATTCATGTTAATGGTAGTCATTAGTGGTATTATTGTTGCTATTGTTATTATATATATATATTTGTTTTGTATTATTACTATTTCATATTTATTATTTTCTTAAATATTGTAATTTTGTATTTTTGTTTCTTTTTGGTTTAGTTTCCTAGTTAAGTTGCCCTTAAAGCATTTTAGCTTAATTGGGCCCATGACTGTGGACAGTCAAGTAATAATGTATATGTATAATGATAAATCAATGTACTGCAGTTGTGGTGATAATAAATAAATAAATAAATACAAAATAAATAAAACATTATTCTGAAGATGTGGTGCACATCAAGAAATAATCCAATCTCGCCAACAATAAACATACAGCCATTGTTTCTGAGTGTTTATCCTGGTCCATAGTCACGGGATGTCGCTTCTAAGGCCTATTTCTTATTGGAAATATAGTTTTCTGTTCATTTAAATATCGAAGTCCCTTGACCAGACAGTAATGAAGCAAAATGTTAATCTGTAAACATTCATACAATTTATAAGAGTTTCTCAAATAAAAAAGACCACAGATTCACCCATTTCCCATGTCGAGTGTTCCCACCATTGACAATAGTGACGTCATGGTAAACACGCCAGTTCACGCCACATACACCAGGGTAGATAATCTATATTTCTATGTTTTTAAGACACATTGATGACAGTTCTTTAGTATCATACCCCTAACACCAAGCAGATCCCAAGGGGCATTGTAGTTTGAACAAGTTTCACCCCTGGAATTCACCTTTAACCTCAACATCACCGACCCTGCTACTACCTCTTTTACTCCTCACCTCCCATGTAAGTATTGGTTGTGTGCGTGTGTGTGTATGCGTAAGATATATATATATATATATATATATATATATATATATATATATACCGGTATATATATATATATATTTTTTTTTTTTTGTGATTGAGGGAGGCAAAAGGCAGAACTGCCTATAGCGAGTGCCTCCACCATAGTTGAAAGAGTGACAGGGCCAAAATCAAGGGACGTTCGAGCCAAAATGCCTGGACACACGGAGTTTGAAGCAATTTAAGTCATAGGAAGAGGGAAAGACTGATTCTGGGAGAGAGTTCCAGAGCTCAGCTGTTGAGTAGAAGAAAGACTGCGAGTAACGTTTCACTCTCGGGTTGGAGAGTTGCACAGAGTAGGGGTGGGATTGAGTTGCAAGACGGGTACCACGTGCCCTACGTAAAGGAGGTGGTATACACTGGGAAAGCTCTGAGGAACACTGATTATTATAGTAGTGATAGAATAGCGAGAGAGATGCAACATTGCGGTGGAGAGAGAGAGATTGCAGAGAGTTGGTGAGTGGACGGGAGTTAATGATACGAAAGGCCTTCCTTTCAACTTTGTCTAGGAGAGCGGTGTGAGAGGAACCTCCCCACACATGTGAACAATACTCAATACAAGGATGCACTATGCCCCTGTACACAGCAAGAAGCTGTGCAGGGGAAAAGAACCCCCTAAGGCGGTTGAGCACACCCAGCTTCTGGGAGGCTGCCTTAGCAAGACTGGTAATATGGTCCTTCCAATTGAGAGCATAAGAAAAAGAGACACCAAGAATATTGACAGAAGATGAAGGATTGATTTTTGTATTGTTGAAGAATAAGGGATAGTCCGCTGGGAGTTCCTTACGGGTAGATAGATGGAGAAATTGGGTTTTGGAAGCATTAAAGGTAACAAGGTTTTCTCTGCCCCAATTGGAGATAGTCTTTTGATCAGAATTTAAGAGTTCTGTGGCTTCATTACGTTTGTCGTTGAGGGATTGCTGGGTTGGGCGTTCTGAAAAACTAATGGAGTAGTGTATGGTTGAGTCGTCTGCGTATGAATGGATGGGAATTGAGGTACAGTTGAGGAGATCATTTATAAAAATTAGAAAGAGAATAGGAGATAGGACAGAGCCCTGAGGAACACCAGAGTTTATAGGGTGAGGAAGTGAACGATGGCCGTCCACAACCGCGGCTATGGAACGGCCGGAAAGGAAATTAGAGACAAAGGCACAGATGGAGGGATAGAAACCGAGGGAGGGTAGTTTAGAAATTAAAGATTTGTGCCAGACTCTATCGAAGGCTTTCGATATGTCTAGTGCAATAGAAAAAGTCTCACCGAAGTCCCGAAAGGAGAATGACCAAGAGTTAGTAAGATATGAAAGAAGATCACCAGTAGAGCGATCCTTAAGGAAGCCATACTGGCGATCTGAGAGCAGATTATGAGAAAAGAAATGCTTAAGAAATTTGGAAGCAAGAATAGTTTCAAAAAATTTAGAAAGACATGAGATGAGAGCAATTGGACGATAGTTGGAGGGTAGAGAGCAGTCACCCTTCTTTGGGACAGGTTGAATGTGAGCAAACTTCCAGCATGAAGGGAAGACGTTACAGGATAGACAGAGACGGAAGAGTTTGCCTAGGCAGGGAGTCAGCACGGCAGCAATTTTTTTGAGAACAACAGGAGGAACACCGTCCGGACCGTACTCCTTATTAGTATTAAGCCCAGAGAGGGTAAAAAGTACATCTTTAGAAGAGATTAGGATATTAGGCATAAGTAAGAGAGAGGAGGGTGGAGAGGGAGGAATATCCAGGAATCATCCAAGATGGAGTTTCTAGCAAAAGTTTGAGCAAAGAGTTTAGCTTTGTCAGAGGAAGAAGTGATGGTTGCGCCATCAGAATGGGAAAGAGGAGGGAAAGACGAGGAAGAGAAAGTGTTGGAGAGGTTTTTGGCTAGATGACAGAAAGCTTGGGAAGAGCTAGAGTTGGATAATTCAGTGCATTTATTATTGATGAAAGAGTATATATATATATATATATATATATATATATATATATATATATAGAGAGAGAGAGAGAGAGAGAGAGACAATCTCATTTATCAGGCCGTGAACAATAATATTGCCGAGCCTGCAGTTACCTCACTCACTCAATACCTTCTCTGTGTGAGAGAGAGAGAGAGAGAGAGGAGAGGTGTAGAGAGTAGCATTCTCATTTATCAGGCCGTAAACAATAGTATTACCGAACCTGCAGTTACCTCACTCACTCTGTACCACCTCTGTGTGTGTGTGTGAGTGTGTGTGAGAGAGAGAGAGTTGCTGTATTTGTGGGTGTGTTTTGAGAGAGAGGGGGTAAATCTGTGTCTGTATGTGTGTGTGTGTGTGTGTTTGTGTGAGAGAGAGAGAGAGAAAGAAAAATAGAGAGCGTGTGTGTATGTCTGTGTTATTTGTTTGTCTTTATATGACCTACTTTACTGTAAAACAATTTAGTTTTTGGTTCTTGCAGAAAATCAATTAATGTTTAAACTGACACAGGTAATTTACAATCTACTCAATCCCATTATTGTATTGGCGTCATTTTGAATTAACCCCTTCTGTACCGGTGACGTCTCTTTAGTTTGGTTCTAGGTCTATGTACACGTTTTTATGCAGCTTAAGAAGGATCTGTAATAGTTAAAAAGGGCAAGGTGAGATGGTTCGAAGCCTGTTAATTGCTGGAGGCTCATATTAAACTGAATAAAATCGTCTAATAGTAGACATAATAAAGTGAAAAGTACGGTGCCGGTACTGAACAGGTTAAGATTTGGTTATGCATCGTATATTTTTCTCGTAAGTTTCTTCTAATCTCTTATTGGCATTATGTTCCTTTGAATAAATCGCACGTAGGTATTAATCATTCCGGGCTCTGTCTCGAGTCGGCCACCCCCAGAAAAAAAAGGATAAATGGGGAATGGGCCTGAGTACATACATACATCAGGTATTAATCGGCCTCGGCCTGTTACTCTTTCTATTAATTTCTGCAACATTCGCGGACTTTCCTCTAACTTTCACTCTGTTGAGCACCATCTCTCCTCCTACAAACCTGATCTTCTCTTCCTCATCGAAACTCAGGTGTCTGTAGCAACATCCAGCAACGCCTTCTCTGTATCCTCCTACTTTCTCTATCCTAGTTTCAAAGCCAAAGGCGGATGTTGTGCATATGTGCACAACAAACTCACTTGCTCTCGTGTTCCCGATTTCGACTCCTCTGAATTCTCAACTTTATGGCTCAAACTTTCCTGTCATTCTCTTACTAAATATTTCTGTGCTGTCTATCTTTCCCCTAACTCTACCAACTTTCCCAAATTCTTTGACTATCTAAACTCTACAGTGGAACACATTCTATCCATTTCTCCTTTCTCAGAAATCTCCATCTTAGGAGATTTCAACGTTCACCACCGCCATTGGCTCTCCTCTCACACTACTGATCCACCTGGTGAACAAGCCTACGTCTTTTCTATCCTAAATGACCTAGAGCAGTTAGTTCAGCAACCCACCCGTATCCCGGATCGCATCGGAGATCGGCCCAACATTCTTGACCTGTTTCTAACTTCTAACCCTTCTTCTTATGCTGTCGATCTTTTCTCTCCTTTGGGCTCCTCCGACCATAAACTTATCTCTGTCACCTGTCCTATCTCTCCAGTACAGCCACCCGATCCTCCTAGCCGGCGGCGCTTGTGGCACTTTGGCGCTGCCGACTGGGAGGCTCTTCGGCAGTACTTCTTTGATTTCCCATGGAATGATTTCTGCTTCCATGGCCGAGGACCCTCGGAGAGTGCTGAACGCATTACCGAGGTAATCCTATCGGGCATGGAAGCATACATTCCATTCTCTTTCTCTCAGACTAATGCTAAAAAATCTTGGTTTACTCACGCCTGTTCTACTGCTGTCCGCAATAAGGAGGAAGCATTCAAACGGTACCGACGCCTTAAAACTCAAGACTCTCATTCTTCCTATGTTTCTGCCCGGAATCAAGCCAAATCTGTTCTTCGACTTGCCAAACACTCTTTCATCAATAATAAATGCACTGAACTATCCAACTCTAGCTCTTCCCAAGCTTTCTGGCATCTAGCCAAAAACCTCGCCAACAATTTCTCTTCCTCGTCTTTCCCTCCCCTTTCCCACTCTGATGGCACAACCATCACTTCTTCCTCTGACAAAGCTAAACTCTTAGCTCAAACTTTTGCTAGAAACTCCACCTTGGATGATTCCGGTGCTATTCCTCCCTCTCCGCCCTCCTCTCTCTTACTTATGCCTAATATCCTAATCTCTTCTAAAGATGTACTTTCTACCCTCTCTGGGCTTAACACTAATAAGGCGTACGGTCCGGACGGTGTTCCTCCTGTTGTTCTCAAAAACTGGCTTCTGTGCTGACTCCCTGCCTAGGCAAACTCTTTCGTCGCTGTCTATCCTCTAACGTCTTCCCTTCATGCTGGAAGTTTGCTCACATTCAACCTGTCCCAAAGAAGGGTGACCGCTCTCAACCCTCCAACTATCGTCCAATTGCTCTTATCTCTTGTCTTTCTAAGTTTTTGAAACTATTCTTGCTTCCAAATTTCTTAAGCATTTCTCTTCTCATAATCTGCTCTCAGATCGCCAGTATGGCTTCCTTAAGGGTCGCTCTACTGGTGATCTTCTTTCATATCTTACTAACTCTTGGTCATCCTCCTTTCGGGACTTCGGTGAGACTTTTTCTATTGCAATAGACATATCGAAAGCCTTCGATAGAGTCTGGCATAAATCTTTAATTTCTAAACTACCCTCCTTCGGTTTCTATCCCTCCATCTGTGCCTTTGTCTCTAATTTCCTTTCCGGCCGTTCCATAGCCGCGGTTGTGGACGGCCATTGTTCACTTCCTCACTCTATAAACTCCGGTGTTCCTCAGGGCTCTGTCCTATCTCCTATTATCTTTCTAATTTTTATAAATGATCTCCTTAACTGTACCTTAATTCCCATCCATTCATACGCAGACGACTCAACCTTGCACTACTCCATTAGTTTTTCAGAACGCCCCAGCCAGCAATCCCTCAACGACAAACGTAATGAAGCCATAGAACTCTTAAATTCTGATCTAAATACTATTTCCAATTGGGGCAGAGAAAACCTTGTTAACTTTAATGCTTCCAAAACCCAATTTCTCCATCTATCTACCCGTCAGGATCTCCCAGCGGACTATCCCTTATTCTTCAACAATACAAAAATCAACCCTTCATCTTCTCTCAATATTCTTGGTGTCTCTTTTTCTTCTGCTCTCATTTGGAAGGACCATATTACCAGTCTTGCTAAGGCAGCATCCCAGAAGCTGGGTGTGCTCAACCGCCTTAGGGGGTTCTTTTCCCCTGCACAGCTTCTTGCTCTGTACAGGGGCATAGTGCGCCCTTGTATTGAGTATTGTTCACATGTGTGGGGAGGTTCCTCTCACACTGCTCTCCTAGACAAAGTTGAAAGGAAGGCCTTTCGTATCATTAACTCCCGTCCACTCACCAACTCTCTGCAATCTCTCTCTCTCCGCCGCAATGTTGCATCTCTCTCGCTATTCTATCGCTACTATAATAATCAGTGTTCCTCAGAGCTATCCCAGTGCATACCACCTCCTTTACGTAGGGCACGTGGTTCCCGTCTTGCAACTCAATCCCACCCCTACTCTGTGCAACTCTCCAACCCAAGAGTGAAACGTTACTCTCAAACTTTCTTCTACTCAACAGCTGAGCTCTGGAACTCTCTCCCAGAATCAGTCTTTCCCTCTTCCTATGACTTAAATTGCTTCAAACTCCGTGTGTCGAGGCATTTTGGCTCGAACGTCCCTTGATTTTGGCCCTGTCACTCTTTCAACTATGGGGGAGGCACTCGCTATAGGCAGTTATGCCTTTTGCCTCCCTCAATCACATAGAAAAAAAAAAAAAAAAAATCAATTATATCAGACCATGGATAATTCACAGATAATAACAATATGCAACAAATTTAGGGAGAGTATATTATGTTTATCTACCTACTATCCCTATCTATTTATGCTTATATTATATGCAAACTATCTCTGGTCTCTGATATTTAAATTTCAACCTACTGTACGATTTAATCAAAGAAGCATTACATCAAGGAGAGAAAAGAAGGGTTTTGTTGTACTATTCAGTGATGGGCAGCCAACATTGGATAATATACTGTATCATAGATTACAGTAGATCTGGACTTGACACGAAAATGGAACTTAGCAGTATGGGACCCAAAATCGGAGAACGAACCCCCAATTTCGAACCTCGAAACCGCGAGAATATGATATTTTCGCGGTTTCGAGGTTCGAACTTGGGGGTTCGTTCTCCGATGTTGGGTCCCTTACTGCAAAGTTCCATTTTCGTGTCAAGTCTAGATCTACTGTACGCTATGACTATATATATAATATATATATATATATATATATATATATATATATATATATATATATATATATTTTGTTATTATATATATATATATTTTGTTATTATATATATATATATTTTGTTATTATATATATATATATTTTGTTATTATATATACAGGTATATAAACTGAACCAATAGATTCACCATCAGACAAGCGTAGGCGGATGAGGGATAATCCCCAATGTAATCACTAACATCTTTATTCGTGACGTTTCGACAAAACTTCTGTCACAATTAAAACAATACAGAATTACAAAAATACAACTCATGCGATTCAACACATTAAAAGTTGTATCTCTATGATAATAAATATAATGTGTTGTTGTAATCACTGGTACACACGGATAATTATGAAGTAGTAAATATAACTATTGTACAGTAAGTCAAAAGAGAATGAGACTAGCGCAAGTAAAGGAGAAAATATGATAAAACGAAACAAATGAAAAATGGAGATTAAACAACAAAAGGAACCTAAGTACAGTTGGGAAAGCCTACCAAACTCTGGAACACTCAAACCAAATCTAAAAACACAATGGATTCGTAGATGACGCATATGGATCCCTAGAGTAGGTTTGAGCTGGTGTATGAGGAGGTACTCGGCTGTTATTCCGATCTCTCTCTCTCTCTCTCTCTCTCTCTCTCTCTCTCTCTCTCTCTCTCTCTCTCGTAGTCATTAGCTGTACCTTTAACTGTCTTGGTGATGTAATGTTTAGAGCGTGTATATTCTCTATGTGGTATCCTTGGTCCAAACCGTGGGAGGATAACATACTTTCATTAGTATAATATGGTGGTTAATGGAGTTAAGAACTATGTTAATTAATATTGTATATACATATACATACAGTATATGTTTATTATATCGTTATTCTGCTGAAGGGTTATTGCTCTTTAACTATTACTACTTACTGTTGTTGCATGGAATTTGAGTAGTCGATATAATTTGATGCATATCATTATTCGATTATATTTACCTCTTCTATCATTTGGTTGTAAATGTGGGTTGCCTATTATCTTGCATATTTAACTTAAGGGGACTGTGGTTATTTTGGGGGAGTCTATTTATTATATAGAACAAAAAGCAATAGCCTACAATGCATACACAAGATCAAAAACACATGAAGCCTTTAATTACTTTAGAAACATCAGAAATCATGCCAAAACTGTATTAAACCTAACTAAATCAAACTTTTTCCACAAGCAGGCAAATAAACTTCTAAATAATCCAAATGAAAACAAAATATTTTGGTCTACTCTTAACTCATTCAAATCCAACTTCACTACTGCTTCATCCATTCCACCATTAAAATCTCCGACTGGCAATCTTGTAAGTGACCCACGAGGTAAAGCTAACCTTCTTGCGGATATTTTCTCCACCAACTCAACCTTAGATGAAATAAATCAAGATGTCCCTGTACTTAATTTTAATTCGCCTGAAATTCCCTCACTTAAGATCCACTCCAGACATGTCAAAACTATTTTGCAGAATCTCTCAGTAGATAAGGCTCCTGGTCCAGATGAAATTCCTCCAATAGTACTTAAGAATTGCTCCTTGGTGCTCGCTCCTGTATTGGCAAAAAATTTCCGTCTGTGTACTCATACCTCATGCTTCCCAGTACCCTGGAAAGAAGCAAACATCCATCCAGTTCCTAAAAAAGGTGCCTCTTCAGATCCATCAAACTACAGACCAATAGCTATAACTTCCACTCTTGGTATAGTCTTCGAAATTATATTAAATAATCACGTAATTAAGCATTTTGAGAATAATAAATTAATCAGTGATAGTCAATATGGTTTTAGACGATGTCGGTCAACTGCAGACATCCTTTGCCTTCTTACGCATCAAATCAACCAAGCTACAGACCAACATGGTGAAACACATACAATAGCACTGGATATATCAAAGGCATTTGATAGAGTCTGGCATCAATCCTTATTTTCGAAGATGTCACACTACGGCCTTGCATCATTAGTTCCACTAATTTCTTCTTATCTTCATAACAGAAAAATAAGTGTAATGGTAGATGGCCATCATTCTCAATTTCACTCAATAAATGCTGGTGTTCCCCAGGGATCAGTTTTGGCCCCAACTCTGTTCCTCATCCATATCAATGATCTCATATCTACCACTCATAATCCAATACATTCCTACGCAGATGACTCAACACTCCACAGTTCCTTCACATTTATCAATTCTTTCACCCAACCCGATCTTATAAATTCAAAAATAAACACTGCAATTTCTCTGAACCAGGACCAAAATTAATGGATGGGGACAAAAGAATCTAGTTTCCTTTAATGCACAGAAAACCAAGTACATTCAATTTTCTAACCTACAGAATCTCACTGACTCCCATCTATTTTTTAATGATGTAAATATTCCCACTTCCCCTAGTATTGACATTCTCGGTGTAACATTAACTACTAACTTGAGCTGGACACATTATGTTAGAAGCATTGCTAAGAATGCCTCTAAAAAACTGGGACTCCTGTACAGAGTTCGAGAATTCTTCACTGACGAGCAGTTGGCCGTAATATATAAAAGTCATGTGCGTTCTCAGATGGATTACTGTTCACCTCTGTGGAGTGGAAGTGGAGTGGTTGCATTGAGGCAGTTGGACAAAATTCAAAATAAAGCTATTAGATTAATCAATAACCCTTCAATCACACAGGACCTTCCTACATTATCCATACGAAGAAACGTTGCATCCCTTGCATTATTCTACAGGTATTTTCACAGCAATTGTTCCGAGGAACTTGCTTCAATTGTGCCGCCTCTCCACATCTTTCCCCGTAGAACTAGGGCAGCTGAGAGCGCCCATGAATTTACACTTTCTCCTCCACAATGCAGAACTTCTGCTTATCAAAATTAATTTATCCCTAGAACTACTACTATTTGGAATTCACTTCCCTCGAGTTGCTTTCCACAAACATACAATCTACAAAAGTATAAATCCAGTTGTTACAAACATTTTATGAATGGAGGATGCCTTTAGGCACATGGACCTTTTTGTTTTATCTGTGTTTTTCCTTCCTCCGTTCATTGTCTCTTAAAAAAAAATATATATATATATATATATTTAGTTAGTTTTTAGTTTCCTCGCTTGGCCTTCATCAAGTAAGAAAAACACTCCCCTAGACCCTCCTTCAAGATAAATTTGTACATTTTTCGATAGAAAAATGTCCTAGCCGAAGGCTGATTTCTCTTAGAATTAAAGGCTCGCTATCGCTCGCCAGGAATCAATCGACAATTGAATGGTAAGAACGGTCTTGATATTGATATAGAAATGAAACGAAAGGTTTTAAAATCGACAAACTAATGGGGCATATGTGTTAACATTTGAAAGCTAATGGGGCTAAACATAAGGAAGAAGGGGGAACAGAAACTTAGACCATCTCTACTTAAACTACGAATACAATAACATTAACTCACAACTCGTGTCAGAAACCCAATATTCCATGCAACTCTCTTGTGAAGTTGCTCGTGTCCCAACCTATTAACCCCTTCACCCCCATGACGTAATTTTAACTTAGATTCTGGCTATAATTAGATGAGCTTATGAAGTTTAAGAAGGACCTATGTTTTTATGAGGGTTTAATGGGATCGTATTTACTCATTTGATTCGTAGAGGTAGATTATAAAATAAAGAAAATCGTCTAATGGTAACCAGAATATGAGGAAAACTATGTCATGGTGCTGAAGGGGTTAAGGGGAGCTGCTTTTTTCCCTCATGTTTAGTTACATTAGTTTGAGATTTTAAGACGTTCGTTCCATTAGTTTGGCAATTCTAAGACCTTTCGCCCCATTTCTTTCTCAATATTAAAACCTTTTGTGCCATTTAGGTGTCGAATGTTTTCCTGGCGAGCGATACCGAACCTGGAATTCTAGGAGGAAACATTTTTCTATTGAAATATTTACGAATTTATCTTGAAGGGTGGTCTAGGGGTTATTTATAAAAGCTTGATAGAGGTCTAGCGAAGAAACTATAACATTAATTATCATATAAATAAATAGACCGAAACATAACCACTACCCTCTTCAGCCCCCCAAGTAACATAACCACTACCCTCTTCAGCCCCCCAAGTTACATAACCACTACCAAATTCAGCCCCCCAAGTTACATAACCACTACCCTCTTCAGCCCCCCAAGTTACATAACCACTACCCTCTTCAGCCCCCCAAGTTACATAACCACTACCCTCTTCAGCCCCCCAAGTTACATAACCACTACCCTCTTCAGCCCCCCAAGTAACATAACCACTACCCTCTTCCTCTTCAGCCCCTCAAGTTACATAACCACTACTCTCTACAGCCCCCAAGTAACATAAACACTACCCTCTTCAGCCCCCCAAGTTACATAACCACTACCCTCTTCAGCCCCCCAAGTTACATAACCACTACCCTCTTCAGCCCCCCAAGTTACATAACCACTACCCTCTTCAGCCCCCCAAGTTACATAACCACTACCCTCTTCAGCCCCCCAAGTTACATAACCACTACCCTCTTCAGCCCCCAAGTAACATAACCACTACCCTCTTCAGCCCCCCAAGTTACATAACCACTACCCTCTTCAGCCCCCCAAGTTACATAACCACTACCCTCTTCAGCCCCCCAAGTTACATAACACTACCCTCTTCAGCCCCCCAAGTAACATAACCACTACCCTCTTCAGCCCCCAAGTTACATAACCACTACCCTCTTCAGCCCCCCAAGTAACATAACCACTACCCTCTTCAGCCCCCCAAGTTACATAACCACTACCCTCTTCAGCCCCCCAAGTTACATAACCACTACCCTCTTCAGCCCCCCAAGTTACATAACCACTACCCTCCTTCAGCCCCCCAAGTTACATAACCACTACCCTCTTCAGCCCCTCAAGTTACATAACCGCTACACTCTTCAGCCCACAAGTAACATAACCACTACCCTCTTCAGCCCCCCAAGTTACATAACCACTACCCTCTTCTGCCCCCCCAGTTACATAACCACCACACTCTTCAGCCCCCCAAGTTACATAACCACTACCCTCTTCACCCCCCAAGTTCATAACCACTACCCTCTTCAGCCCCCCAAGTTACATAACCACTACCCTCTTCAGCCCCCCAAGTTACATAACCACTACCCTCTTCAGCCCCCCAAGTTACACCCGCAAAAAAATGGTAAGTGAGGGAAAAAGAAAGTAAAAAACACCAGTTTGAAAGAAACCTAGATTGGATTCAAGTGAGAGAGAGAGAGAGAGAGAAAGAGAGAGTTGGAAAAAAAAAAGTGGAACAATGGTTCTGCATAAGAGAGTAGGAAATTTGTAAATTAATCTCCCAGTAAACAAGACAATCCATTAAAATTATTAAACTGTACTGTACAATATATATATACAGTATATATTATAGGTTTGAGTCCCGGAGGGAAGAATGAAAACCTAATATTTAGTAGTGGCCCCGAAATCATTGACGATATGCCTATTAGTATAATAGTCCCCTTTTAAGCACCCGCGGGTTCGCATGTTTGAAACACCCGCCGCAGGGGAAAGAGTCCTAACATCATACATGTAACGCTAATTTTCTTATGGAATCATCTTTATGATTGGGTACTCACTACGAAAAAACTTTGTAAAAAATAAAAAAATAAAATTAACTTACATTTTTTTATAAGAAGGCTTTCCAGCTCGTGGATGTCTTATGTGGATTCTAGCCGAGACGCTGCATCAAGCGACGCCATACCTTTTTCAATGATATATCAAGACTAAACCTAAGACATCAAACGAATGGGAAGAGGATGGAAGGGAGGGCCCTACATTGTCAATGATTTCGGGGCCACTACTAAATATTAGGTTTTCATTTTTCCCTTTGGGACTCAAACCTATAATTTATTAGTAGCCCCTCCATCATTGACGATATGCCTGATATCTCAAGACTGGAAGGGGACATTCGTGACAATATCAAACTACTAACAAATACCTATAGGCTATAGGTAGAGACAAAGAATCATATAACAAACTTAAGTTTTTATTGTTTACATACAATAAAAATAGAAAAATGGAAAGAAAGCAGCGCGTTACTTTGAAGAAGGTCTGCTTAAAATGACCATACAGGTACATCTGTTAAGAATATCACATTGAGATTCAATAAAATTTGTTTTCCAAGAACATTCTTTTATTCCAGTCCAACAATGTAAAGGTACAAACAAATAATTTGAGTATATTTGATGTCCTTAAAGTAATTTGTACATATTATATAGTTTGTACAATTTCAACTTAATATCCTATAGGATAGTTGCAACTATGATAGATATCTAATACATTTTTGTTTTTGTTTTTAGCTGTATAACCAGCTCGACTTCTTAAGTATCACAGCTCGTGACCTTATCACATAGTCCGGCGGAGGGTCTAGAGGTCTTAAGCTCTCCAGCACCCCCCCCCCCCCCTTCTTTTTTCACCGTTAAGATTAAACTTAACTTACTAGCACATAGACCAACTAGACCCGCTGACGTAAGGCCACACATGTTAGTTTTGGTTTATCCAAAGCCACCGACAGGTACCGCATCAAGAAAGTATTATTGGAGGACCACAGTTTAGTGTTTGCATACACCAGGATTACTTTCACGAATTACATCTACGAGCAAGGAAGCCAAGTTTCTTCTTGTGATGCGAGTACCTGTACTGTTGACCCATTAGGCTCCCTGTTGTTGGGGCTGCGACACCCTCATAAACTTGATTAAAGCCTGCACCGGACATAAAACATGATGTGTATGCCCGCGTTTAAGAGCCGGGATTGTAAATTCAGAGAACAAATGATCACTATGCTCGTTCTTTGCCACGAATGTGGGAGATGGAGCAATTTGTAAATTTGCATTAAGTCTCCCAAACCAGAGGCAATTAGGTTCGTTGCTTATCGCCGCCAGTTCAGACACCCTGTTACCTGTAGCCAAAGCCATAAGGAACACAGCCTTCTTTAATAATGAGTCAAAATCCGGCACGAGATTGTACTCGCATGAATGAAGCAAAGCCAAAGCTTTGTCCAGTGACCAGGTAGGCATGAGCTGACGGGGTGGTGGGCGAAGCTTGAAACATGCCCTCATAAATCCTTTCTCCTCCGCCTGCGGTATGGATAGACCTGTAAGGTCGTAAAAGGGAGTTCTAATGGCAGATAGATGATTCTTCAGCGTAACTACAGAAAGTCGTTGTTGTTCAAACAAATAGTCTAAGTACTTAAAAACCAAAGCTACTGATGCATCCGTTTGAGCCGTTTCTACTATCCAGGTTGTGAATGTTTTCCAATGTGATTGGTATTGTCTCCTGGTGGACATAGTATACTGATTAACCTAACGAGTGCGCATGGGGGTAATTGGAAACGTCCCCCTGTGCTGACGTATTTGAGGTGTTTCCGTCACTAAAATATTAATTGTACCATTAATAGCATTAATACTTATCCATATGCGCCTATTATGGGTTGATTATAAAGGTATTAACCTGAAACAACAATAAAACGAGTGAAAACAGCGTTTGGATGGTCAAAATCTGAGATATAGCCCGCGAGTTGTATAATGTATGGGTGAGGCAAGCTGCTTTCCCGCCAATTTCCCCCAAGGCCACTGAGACACAGTCGATCGATACTCTCTCTCTCTCTTGCATTCGCTTGCTATCAGTGATGACCACACCCTGCAACCGGATTTCTAATGTTAGCACGAAAATATACCTCAGAATAAGGGAATAACAGGGAAAATAGGTGATAACTGAAGGAGAGGAGGAAAGTGGGGAAGGAGGGGAGGTAGAGGACTGAGATTTTGCATGGCCCAGGGGCCAAACAAATATATATTTTTTTATTTTTTTATTTTTTTTTCGATGTCAAAAGTTGATTTTGTTTTTTCTCTGACTCTTAAGAGTCTCCCCGCAGTCCGCCGGGGGAACTCTTAAGAGTCTCCCCGCAGTTCCCAGGTTAAGAAATTTATTAGCAACACTCTCTCCATATGGAGTTAACCATATGGCATTTTGAATGTCCAAAAGGCAAATGTCAGCGATGTCTTTAGGTTTCGAATTGTCTCCAAGTGGAAGTACGACACCGGGACCGACACCGGGTTCTCGCACCACATTTTCAACTGGTGGTACCACACCTGAGCCGGCCAAAGAGGCGCGATCATCGAGACTATGCCCCGGTAACCCCGTAGTTTGTGAACTACCTGACACACGAGTGAAGCGTCTGGAGGCGGAAAAAGATAGATGGATCTCCACTTGTTCCAATCCTCCAGTAATGCATCTGGACCTCCCGCCGAGGTCATTACCCGGCGGGTTAAGTAGAGAGGGAGCCTGTGGCTCTCCTCGGACGCGAATAGATCCACTTGTGGATGGTATGGCTTTGCAATCATCTTGTTGAAGATGCCTTGCTTGATTGCCCATTCTACTGTGGTGCTCTGTCTCCGGGACAGCGCGTCTGCCCAGACGTTTGCTATGCCTGGGAGATATGATGCATGGAGATGAATGCTCAGCTCTTTGGCCAGATCAAAAATCTTCTCTGACAACTCTAACAACTTTCGAGACCTCATTGACCCTTGCTTTTGAATGCAGTTCACCGCATTCAAATCGTCCATTCGAAAAGCTACTGATTTCCCCCGCAAGGATGAGCCGTGATTTTGAAGGAAAAACAAAGGGACTAAAAGCTCTTGCTTGTTGAAATGAAAGTTCTCGGCTTGGGACCAAAGACCTTGCCCTTGATGGCCTAGGCTCGACTGATAACCCCAGCCTATTGTCCCTGAAGCATCTGTGTCTACCCATCCCGTAGGTGGGGGAGATACCCACGTCATTACTGAGTGCAATATCTCTCTCTTCGCCCAGACAGACAGTAAGTTGTGAATTAAGGGAGGAATTTTCCACAATTCTCCCGCCGGCAGTAGCAGGAATTATTTGTTGCCCTCCAAGATTAATCTCTTTACTTTCAACCGGCCCAACTTTACCGTTAGTTGAATCCAGTTGAGAAAACCGACCAGAGACTCCCATTTCCTTCTCGCCGTGTTCAGGCTGTGGAGAAACATGAACAATTTCTTTTGAAATCTGTTGCGGTTGTTCACACTCTGATTGAGAGTAAGATTGGTTGTGTCCCAGACCAGCCCTATCCACTGAATTACCCGTGTGGGAACAAGATGTGACTTTGCCAAGTTGACCTTGAACCCTAGGGATTGTACATAATTGATGATGTGCTTGACATGGATTTTGCATAAACTCTCTGACTCCACCACCACCAGCCAATCGTCCAGGTACCACAACGCCTTGATCCCCTGATTTAACATTGGCATGAGGGCCTGCCAGACAAATTTCGTGAATATTCTCGGTGCCAGGTTCAATCCGAATGGCATTCTTTAGACATAAGTCTCTAGCCTGATCCTCAAGGCGAGGAATTTTTGGAACCTTTTGTTGATGGGGACATGCCAATAGGCGTCTGTCAGGTCTAACGAGCACATCCATCCTTGTGGTGGAAGTGTTAGCCTGATGTGATTCACAGTGAGCATCATGAAGGGTGAATTGTGAATGTGGTTGTTCAAGCACGAGAGATCTACTACTGGTCGCATTTGAACACTGTCCCTCTTTGGCATGAGAAAAAGTCTTGACGTGAAAACAGGGCAAGTTGGATCGACCGGGACAATGTGATGCTTGGTGACTCCACCTCTAAAGAAACATGATTGACTTCTCGAGTCTGATGTAAACAAGGTCACCGGAGCCACCGCCAGGTGATGCCCTTGCGTACCACTGTCCGTGCCCAAGTTCGCCGGGGCCAGGCCCGGTGACACGCCCGAAGTGACCCAGTTACTTAACTGGGCCTGTTCGGCGGAAGTGCCCTCGGATCCAACTCGTCTTCGATAGGCCCCGGGAGAGAGAGAGTTTGATAAACTAGTTTTTTGCTGGTGGTGGGGTAGGGGTAGACGGTTGGCTGGTTTTGGCTGGCGTCGCTCCCTGACCAGACTTGTGTTGTGACTTATTCTTATTATGCCACTTGCCTGAATATTTTCCCTGTCTAGGTTTGTGCTGAGTACCTCCCTGCGTTGGAGGAGGCATGGGTCCCTGAAAGGGCTGCTTAGCACCAGAGTGTTGTGACATACCTCCGCTTTTAGGTTTGGAGTACGGTTTCTTAAAGTTCTCCTTCCTAGCCTGGGAAGTACTCGGCTGCAAGCTGTCAACCATATTATAAACTGCCTTCCAAGTCTCAAGGTTTAGCAAAGATGCAGTTAACACAGGGGAAAGGGTTACCCGGCGACCAATGTCGTCCGGTAACTTCTTAACCATATACACTCTTAAGTCCTGACGTGCACGAACAGCCTCCAACAAGGCTATTCGGATGTCACCCAAGGACTGGATGGAATTCTGTAAAAGAAGCCGCCGTGATAGTTCGGTGGCCTTCATTACATTTTGGTCAGAAATAGCGGCTTTGATCCTCGTGAGGGACTGGGCTATTTGGCGGCTCAGATTTTTTTTTGAAAATAGTCTAAATGCTTTATTTCGCAATTTAAGGTCTCTGTCTAAGTGTGCTGGAGGGGGGGTTGAAAAGGGTTCCTGCAAGTCATAGAGAGACAAATGGGAGCCGACAGGAAATTAAAAAGAGCAGGGGACACCCCTCTGGCTTTATTGATAGTCATTGAAAACCAAATGTGGTTATCCTAAGGTATTTGGTGGGAGGATTTTGACGTGATAGTCGCTGCAAACTGTTGAGCTTCTGCCTCCCAGTCCACCCACAGGCCTAGACCTACCTGCCCCACCTGCAAAACTGAATTATGAGACTGATCTAGGACTGGAGATGTATCCAACTCCGGCGTTAGCGTATTGAGCGATTTAATATCGTTCACGCCGTCAGACTTTGTCCAATCCGCAAAGAGTCGTGCAGAGGAGGCAAGAGGTAATGCCGGAGTAGCAGAGTACACAAAAAATTCAGATGAAAAAACAGTAGGAATAGCTATGATAGTTACATCCAATAATTGCCCTTGTGAATCTTTGGCCCTCAGCTTCTTACTCTTACTAACCTCTATTACCCTCTCACTGGAAACAGGGATCTCTCCCGATATGGTTGTCTGTGCTACGCTCGGGTTTTTCGCTATTACTGGAATCCACGAGCAGTCGGGACCATACAGAAGAGGCATAGGGCCTTTTCTATGGGGAAGTTTGTCAAGAGGTGGGGGAGTAACATCCGTTATTACATGAACATTGGTAGTTGTTAATGAGGCGGGCACTGCCGTGCCACTTGCCGTAGTGTTCGCCGGGATGACGTTAAAATGGGAGAGGGACATATTGGTGGCACAACCCTGGTTGGTTCTAGAGGCCGCACAAGTGACCCTATCAGGGGAGCTCCCGGCGTAGTAGTGGGAGTATTTTTAGTTTTAGGCACATTGTATTGGCGCATAACCTTATGTAAAATATAATCAAGATCATCAGTAGTTATACATTTGCTATGTGATTCTTTGGAAGATTCTGAACCTACCTCAGACCCTTCCTCAGTATGGCTGGGTTGTGCCGAGGACAGTTCTATGTCCTCCGGCTCATCCCGCACTTCTATAAGTTCCGGCGGTTGTTGCCGCTGTTCAGACCCTTGACCATTCACCGGCCAAACTAAGGTCGGGTACTGAGGAGGGGATGGTCTCAATAATGTCACCGTCCCTAACACTTTCCTGAAAACGAACACTGTTATCCACATTTGAGGGTTCAGACTGTCTCCATACACTTCGACCCTGATCAGAAGGGGGTTGTGAGTCTGGTATCACTTAACTCACCTGGGAATTGTCCAAGACTTGGTGTCTGCAGGTCATATAACCACGGTACTCTTCTGCCAACACTCTTTTTGAAACTATAGGAGGTCTACTGACTGGTAAGTTTAAGTTCAATTTAGGAATAGCAAAATGTACTTCCTGAGGTACATCCAAAGATTCCCTAGATTCTTCCCTGGGAGTCGACTCAGTCCCCTCCGTCCCTACCTCCGAGCTGCCAGATTGGACGTTAGACAAGATGGAGGTAGAGGTGGGGGGAAGTGGCCGAGACTCCGGCGTTAGCCGGTGCTGCGACTGCGTCTCCTCCTTGCGGGAACTCTTATGACCCTTTTCTGATTTCTTGTGGCTAGCTGCCACCGCATCATCCTTGCGTCTCTTGTGGGACCCCGAAGACTCCACCGATGACTGCATGAGGGGAGGACCTTGACCTGGACCTAGATTGGTCACTCGGCGAAGGTGAGCGTCCCCTCTTATGGCAGGGGGGGGGGGGGGGGGTTGCCTTGCTAGAGTCACTGCTATCTCCACTACTTACTAACTCTTTTGATAGAATTTGAGATTTAGCTTTAGATCTAGTAGACTTGGCCGGCGTTAATTTCAGAACGGGCAATTTAATAACTAAGTGCTCCCAGAGAGCTTCATCGTCGCAATGAAGGGCCTTATGGGCAATGTCTTTTGTGTAGGCATTGAAAATTTTCTTGATTTCTATGAGTGCTACTAGACACGAATGATCTTTTTTACGTAATAATGTGGAACGAAGTTCGGAACAAATGGCACACTTCTTAGACACCCAAATGCCTCGTGATCTATCGAGGCATTTAACACATTTGACGCAAAGTTTATGTACAAAAACTGGGATAAGAGAGCAAGTAGGTGTAGCACAGAGATTGACTAGAGGCATGATGGAGCTAAAGCCCCCTCGCCGGGATCGGCCCCTTCCCCTGCCGACTTGTGCCGCTACTGATGTGTTGTGATCTGGAAATAGAAAATGTCCAGGAATCAATGCTCATAAGGATAAACCGAGAGGTACACACATCATCACTCCCACAATTACGCCGAAAAGTTAGCTGTAGACCAACCGCTACTCTAACCTTCCGCTGTACTTGTATGCGATTTTTTTTTAAGGTTTTCTTCGTATTTTGAACTGCTTACCTGTGACAATGTGTCACTGGCCCATATTAACCTTGGCAATTAACTATCCGATCGTCTAAAGGACTTGAGGTATAGTCAATTATCTCACTGGACTGTTCCGCCGGGTGTTATAAGTCTGTTCATGCCGCGTGAGGCTCTCGGTCAGGGCGAGTTCACTCGGCCAGGCCGAGATACTTCCCTTGGGAATCTGCATTTCCACCAGAAGTCCAGTGGTACCGCACACCACTCCGGGTAATTTGGTTAATTCCTTTCTCGCCTGCGAGGCGAGTATCCGGCATCAATACACAGAAAGATCGCCGGAAGAAAAAAACAAACTTTTTTTGAAGGTACCGACTTATCTGAGAAAGTCAGCTACCCTGAAAAAGAAAAAAAATCAGCCAGGACGTTTCCTGACACCCTGTTAACATGTATAATCTCACCACATGAACACGAGGATCTCATCTTAGGGCTAACATGGTATTTTTTAAGCATTAGAATAATATTAATAATACTCCTAGCCTACTAAGAATACCCCTACTGAGGCTGGCCACGAGGCACATAGTAATCATCATCTTGAATCTGTTACTCTTACCTCTGAAGATAGCAGCAGCGAGTGGAGAAAAACCCCACGGACGAGGGGAGGAGCAGACCCGGACTCTGGAATGTTCCACACCACGTGTGACAACTCTTAGACCAGAGTGCACGCTAATATAAAATAAATATGCAACTGCCTCATAGCGACGTCCTGAAGCATTATCCAGCAGAGAAAGGAGCCTCCTAACTAATAGATAATTAGCAAAGCTAAGGCGCAGAAACACAAACAAAAACACATGAGGCGCGGGCCCACAGGACTAATATGGCGCCTTCACAATAATATCCTAATTTAACACTTCCCTGCGGGCATACCAATGGGGCTGCCTGTTCTTGCTAGTCTAAACCTATTCTATTACAACTCAGATATAATTATACAAATGAGGAAAAGACTCACTAGAGTTCAGCGAACGAAGAATAAAGCCGAGCACAGGCAGCGCACGTCTGGACAAGATGCGCGCAGGGAAACGAAGAAGGTATGGCGTCGCTTGATGCAGCGTCTCGGCTAGAATCCACATAAGACATCCACGAGCTGGAAAGCCTTAATATAACACATTTTAAGTTAATTTTTATTTTTTATTTTTTACGAAGTTTTTTTGTAGTGAGTACCCATCATAGACGATTTCATCAGAGAATTAGCGCTACACTTATTATGTTAGGATTCTTTGCCCTACGGCGGGGTGTTCCAAACATGCGAACCACGGGTGCTTGAAAGGGGACAGTTATACTAATAGGCATATCGTCAATGATGGAGGTACTTCGTATTTTGAACTGCTTACCTGTGACAATGTGTCACTGGCCCATATTAACCTTGGCAATTAACTATCCGATCGTCTAAAGGACTTGAGGTATAGTCAATTATCTCATTAGACTGTTCCGCCGGGTGTTATAAGTCTGTTCATGCCGCGTGAGGCTCTCGGTCAGGGCGAGTTCACTCGGCCAGTAATAAATATAATCGTATTATTGGCAATGTTAAATCAAGATATATTTATCAATCTCTTTTTCATTTTGTGTTTTTGTCACAAAACGCAAAATGTTCAAGAATAGTCAGGGTGAACAGTTAAAGCATATATTTCTGAATGTGGAGATAATGTGCAGATATTGGTTAACATAAACCATCAGTAAAACATATACAAATTTGGTCACAGTATCCTAGTTCATCCTGCTGTGGTTTAACTAAGTTGTTTATCATTAGTTTGTATGATTTGTGCTCAAGTACTAAATCTGTCCTGTGTACCAAACTCAGTTCATCGATATTATATATTGGCTTCAAGCGTGTGACATTTGGAGTGTGGGTGGGTGTGTGAGTGAGTGTGTGTGCGTGCGTGTGTGTGTGTGTGTTGTGTGTGTGTGTGTGTGTTATTTGTCGACCCTCCGAAAATTTGATGAAACATTTATGTTCTGTGTTTTGGTTATCATCCCTGCGAAGCAGAGTGGTATCGCGCACACAGGTCCCACCTGTATACTGTGCACCACCATTCAGCTTGTCTGTCGTCGTCGTCGTCGTCCGTCTGTCTGTCCGGAAACTCCTCCTAGACCGTTCGATGGATTTTCACCAAATTTCACAGGTATATTTATTTGGTCAATGCGAAGGCATTCAAAAAGAAATATTCCATTTAACTTAAAGGTTAAGGTCAAAGGTCAAGGTTAAAAATAAGGTAAATATTTCATATGTTTTAGTTCTTACTCAAATGTCTTCATTTTCACTATACAAGTTACTGGTAACCCATATATCGTATTGGCCAAATTTTAGGTAAATATTCTTAAGGGTAAGGTCAAAGGTCAAGGTCAAAAGTCAAAATAAGATTTTCACTTGTATTTCTTATACTAATTAACTGTTTGATTCTCGCTAGGTTACCATGTATATTCGGAATACCTAGGCCAAGGTCATACAAGAAACCATACAATTCCATAAGAAAGGTCAAGGTCACAGGTCAAGGACAAATAAAAGGTCAATATGCTATTTTCTTTAATTTTCATCCAAACTTCACAAAATTTAGTGAGATAGTTGCACTTTAAATGAAAAGGAAAATAATACACTTGGACACATACATCATAAAGGTCAAGATAAAGGTCAAAGGTCAAGGTCAACTATTCTATTAATATATATGAAACTAACTGATGAGTTTTAATGAAATTAGGCATGCTTATTTGATTTTCCGGGGCAATGTCAATAAAAACAAAATAAATACTCTTACACAAAGGTCCAGGTCACAGGTCAAGGTCAAAGGTTAACTTTTACTATTTATTTTACTTTTTACTCAAATATCTTCATTTTAACTATACAAGTTACTGGTAACCTTGATATTGTATTGCCCAAATTTTAGATAAATATTCTAAAGGTTAAGGTCAAAGATCAAGGTCAAAAGTCAAAATAGTTTTTCTACTAGTATTTCTTATACTAACTGTTAGATTCTCACTAGGGTTACCATGTATATTCGGAATACCTAGGCCAAGGTCATGCAAGAAACTATACAATTCCATATAAAAGGTCAAGGTCACAGGTCAAGGTCAAATAAAAGGTCAATATGCTATTTTCTTACTTTTCATGCAAACTTCACAACATTTGGTGAGATTGTTGCACTTTAAGTGGAAAGGAAAATAATAAATCTCGAGACATACAAAGGTCAAGATAAAGGTCAAGGTCAACTATTCTATTGATACCGGTAGGCCTATATATATATATGAAACTAACTGATGGGTTTTAATGAAATTACGCATGTTTTTTTTATTTTCATGGGCAATGTCAATGCTAATAAAAATGTACTCTTACATAAAGGTCAAGGTCACAGGTCAAGGTCAAAGGTCAACTTTTATTATTTATTAAACAAAATTTACTAAAATTTTGGAAAACTGGCTGTGTTATGGCTTATTACTTAAATATTATATTTATAAAATTTCACATACATATTGTAATAGTTAAAGTCAGAGGTCAAGGTCAAAACAAGAGTATTTGTCATTTTCCCTAAACTCCTCCTAGACTGTTTGATGTATTGTCGCCAAATTATACAGGCAAATTCAGTTGGTCAATGTGACGACCATCCAAATATATGTATTTTATTTTAAGTCAAAGGTCAATGGTCAAGGTCACAGTATATGATCACTATTTGTAATAAATAAGTTTTTATACGATTTACACCATAGTCATAATGCTAGTTAATACGAAAATTGCTGTTAAACTAACTAAATCCTCGATAAGGTTGGAGGTCAAGGTCAAAGGTCAAAATATTCTTTTTACTAGTATTTCCTATTTAATATAAGATTCTCATTAGGCATATCATGCATATTCGGAATGTCTAGACCAAGGTCATACAAGAATAAACATAATTTCATTTAATAGGTCAAGGTCAAATATAAGGTCAATATGCAAATTTCTTTACTCTTCCTGTAAATTTCACAAAATTCGTTGAGACAGTTGTGCTTTAAGGGAGAATTAAAATGTTAAATTTTCAGATATGAAGGTCAAGATGAAGGTCAAAGGTCAAGGTCAACTATTCGTTTAATACCTCTGAAACAAACTGATGCTCTTTAATGAAATTTGACACATTTAATTAATTTTCTAGGGTTACATCAAAGCAAACAAAAATAGAATCCTACATAAAGGTCAAGGTCACAGGCCAAGGTTAAAAGTAAACCATCATAAACAAAATACTAAATTTTTGATAAGCTGACAACTTTTCGTATATATATATATATATATATATATATATATATATATATATATATATATTATAATACTTAAGGTTAAAGGTAAAAGTTTAAAAACAAAAGAAGAGTGTTAATAATTGTCTTTAAACTCTTCCTAGACTGTTTAACCCTTTGTGTACCGGTGACATATTTTGTATTGTATTCTAGCTATAATAAGACAATTTTGTAAAGCTTACGAAGGATCTGTGGTAGTAAAAAGGGTTAATTAAGATAGTTGAAAGCCTGCTAATTTTATGGAGGCCCTTCATAAGCTAAATAAAAACATCTTAATATCCAGTATGAAATGAAACCGACAGAACTGTACTGAACGGGTTACGTATCGTCACCAAATTTTGCTGGCAAATTCGGTTGGTCAATGCAACGCTTGGCCAAATTTTGTGTTTTTGTTATTCAAAGGTCAAGGTGAATGGTGAAGGTCACAGATTATGGTCACTATTTCTTTCTTTTATATATTTTAAATTTGAATTACACCATATTCAAAATGCTACAAAATAGTGTTACGCTGACTTTATTATAGATACATATTCCAATGGTTAAGATTCAATGTGATCATCAATTTAATTATATATACAGTATATTATACTCCCAGGCGGACATGAACCACCAACAGTCAGGACGAATGTCTATGCTTTAATCCACTACACACAAGTATAGTGGATTAAAGTATGGGCACTTGTTCTGACTGTCGGTGGTGTAAGTCCGGCTGTGAGTATAAAAACATTTAATATATATACAGTATATAAACCGATTGTACATAAGAGATTCAATACTAGTTGCAGAATTCTAGGTCGCAGAATTGCGTATGCATTTTTTTTTTTTTTTTTTGGTAATGCGAAAACTGCACACCTACTTTATTATTAGACGATTGTATTAATATTAGGAAAGATATATGCATGTCGAAGGGTTAATTCGGACAGTCTCTACTCTTATAATTCCTACAGTTCCTTTGCAAATTGTACAACATTGACTAATGATAACCAGAATGTACTGTCAAAATGCGTCATAACCTTCAAAGGGTATATGTATTGAAGCCTCGAACTAAATAAATGAAGCTCCAGAATTCAATTATCCGGAAAAACATTAATAAGGAGATTCGATTATGCCCGATACAGCTTCGAAAATATGTGTATCAGAATTAATGGCCGCGACTGTACATATTTATCTCCCACAGTAAGACCCTTAACTATGGGGATAGTGGGTGGTGTTGATGGTGTATATAGCTCCCTCCCACCCCCCACCAACAGTAAAACCCTTGACTGTGGGGATAGTGGGTGGTGTTGATGGTATATATATTACCCCACCCCCACATAAAGACCCTTGACTGTGGGGATAGTGGGTGGAGTTGATGGTGTATATAATACCCCACGCCCACAGTAAGACCCTTGACTGTGCGGATAGTGGGTGGTGTTGATGGTGTATATATACCCCTCCCTCCCACAGTAAGACCCTTGACTGTGGGGATAGTGGGTGGTGTTGATGGTGTATATATTACCCCACGCTCACAGTAAAACCATTGACTGTGGGGATAGTGGGTGGTGTTGATGGTATACTGTATATATTACCCCACCCCCACAGTAAAACCCTTGACTGTGGGGATAGTGGGTGATGTTGATGGTGTATATATCCCCCTCCCCCTCACAGTAAGACCCTTGACTGTGGGGATAGTGGATGGTGTTGATGGTATATATTATTACCCAACCCCCACAGTAAAACCCTTGACTGTGGGGATAGTTGGTGGTGTTGATGGTGTATATATCCCCCTCCCCCACATGTAAGACCCTTGACTGTGGGGATAGTGAGTGGTGTTGATGGTATATATATTACCCCACCCCCACAGTAAAACCCTTGACTGTGGGGATAGTGGGTGGTGTTGATGGTGTATATATTACCCCACCCCCACAGTAAAAGCCTTGACTGTGGGGATAGTGGGTGGTGTTGATCGTGTACATATTACCCCACCCTACAGTAAAACCCTTGACTGTGGGGATGGTGGGTGTTATTGATCGTGTATATTGTTTCTCTCCCACAGTAAAACCATTGAAACTGTGGAGATCATGGATGGTGTTGATGATATATATATTTGTCTCCCACAGTAAAACCCTTGTCGGTGGAGATCGTGGGCGGCGTTGAGGGCGTGTCGGCCGGGGTGTGGGTGGAGCTGGTGTGTCGGGTGGTGGGGTCCAGGCCCCCCGCCACCATCACCTGGTGGAGGGGGGCGCACACCAACACTATAGCCAACACCACGGTTAGTTTTATACCCTATATAATTATATTGTTTTCTTCTTCTTCTTCTTCTCTCTCTCTCTCTCTCTTTCTCTCTCTCTCTCTCTCTCTCTCTCTCTCTCTCTACAAAACAAAAGACAAAGCTGCCTGCAACAAGTGTCTCCCCCATAGTTAAAAGTGTGACAGAGAGCCAAATTAAAGTTACGTTAGAGTCAAAATGTCTGGACACAGGAGCTTGAAGCGGTCCGAAACCCGAGGCACACAACACACTTTCTTATCCTGTACCCTGTTCCAAACAGGTAAACTAGATATCGAGAACCCTATCCTCTGTAACTCAAAAGGGGGCTTGTGAAAATGAGCTGTAACTTTCCACACATATTCCCTGGGTGACCCTTCCCAAATGATGCAACATTAGCTCTATTATTCTAGTCGTTTGTGAGTTATAGAGGATACTGTTGGAGAGTGTTGACCTACTTATTTTGGAAGAGAGTATAGTGTAGTTAATTGTATCATCAGATATATTATCATATCCTTCAAGTAACAGAATCAGGCCCGACACTATGTTGAAGTACATTCACACTGATATAATACGCTCTCAAAATTATTACAATATTTGTTAACATCTCTACTTCAAGTTTGTCTTTACCTTATAATTTATTTTGTAAGCTTCATGATATATATATATATATATATATAGATATATATATATATATATATATATATATAATGATATATATATAACTGTATATAATTATAACTACATATATATATATAAATATTTATATATATATATATATATATATATATATATATATACATATATATACTGTATATATATATATTATATATATATACTGTATATATATATATATAATATATATATATATATATATATGTATATATATATATATATTATTATATATATATATATTATTATATAATATATATATATATATATATATATATATATATATATATATACTGTATATCTTTATATATACGAAAACAATATCTTTCTCGCTGAAGATAAACTTACTGCCTCCCTGATATTTGTTTAATCTAACAAGAAATTGGCAGCCTATCATACTAACCTTATCCTAATTGCTTCTCCCCTTGGATGGTGTTGTAGGTTCTTAACGGCGGTAACGTAACGACTGGCTCCATCAAGTTCTCCCCCACACGGCTAGATGATGGTCAGAGGGTTCGGTGTGTGGCTGACAACCCTCAGATTCCTGATTATCAACTGGAAGACTCGGCAATACTCAACGTTCGCTGTAAGTATGGTTCTTGTTTTGGTGTTGTTTACTATAGTATATTAATAAGTAGGCCATATACAAGTTGGCATCTAACCTCTGTAATAAAGAAAAGCTTGGAGCAAATGGGCTGTATACCTGAGATCCATAAAATTTAACTGGAGGACTCGGCATTCCTCATCGTTGTGGTCCTGTTTTATATGGTTTACCACAGTATATTAATTATAAGTAGGCCATACATTTTGGCATCTATCCTCCGTAATAAAATAGGGGTAGAGCAAATGGGCTGCATACCTGAGATCCCTAATTATGAACTGCAATACTCTATACTTCTCGAAGTGCGCTTTGAATCTGCTTCCTCTTAATTGATCACTTGCTAGTTCGGGATATAAGGAAGTTAGAGCTGTTTACATCGATATCTAGCAGACATTAGTAAGTTTTTATGTGAGTTAATAATGGATTAAAAGTTGGTTTAATTTGTATTGATTTTATATATGCAATACAATCGTAGTAACTGGTAAATGTCGATATTGTTAACTCCAACTTCCTTAAAGCCTCAAACTCCCAAGTAGTCAATTGGTGTTGATTCCTACTTCTGATAAGCTATCCAATGAGACAAAATAATACAAAATAACCACCATATGAGGAGGAGCACTTTATGAACAACATTTCACAAACAGGCTCTTCAGGTTCTTCTGTGACCCGAGGAAGCTATCTGTGAAACGTTAACAATGAAGTGCTCTCTCTCAAATGGGGTTTTTATTAATTATGTCTACTTTTTGGAGTTTATTTTAACACATCAAATAATATTTACTTAGTAATGCACAGTGACGGACAGTAATTTGGTTTAAGGCGAACTGAACATAGTTATTATATGTTAACTGGCGGAGCACATACACTTGGAAGTAGTTTGTTTGTTGTCAATATCTCGGGGGATTGGTTCTTCCGAAATGATTGTTTGTTCTTTCCAGCTGATGGTAAATTGAATCCCTTAGCATCTGATTTATCGATTCTTAATGGACAAATATGATACTGCTATGTCTCTGTGTCATAATATTGCCAAGTTTTCATAATTATAATAATATTTTGTTACAAAATCTAGGTAACAGCCGAGTAATCAGGATGGCGAGATAGCAATTTACCATCAGTTGGAAATAAACTAACTATAGTGATAGACAATTGATATATACTGTATATTACTAATATAGTGATAGACAATTGATATATACTGTATATTACTAATATATCTATTGGTAATTATATGGACGCTTCTCATAATTCTGCAATTGCTAGAACAAGAATGCTATAGGAAAGCCAATGACTCAGTTCCCACTTTCTATATCATTGTGGATGCGAGTGAGTAAGGTTTGGGTGAGTGGTGGTGGTTGGTGAACAAGAATTATTATGAGGTGATTGTCAGAGTGAGTGAGAGATTGTGACGTTTGGGTGAAGAGTGGCTGTGGGTGACAACTTGGGTTGCTCTAAGAAAATTGAATGGTGTCAAATAAGATTACGGAAGAGATTGTGCATTTTCAGGGGGTAGGGTATATATTTTGGTATATTGTTTTTGTTTTTATTTATTTATTTTGTTTTCACGCTAGACTTCTATTAAATTTAAAATAACACACAAAAGAACCCCCTTTGAAATATATTTGTAAATGTTTCGGTAGAAAAATGTCTCGGCAGAAGGCCAGCTCTTCCTAAAATTACAAGCTCGCTATCGCTTACCAGGAAAGAAATCAACACCTATAAGTGTCACGAAAGGTCTTGAAATCGAAACATTAATGGGGCAAACGCCTTAAAATCTCAAAACTAATGTGGTTAAACATGAGAGGGGTCTAGAATGAACGACATACCTCACCTTTAAAGCAAATTACTGGTGAAAATTAACTAGTCAAGTTGTACAGAGAATTCCTGAACTTGGTTAGACGAGGTGTGGAGAACACTTCTATATCCATTATTTAAATTTTGATGATATGTTCAAAGGCCTTAAAAGCGGCAGGGCCCTATACAATATTAATTTGACCGTGAACGCTATCTATATGCAAATACTTGGTTGGTTTTTTCAGTTCGTCCTTCATCCTAAATGGAAGTTATATTTGGATAAAGGGACCAGTTTCAACAGTTGACCAAATATCTGCACTCCACATCCACGTCAAACGCTGATTGGTGTTTCTGCAAGAGATGCATGTAGGTTGTACCGGAGTAAACAACAACAAAAGGCGGTAGATGCAATGCAAAGTGTCACAATTGTACATATTTTGCTGATCCTTGGACAAAATTAGAGATAGTAAATCTTGTTACCGAAGCAGTGTGAGGGAGTTCAGTAGTAAGATGAAAGACGTGTTCTAGCATCTTCACATTATACCACAGACATAGTGGAGTTACCGTACTCGTCCGCCAGGTTACCGATGACACCTGTTCACTTTTTCACTATCCATGATTCAGATGTACCAAATAAATTAGTGATTTTAGCTAAGTCCTCAGAAAATCTCACACTGGCCTTGAAGTATTGCTGAATGAGTTAGAACTGCTAAGAGTAACGATATCTTGCACTCATGTTAATGCTCAAATATATTATATTTTCTTCTTAATAAAGTGGGTGCTGCTTTAGCGTGCAGTCTACTGTGCACCCGTGGTCTACCGTTATGGGTTAGTTTTGTATCCCATGTACTAGGTATTAGGAACAAGTACTTGCTGGTAGGTAAGGGTTAGTTTTGTATACATCCCACCTACCGGGTACTAGGAATCCGCACTAGCTGGTAGGTAAAGGTTAATTTTGTATCCCATATTCTGGGTACCAGAAACCCTCACTAACTGGTAGGCAAGAATTAGTTTTGTATCCAGCCTACTAGGTCTAGGTTAGGTTAGGTTAATACTCACAATAGGTCTCACAAAGAATAATCATTAATAAAATGCTTAACACACTTTTGGGTTTTTTTAAATGTGACCCAGTAGACTGCAGACTAAAGTATGAATGTCCCGGTAGCCCGCACGCTAAAGCGGCACCATAAAGTGTATGTACAGTCACAACCATAAATGCCTCGGCATGGACTGTTGATGATGATGATGCAGTTATTACCACCATACACTCCCTGCTGAATAACTAGGGTGGGTGCCCTGATGAATCAGGGACTTAGTGAATAGTTGCCACAGATTGCTAGACCGCACCGTTCACCAACAGCAGTGACTTCTGCCAATAACTCACTGGCTGGCCTGAGGTTCGAACCGTCAACCTCACGGTTAGCAGCCGAACGCTCTACTAATTGAGCCTGTGGCCTGTGGTGACGTTAACTCATTCATCATTTGAGGTTTATACTAAGCAAATAGAAATCGTCTGATGGCATCTAGAATGAAGTAAAGAAATTGTTGTGAATCTGAAAATACAGTTTAGCAATGCCTTCCAAACGAAGGGGCGAAGATTATCTGCCTGATGTCACAGTATTTATGCTCGTGACTGTACAGTATTTATACTTTAAATTGCGCTGCACGAGTTTATGCCATTTTAACTAATGAGTACCCAATTTGGTAATGCTGCGGACACATATAGATATTGCATAGACTCACACAGCACGAAAAACTCTATTAATTATGTATCTCACAAATGCCTTAAACTATTATTATTTATCAATTTAGAATTGTATGTATTCCTAATTGCTTCTTCACTTATACTTGCCCTGATAAGTACAGAAGTTTTTGCTTATATTTTTCTCTCGTAGTCAATCCGGAGGTGGAGCTGGCCTTTGGTGCGGCTCTGAACCCCAAAACTATCAAGGAGGGAGACGATGTTTACTTTGACTGTATCACCCACGCCAACCCTCCCGTACATCGAGTGTCATGGTACCATAACGTAAGTACACAGATGATGTTTACTTTGACTGTACCACCCACGCCAACCCTCCCGTACACCGAGTGTCATGGTACCATAACGTAAGTACACAGACGATGTTTACTTTGACTGTACCACCCACGCCAACCATCCCGTAAACCGAGTGTCATGGTACCATAACGTATGTACACAGACGATGTTTACTTTGACTGAACCACCCACCCCAACCCTCCCGTACACCGAGTGTCATGGTACCATAACGTAAGTACACAGACGATGTTTACTTTGACTGTACCACCCACGCCAACCCTCCTGTACACCGAGTGTCATGGTACCATAACGTAAGTACACAGACGATGTTTACTTTGACTGTACCACCCACGCCAACCCTCCTGTACACCGAGTGTACTTAACTTCTGATCTAACTACTATTTCCAATTGGGGCAGAGAAAACCTTGTTGCCTTTAATGCTTCCAAAACCCAATTTCTCCATCTATCTACCCGTCCGGAACTCCCAGCGGACTATCCTTTATTCTTCAACAATACAAAAATCAATCCTTAATCTTCTTACAATATTCTTGGTGTCTCTTTTTCTTCTGCTCTCACTTGGAAGGACCATATTACCAGTCATGCTAAGGCAGCCTCCCAGAAGTTGGGTGTTCTCAACCGCCTCAATGGGTTCTTTACCCCTTCACAGCTTCTTGCTATGTACATGGGCACGGTGCGTCCTTGTATTGAGTATTGTTCACATATGTTGGGAAAATTCTCTCACATCGCACTCCTAGACAAAATGGAATAGGAAGGCCTTTCGTATACTTAACTCCCGTCCACTTACCAACTCTCTGCAATCTCTCTCTCTCTTCGACGCAATGTTGCATCTTTATCGCTATTCTATCGCTACTATAATAATCAGTGTTCCTCTAAGCTCTCCCAGTGTATACCACTTCCTCTACGTAGGGCACGTCGTACCCGTCTTGCAACACAATCCCACCCCTACTCTGTGCAATAACCCAAGAGTGAAACGTTACTCTCAAACTTTCTTCAATTCAACAGCTGAGCTCTGGAAGTCTCTCCCAGAATCAGTCTTTCCCTCTTCCTATGACTTAGATTGCTTCAAACTCCGTGTGTCCGGGCATTTTAACTCGAACGTCCCTTGATTTTGGCCCTGTCATTCATTCAACTCTGGGGGAGGCACTTGCTGCAGGCAGTTCTGCCTTTTGCCTCCCTCACTTACATAGAAAAAACTAAAAAATACCGTGTTCCAAATATGTAGGCCAAACTCTTGAACATTAACCTCTATAACTCAAACACGACTAGAGTAATCCAGCTAATAGCTCTACCATTTGAAAACTCTATATACCACGTTCCAAATTAGTAGGCCACAATTATTTAGCATTAACCTCTGTATCTCACAAACGGCTACAGAAATCGAGCTAATAGTCTTAGCATTTGGGAATGGTCAGGCAGGGAATAGGTGTGGAAATTACAGACCCATTTGCCCTTTTAGCGTTATAGATGTAAGGATTCACGATTTCTGGCCTATCTATTTGGAACAGGGTATCGACCATTCATAGGAATTCGTGGACCCCTTATGTTTTTCTGTTTGCAATTATAACTATTGTATCTGGATTGATTTTGGATAGAATTTGATTTTCAATTTATAGTATACGGTATATCGTTTTGAGATGATGTATACAAAATTATATATATCAATTAGTTCCAGAGATATACTTCCTTAATAAGAAATAGGTGAAGTCTAGAAATATAATAGGAGTGGGCTAAAGACTATGGTATCCGAGTGTACAATTATAGATAGACACATGTGATGGAAAGATCTGGTTTAAGGGACGGTATTCTATTTTTGTATTTGTTTTTATTATCATTATTTTATATTTTATTCAAGTTTTCTCCCCAGACCTTTACCAAGCTTAATAAACGCCCCCAAGACCCCCCTTCAAGATATATTTGTACATTTCTCGGTAATAAAATGTCCTGACCGAAGGCCGATTCCTACTAAATTACAAGATTGCAATCGCTCGCCATGAAAAAATCGATACCTATTTGGCACGAAAGGTCTGTATATTGACAAAGAAATAAGGCGAAAGCTCTTAAGATCGCCAAAATAATGGGGAGAAAAACTTAAAATATAATACATAGTGGGACTAAGCTTGAGGGAGAAAGGGGTCCAGAATAAACAAATACCTCCCCTTAACTTTTCCAGCACCAAGGATTATTCTGCAGTATAATCGTTAAGGGAGGGGGGGGGGGGGGGCGTATAAATGTGCTCATTTATGTTTCCTTTTATTATTATTTGTTTTTATTTTCGTTCATAGATCTCCATCAAGCTTAAAAAAAATCAGTCCCAAAACCCTCTTTCAAGATAAGTGAGTACATTTTTCGATAGAAAAATGTCCTGGCCGAAGGCCGGTTCCTTTGGACACCCAAATGACACGAAAAGTCTCATTATTGACAACGAAATGGGACGAACGGTCTTAACATCGCCAAACTAATGGGCCGAACGTCTTGAAATATGAAAACGAATGAGGCTACACATGAGGAAGGAGGACCAGAAAAATTACCCGTCTCCCCTTATTGGATGGCTTTACCCACTCCTAACAACTTTACCACTTGAGGATTATGACGCGTTTTGGCACTTTGTTCTGGTTTATTCAGATTAGGAATGTTCTATGGACGTCAGAGGGTTAATTGACCACCTGCGAGTTTCAGGCTATAAGAAAATTGGAGCCGTAAACATCAATATTAAACAAATGCAATCATAATGTAGGATTTTGATGGATAAAACGTATCCTAAATTGGGCTGTATGTACTTATAAACGTGCTACAACCGTATGCTAGCTGGTAATTCTGCTAAATATCGATGTCTACAGCTCCAACTTCCTTATAGAGCGAAACTCGCAAGTGGTCAATTGAGCTAGTCATCACCCTATTAATTTACAGAAAACCATCTTGAACAATACAAAATCGTCTATTAATAGCCAAAATAAACTCCCTAAAGTGCATCATAATCCTAAAAGGGTTACACTCAACTTCCTATCACTGGTAATCCTAATACTGGTGACGTCCTTTGAACTATTAACCCGTACAATACTGGTGACGTCCTTTGAACTATTAACCCGTACAATACTGGTGACGTCCTTTGAACTATTAACCCGTACAATACTGGTGACGTCCTTTGAACTATTAACCCGTACAATACTGGTGACGTCCTTTGAACTATTAACCCGTACAATACTGGTGACGTCCTTTGAACTATTAACCCGTACAATACTGGTGACGTCCTTTGAACTATTAACCCGTACAATACTGGTGACGTCCTTTGAACTATTAACCCGTACAATACTGGTGACGTCCTTTGAACTATTAACCCGTACAATACTGGTGACGTCCTTTGAACTATTAACCCGTACAATACTGGTGACGTCCTTTGAACTATTAACCCGTACAATACTGGTGACGTCCTTTGAACTATTAACCCGTACAATACTGGTGACGACCTTTGAACTATTAACCCGTACAATACTGGTGACGTCCTTTGAACTATTAACCCGTACAATACTGGTGACGTCCTTTGAACTATTAACCCGTACAATACTGGTGACGTCCTTTGAACTATTAACCCGTACAATACTGGTGACGTCCTTTGAACTATTAACCCGTACAATACTGGTGACGTCCTTTGAACTATTAACCCGTACAATACTGGTGACGTCCTTTGAACTATTAACCCGTACAATACTGGTGACGTCCTTTGAACTATTAACCCGTACAATACTGGTGACGTCCTTTGAACTATTAACCCGTACAATACTGGTGACGTCCTTTGAACTATTAACCCGTACAATACTGGTGACGTCCTTTGAACTATTAACCCGTACAATACTGGTGACGTCCTTTGAACTATTAACCCGTACAATACTGGTGACGTCCTTTGAACTATTAACCCGTACAATACTGGTGAAAGTCCTTTGAACTATTAACCCGTACAATACTGGTGACGTCCTTTTCATTATATTCTGGACACTATTAGACGATTTTACTGGGCTTAGGAAGGATGTCTACCCATTAAGAGACTACAGACTATCCCAATTATTTCTTTCAGTTACCTTATATTTTTTCTAAGCTTAATAAAATCGCCTAAATGTAGCTGATGTAAAACATAAAAGACGTCACCGGTATTGAAAGTCTTAAAAGGGGAGAGGGCCGTTTTTCTGGTACCATTTCTTCCTAATGCTAATCACCATTAGTTTTGAGATTTTAAGACATTTGCCCGATTAGTGTGTCGATTTTAGGACCTTTTTACCCCATGTCTTTGTCAATTTTAAGACCTTTCGTGCCCTTTTCATGGCGATCGATAGCGAGCCTGTAATTATGGAGGAACAGGCCTCCGGCCTTGAAATTTTTCTACCGAAAAATGTACAAATGAATCTCGAAGGATGATATAATGGGTGTTTTTTATAGTTTGATGGAGGTCTAGAGAGGAAACTAAACAAATATATGAATATGTAAATATATAGGACCAAAAAATACCACTGTCCCCTTAACGCAACTTCCTTTCATCTTTGAACTATAAATAATTCCACAAAAGCCATTCATTATATTGATCCACAACACCTGACGTACCTGCTTCACCTTGTCTACAACTGTACACTAATGAACAAAAGTAAGCACACTCCTATTTGAACCTGTATCGACCATAAGTACAATAATATCCTAAATGCTTCATAGTTTAGTTTTATAGGTTCAAAGATTCAAATAGTTATACTGTATATTTATTATGGCTTATATGTGTACACTATATGACACAAACTGTATATTTATTATGGCTTATATGTGTACACTATATGACACGAACTGTATATTTATTATGGCTTATATGTGTACACTATATGACACGAACTCACGACAATTTACGATTTGACAATATCTACCCTCAACAGGAATTGAATCTATGACTCTTAAGGTAATTGGGCATATACAAAAATAAGTGGCCTGTGACTCATTGTTCGCTAATTAAGTCTTCTAATCTTCTTGTTTCACTTTGTATCACTTAAGAAATCTTCTCGGTATCTGCTAAACGTCTACTGGAAATATAATGTGCATACTAAAGTTTTAAACATATTGATAATTACGCCTTTACTGGGCAGCATAAACACCCCTACTGTTGTACTGTACATTATATTATACCATTTACTGGGCAGCATTAACACCCCTACTGTTGTACTGTACATTATATTATACCATTTACTGGGCAGCATTAACACCCCTACTGTTGTACTGTACATTATATTATACCATTTACTGGGCAGCATAAACACCCCTACTGTTGTACTGTACATTATATTATACCATTTACTGGGCAGCATTAACACCCCTACTGTTGTACTGTACATTATATTATACCATTTACTGGGCAGCATTAACACCCCTACTGTTGTACTGTACATTATATTATACCATTTACTGGGCAGCATTAACACCCCTACTGTTGTACTGTACATTATATTATACCATTTACTGGGCAGCATTAACACCCCTACTGTTGTACTGTACATTATATTATACCATTTACTGGGCAGCATTAACACCCCTACTGTTGTACTGTACATTATATTATACCATTTACTGGGCAGCATTAACACCCCTACTGTTGTACTGAACATTATATTATACCATTTCAATATATACCATCATATCTAATCGGATTAACTCTATTTATCATAGTCTGTACTTGATCATTGGATTGCAGTACCGTCGAAGAATATATATTATAAAGCCAGTAATATAACGGGGATTAGTGTGTGTATTGCAATGAAAGCCTTACTTCCTGGAACAGCTGGGGTTAAGGAGGGATGGGTGTATTTGTTTATTTTGTTTTAATATTGTATTTGTTTCCTTCCTAGACCTCCATTAAACTTAACAAATAATTCCCTTTTAGATAGATGTGTACATTTTTCGGTAGAAAAATGTCCCGGCCAAAGGCCGATTCCTCCTAAATTATAGGGCTCGCTGTTGCTCACCAGGGTACAATTTACACATAAATGGCACGAAAGGTCTTAATATTGACAAAGAAATGAGGCAAAAGGTCTTAAAATCGCCAAACTAATGGACCAGGCGTCTTAAAATCTGAAAACTAAAGGCACTAAACGTGAGGGAGAAGGGGGACCAGAAAAATCATCTCTCCCCGCCTTAACACCTGACATAATACAATATTAACCCCTTGAGGATTATGATGCATAGTGACAGAATATTCTGGCTATTGTTAGACGATGTTATTCAGATTAGGAAGGGTATAAGGAAGTCAGAGCGTTAATTGAGATAGTTTTTACCTTTTTAATTCCCACAGATCGTTCCTTATCTGTATAGAATCGTTTAATGATAGCCAGAAAATAATGTCAAAACGCGTCATAATCCTGGAACGAGATAATAAAGGTTCTTGTAATGTCAGGACATTTTAATACGGAAAATATATATTGTTATTTAACGTTGTAGACGTTTTTTATGAAAAAATTTAAGTAGAAAATGCAGCTCCATGGAATAAAAAGGAATATTGTAAAATTGTGAATCGTGAGTGTTGAGGTAAAATTAGTGAGTGGGTTAAGGAGGCGTTATGGTATTTTTTGGTCTATATATATATACAGTATATTTCAATAATGTATTGTTCAGTTTCGTTGCTAGGTGTCCATCAACCCCAAGATAAATTTGTAAATTTTTCGGTAGAAAAATTTCCCGGCTGAAGATTACAGGTTCGCTACCGCTCGCCAGGAAAAAAATCGACACGGAACTGACATGAAAGGTCTTAATATTGACACAATATTGGTGTGAAAGGTTTTAAAATCATCAAGCTAATGAGGTGAACGGCTTAAAATCACATTGCTAATAGGGCTAATCATAAGCAAGAAGGGGGCCCAGAAAAAACTACTACCTCCCCCTTAAAGGTGTAGTGGCAGAGAGTAATGTTTATGGTGGCCACAGGAAGGTCACCTGTTGTGTGTGGGTTAAAGGTGTGGTGGCAGAGAGTAATGTTTATGGTAGCCACACGAAGGTCACCTGTTGTGTGTGGGTTAAAGGTGTGGTGGCAGAGAGTAATGTTTATGGTGGCCACACAAAAGTCACCAGTTGTGTGTGTGTTAAAGGTGTGGTGGCAGAGAGTAATGTTTATGGTGGCCACACGAAGGTCACCTGTTGTGTGTGGGTTAAAGGTGTGGTGGCAGAGAGTAATGTTTATGGTGGCCACACAAAGGTCACCAGTTGTGTGTGTGTTAAAGGTGTGGTGGCAGAGAGTAATGTTTATGGTGGCCACACGAAGGTCACCTGTTGTGTGTGGGTTAAAGGTGTGGTGGCAGAGAGTAATGTTTATGGTGGCCACACAAAGGTCACCAGTTGTGTGTGGGTTAAAAGTGTGGTGGCAGAGAGTAATGTTTATGGTGGCCACACAAAGGTCACCTGTTGTGTGTGGGTTAAAGGTGTGGTGGCAGAGAGTAATGTTTATGGTGGCCACACAAAGGTCACCTGTTGTGTGTGGGTTAAAGGTGTGGTGGCAGAGAGTAAGGTTTATGGTGGCCACACAAAGGTCACCTGTTGTGTGTGGGTTAAAGGTGTGGTGGCAGAGAGTAATGTTTATGGTGGCCACACGAAGGTCACCTGTTGTGTGTGTGTTAAAGGTGTGGTGGCAGAGAGTAATGTTTATGGTGGCCACACGAAGGTCACCTGTTGTGTGTGTGTTAAAGGTGTGGTGGCAGAGCTTAATGTTTATGGTGGCCACACGATGGTCACCTGTTGTGTGTGTGTTAAAGGTGTGGTGGCAGAGAGTAATGTTTATGGTGGCCACACGAACGTCACCTGTTGTGTGTGGGTTAAAGGTGTGGTGGCAGAGAGTAATGTTTATGGTGGCCACACGAAAGTCACCTGTTGTGTGTGGCTTAAAAGGTGTGGTGGCAGAGAGTAATGTTTATGGTGGCTACACGAAGGTCACCTGTTCATTTGTCTGCAGTGTAGGTTGAAACATTATTGTGAGAGGCAAGAATAACTTAACAATGTTAAAATCATACGAAGGCAATACTGTCTCCCTTTTGCGTACTTATTCATATTTGACTTGATTACAATACAATTGCCTCTGCTATATTGATATACTCTTCCTCGTCTTGTGCTGACTGATATATATATATATATATATATATATATATATACAGTATATAATATATATATACACATATACAGTATATAATATATATATATATATATATATATATATATATATATATATATATATATATATATATATATATATATATATATATATATATATATATGCATATATGTATCGGGGATTAAATTGTTTTGATACCTTTTAGCCTCTTACCTTGGTTTTCCTTGTAATGCTTGTAGTCCAGGTTATCACTGTAAAAACATGTTGAAAGGTAAATTGCTGAGGTAATTGATTTGAAGCAAAGACACTGGTGGCTTTTCTATATAGTTTTATTATCAGAAATATAGACTATGCAGCTTGTGAATAGTTATAAGGCCTGTGTAGATACTGTAATGCCCAGCAGGGAAGTATCTACCTAATTAAAAGCAGTAAGCTGGCTAATAACTAGATTGAGCTATTATTCCTGTAATCTGTATTCCTTCATGTAAAGAACAGATGAATTAAGAATAGCGAAAATAGATAAACAGTACACACACTAATATCGCACCGTATCGCACTTGTCACTGTATACGTCACTGTATAATTTACCTTAGCCTGTAAAGGGTTCGACCTTCCATAGGGCTGTCTGATCTGTTACTGACCACAGGAGCGTGCCGGCTTTTATCAGTGGGGAGTGACACGTTACTTAGTTGCTAGCTATCATCTTGGTATTGCTGCAATTCTCTGAAGGGAGCGTGAGAACTCCTGCTTAGCTTGCAAGAATTGTACCAAGGCCTTTTATAGGTGGGGTGATCTTCTATAGGGGAGGTCATGCCCAATTAGAATGTACAGTAGTATACTTAACCCTTAAAGATCGGGGCCCGACTTAAGTCCGAATCGAGAAAATTGGACTAAATGGAGGGGCCCGACTAAAGTCCGTGGGCATATTTCCGCCCTAATTTAGGTAGAAAGCGAAACCTGGTGGTCAGGCGGTGTACTACAATGTCCCACCCACACATCCCCACTGCGTGACCATGACTCAGTAACCCTCAAGCAGCCGTAATGGAAGGTCATGATTTGCCCGTGTACCATTCGGTGGCCGCCACCCCTAGTGCGTCGCGCCACCCTACTCATCACGCCCGGCTCACCGCCCAGGAACTAGATATCATGCTGAACTCTTCAGAACTTTCTAATAGGCTGTTGAATGAAACCATGGAAGGTCTGGGTGAGAGTTTTGATAGTGTGGATGACTCGGAAGACGAAAATATGCCGAATAGGCTTTCACCCCAAGCATAATTTGCGTGTCGCAAATGTTGTGGTTGCTGTTGCACAGACCGTTGAGCAAAATGGAGACGTTCCTGACGAAGAACATACTGGTGTGTACAATTTATATTTTATAATTGCTTGAAAGTTTGATTGCAAGCATTTTATCACCTTACGAGCGGGTGGTGGAGTATATTTCACTGTGCCGCCCAGCATTTTTTGTTTTTTACCATAAATGGGGTTGTTTCTGTGCTCTTTTTCATGCATAAACAAGACCCAGAGTGTAATACAAGTATGTATCCCTGAAAGGGCATAAATTGAGCTTTCCAATGACATCCGCACCATCCTTCTACGGTCACTGGTTGTCTTGCAACGATCGTGCAACCGAAGGGCAAAATCGCTAAAATACGGTAATTTCTTTATATAATTACGTATGTAGCGAGGGAGCGAGGGTGGATGTAAGTAGAGTACATCTCAGTTGGTCCACGGCGGCCGTGGCGAGCGGTCATGAGAAGATTGTGGTCTACAATATACCTTTTTATAATTGCATGTGACCTTGTAATTGCTTGAAAGTTTGATTGCAAGCATTTTATACCGTATTATTTGCAGGCGTTCGGTAAATTTCTCACGATAACCAGGGTGTACGGTATATTTCTCACGATAATACAAGCAACAACGAAGCTTGGCGAAGATTGTGGTCTACAATATACCTTTTTATAATTGCATGTGACCTTGTAATTGCTTGAAAGTTTGATTGCAAGCATTTTATAGCGTATTATTTGCAGGCGTCCGGTAAATTTCTTACGGTAATACAAACAACGAAAGATTGAATATTTGTGCTTGGCATTATATGATTGTGGGGAACATATGTACCGAATATATTATTTTATCATATATATGATACATAATTATGTAAAATAGTTATATTATCACGACACTCTCTCTCTCTCTCTGTCTCTTCCTCTCTGGGTCTACCTATACATTTATAATTGCATGTGACCTTGAAATTGCTTGAGAGTTTGATTGCAAGCATTTTATAGCGTATTATTTGCAGGCGTTTGGTAAATTTCTCACGATAACCAGGGTGTACGGTACATTTCTCACGATAGAGAGAGAGAGACAGAGCGCGCGAGAGGGAAAGCGAGCGAGCCAGAGAGAGAGAGAGAGAGACAGACAGACAGACAGGAGTGAGAGAGAGAGAAAGAAAGAGAGAGAGAGAGAGAGAGAATACAGAGAATACAGAAATAAGGAGAAATAAGAGAAAAGTAAGACCGATTACCGAAGTAATAGTAGACGCGCGGGAGGCCGAAGTCAGGCCAAAGCGAACGCATCCGAACACGCCTGGGAAATAGACCAAAAAGTACCTCCTCTTCCTCACCTCTTCCCACCCTCCACACTCGCTCATAACATCCATAATAGACTTATATGGGGAGACGAAGAGTTGTTCTTTCCAAAAACGACTGTTTCGTTCGCATTGGAGCCATAGTAACGGCGCTAGGGCGAGTGAAAGTTAGCGAATAATTCAGGATTATGCCCGCTGAGCGGCACAGTGTAAAGTACCTTACCACCCACTAAATAAGGGTTAAGTAAGTGAATAACTGTTATAAGGGTGTGAGTTATTCAAGTGATTATATGAGTTACCCTAGAGTGTACAGTCACTCAAAATGCGCTGTTACACCGCTCGGCCACGTAAAGTGAGGCCCACCGAACATACATATCATCCCTATGACTTACACAACCCTATTCCCAGTGTATAGCAATGCCAAAGAAAGTATGAAAAGGTAAGGACCAACTTACACAGTCGCCTCGGCAGTTGTCAGCTTAGCCTTACGTCTACGAGTAAGGCGATTAACCCTGAAAGATAGGCGAAGGTAGATGCCTACAAGTTTCAGAATTAGTACTGAGAGAGCCAAAGTAGGGGTTAGTACTGTAGGATAGATAACGTCCGGGCTGATGGACATGGGGAGAGATGAAGTAAGTAGATTAGTAAACTCAGAAGAATTCAATGCATTTAACATCTTAATGCTACGTGACTTGATGATCAGGTCTGAAGAGTTGCGTGTGAAAGAAATGTTAATTGGGATAAACTCAGAAGAGAGGTTAGTAATCTGGGCAAGGTGCTGATGAGAAGGTAGAGTATGAATGAGTGAACTCCTTACTTCACAGTGATCAGGGGCCTGATACATCCCTTGTGCATGAAATACATTTCTAGAATCTTGACAAATGAGAGACAACTGGGTCTGGTTAGGGAAGTAAAAGAACTGAATATCTAGCAAGTGTTTATGAAACACGGGGAGTTCAGGAGCCGGGGCGTAAGTACAGTCTTTCATAGCTCCAGTGTCAGTCACAGTGGCTTGAGTCAAGTTAAGTTCGCATGCAGTTTTGTCCGGGGACATAAAGGAAAACACATACGCTGGACACACATATAGATGAAGATACGAGGACCTACATAAGTTAAGTGCGTCATTGTCAGTCACAGTCACAAGTTGAAGGTCGTCGGAGACGAGCATCTTGTCTGCTGTGTCAGTCACGGTTAGTAATCTACCGTATAAGAGAAACGGGAACGGAATAATTCTTCAAGCATTGAACATGTGTGAGGACTTGAACGGGATGTGGACTAAAATTGATGAGTGCGTAAGAACTGCTTCCAGTAGAGGGTAGTAGAACTCCCATTCACCTGCTTCAAATAGCGGCATCAGGGAATACTGGTCTTTCGCTATCTCTATTGCCGTACTGAGATGTTCTACAGGTACTAGGTCACTGGTGACTCGGCTTAGGGCAGCATCAACGAGATTTGCTAGAACCCTCTTCGTACCCATAAATAATTCGCTAACATATTCCTCAGTAGCTTGCAGGATCTCGGACAAGTATATGACTTTATCTGTGGAATGTCCATCAGAAACTAGAGAATTAACTACTTGTTTCAAGTTATTCATTGTCGAAATTACCGAGTTAACTGTCGTGAATACATCCGTCATTGCTATTGAGTCATACTTCAAGACTCTATTCATGGCTCTTGCTGCTGTCTCCAGTACACTAAGTCTCTTTCCCAGCTTTTCAACATCAGAAGCTTGGGCTGTTCCAAAGAGCTCATGGGAGATCAAGCCAACAAAATTGAAAAGTCCTCTCTTTGTACGCCGTGAGTGAGCGTGTTTGGCTACCTGGATAGGATCTTCAGGCAAGACCATTTGGATCTTCCGTAATTTACGATTTATACGAGCTACACGTGAGCGTTGGAGTATAACTGTAAGTCGTAAGTCACGGGGCATTGTCTGATTAGTCAGTAGGAAGGTGAAAGTAGAGTGTAACTTGTCTAGGCGACGTTGGAGAGTCTCAACATCACGGGGGATGTCAAAGAGGACTCCGAAATCATACTGAACTGCTACTACATCTTCCACAATTAGCACTCTCCCTACTTGGGCAACAAGGGCGCCGGGCTTCAGCAACGAAGGTGATGCTGCATCAGCCACTATTAGTGTTCCAAGTAGTAGAAGGGTTTTCACTAACCAGTTCATCTTTCTCTGAAGAAAGGACAATATTCTATTAGCAATGTGTACTAATTGAATACGTCACTCGCCCAGTAGGATGTACTTGGGTGAGCGGCCTGCTCTGTTAGATGTGAGACGTTAACAGAACGGTGATTTGGTTTGGTTAATTGATAATGTAATCTTCTCTACACACCTGGGTGTGCGGCTTGTTTCATTAGATATGCTATCTCAATAGAACAATGATCCACTCTGCTAAAATAAACTTCTTGAGAAATTGTTACTGTAAATATATAGAGCACTTAAATTCTTTGATCTAACTTGAATTCATAGAAGGAATGAATTTAATGAGGAATCCCAGCTAAATTATTATATACACATGAAAAAGTTGAAAGAATAGTTAAGATACTTTGGCATTGCTTGTTTGTGTTGACAGGATTTTTACTAGCACTAATTACTAGAATATTTAGTTTATATTGTATTTTCTGACTAACTGATACAAAGCTGAATTAAAGTTACGATGTTTTGAAGGTCTTCTAGTCAGCTGTTGTAGAATGAATTTCGAAGTGGCGATCCCGTAGAGTTGACTGCTTCTCCTTATGTCGTCACCAATTCCTGTGACGTCACAGTTCACACACACATCATACCCTGGCCTGGGCGTGGTGTGCTTGCGTGCGTGTGTGAGTTCCATAGCCGCGGTTGTGGACGGCCATTGTTCACTTCCTCACCCTATAAACTCCGGTGTTCCTCAGGGCTCTGTCCTATCTCCTATTCTCTTTCTAATTTTTATAAATTATCTCCTTAACTGTACCTTAATTCCCATCCATTCATACGCAGACGACTCAACCTTACACTACTCCATTAGTTTTTCAGAACGCCCCAGCCAGCAATTCCTCAACGACAAACGTAATGAAGCCATAGAACTCTTAAATTCTGATCTTAATACTATTTCCAATTGGGGCAGAGAAAACCTTGTTAACTTTAATGCTTCCAAAACACAATTTCTCCATCTATCTACCCGTCAGGATCTCCCAGCGGACTATCCCTTATTCTTCAACAATACAAAAATCAACCCTTCATCTTCTCTCAATATTCTTGGTGTCTCTTTTTCTTCTGCTCTCATTTGGAAGGACCATATTACCAGTCTTGCTAAGGCAGCCTCCCAGAAGCTGGGTGTGCTCAATCGCCTTAGGGGGTTCTTTTCCCCAGCACAGCTTCTTGCTCTGTACAGGGGCATAGTGCGCCCTTGTATTGAGTATTGTTCACATGTGTGGGGAGGTTCCTCTCACACCGCTCTCCTAGACAAAGTTGAAAGGAAGGCCTTTCGTATCATTAACTCCCGTCCACTCACCAACTCTCTGCAATCTCTCTCTCTCCGCCGCAATGTTGCATCTCTCTCGCTATTCTATCGCTACTATAATAATCAGTGTTCCTCAGAGCTATCCCAGTGCATACCACCTCCTTTACGTAGGGCACGTGGTACCCGTCTTGCAACTCAATCCCACCCCTACTCTGTGCAACTCTCCAACCCAAGAGTGAAACGTTACTCTCAAACTTTCTTCTACTCAACAGCTGAGCTCTGGAACTCTCTCTCCAGAATCAGTCTTTCCCTCTTCCTATGACTTAAATTGCTTCAAACTGCGTGTGTCCAGGCATTTTGGCTCGAACGTCCCTTGATTTTGGCCCTGTCACTCTTTCAACTATGGGGGAGGCACTCGCTATAGGCAGTAATGCCTTTTGCCTCCCTCAATCACATAGAAAAAAAAAAAAAAAAAAAAAAGGGCTGAGTTGCTGGGGCGAGTTGCTGGCGCGCGGGCTCACCGTGACTCATTGGCTCAGTGAAGGGAATGCTGAGGTCAGCGCTGATGTGATGGGTACTGAGATATAGTACCAGTTAACTCTGAAATCCACTCTAGTCTTTATCATTCATCGATGTTTTTCTTTCCATTTAGCTCATTAATGTTTGGTAAATCTAGTTGCTCTGTTTCCAGCTTTTCTTTACTGCTTTTAATATGATTGCTCTTCGGAGGTCTTTTCTGTGTTTTATTAAGGAACACGTATCCCAATAAGCTGCCATCCACTTATGTATCGGAGATTAAATTGTTTTGATACCTTTTTGCCTCTTACCTTGATTTTCCTTGTAATGCTTGTAGTCCAGGTTATCACTGTAAACACATGTTGAAAGGTAAATTGCTGAGGTAATTGATTTGAAGCAAAGACACTGGTGGCTTTTCTATATAGTTTTATTATCAGAAATATAGACTATGCGCCCTGTGAATAGTTATAAGGCCTGTGTAGATACTGTAATGCCCAGCAGGGAAGTATCTACCTAATTAATAGCAGTAAGCTGGCTAACAACTAGATTGAGCTATTATTCCTGTAATCTGTATTCCTTCCTGTAAAGAACAGATGAATTAAGAATAGCGAAAATAGATAAACGGTACACACACTAACATCGCACCGTATCGCACTTGTCACTGTATACGTCACTGTATAATTTACCTTAGCCTGTCAAGGGTTCGACCTTCCATAGGGCTGTCTGATCTGCTACTGACCACAGGAGCGTGCCGGCTTTTATCAGTGGGGAGTGACACGGTATGTAGTTGCTAGCAATCATCTTGGTATTGCTGCAATTCTCTGAAGGGAGCATGAGAACTCCTGCTTAGCTTGCAAGAATTGTACCAAGGCCTTTTATAGGTGGGGAGATCATGCCCAATTAGAATGTACAGTAGTATACTTAAGTAAGTGAATAACTGTTATAAGGGTGTGAGTTATACAAGTGATTATATGAGTTACCCTAGAGTGTACAGTCGCTCAAAATGCGCTGTTATATATATATATATATATATATATATATATATATATATATATATATATATATATATATATATATATACAGTAATTATACACACACACACACACACACACACACACACACACACACACCTTACACACCTTACACCCTGTGGCTCTATTCACCTAGCAATAATTAGGAACCTGGAACCTGACTTTTTATTTGGGGTAGTAAACTGTGGTAACCTGAATAACATGTACTAGACTCTGTGTACCAGGCTGGAGAACTCACCAGAGCTACTCACCACAGGATCCAAGGGGCAATGTTAAGCAGATGAGTACCAAGCGCAGCTTAGCGTATATGCATGTGTGTGTGTGTGTGTGTGTGTGTTCAAAGAGAGTAAGTGGGATGTGGAAGGTAAATAGCACTTTCATATCAATGCTGTTATATTAATATGCGTAACTCACATCGAAAAATAATATTACATCGATAAGTGAGCAATACAATTTGCGCATAAGCGATCACCTTTAGCCTGATACTTCACCCAGGTCGGAGGTCACTACTTTCGACCAGGTATATGGAGCGAGTGTTTTCACTATTTATGTACACAGCTTCCTTTTAATTACTTGAATTAACTGCGGATGCAGTCATGTCACTTAGATAATACTGTTTATAAAGTACATCAACTAAAATTTAAAAAATATATTGTATAACAAGGAGTATTTTTTTTTTTTTAGACTACGTATTATTTCGATAAAATAAAAGCAATATTTAATTATTTACTGTACTTGTTTCCATAGCACTAATATTTTATAGACCTATATTTAAATTTGTAATATGTTCATAATTGTAATAATAATCTTTTCAGAATCGAATGATTGTAAAGAATGCAATATGCGCCTGCACTAAAGGAAAAAAACCACTTCATGTTGTTGTTTGGTTATGTTGACAGGGGCAAGTGTTGGACAGTAACCACAGTGCTGGCATCATCGTCTATAATATTATGGTTATGTTGACAGGGGCAAGTGTTGGACAGTAACCACAGTGTTGGCATCATCGTCTATAATATTATGGTTATGTTGACAGGGGCAAGTGTTGGACAGTAACCACAGTGCTGGCATCATCGTCTATAATATTATGGTTATGTTGACAGGGGCAAGTGTTGGACAGTAACCACAGTGCGGGCATCACCGTCTATAATATTATGGTTATGTTGACAGGGACAAGTGTTGGACAGTAACCACAGTGCGGGCATCATCGTCTATAATATTATGGTTATGTTGACAGGGACAAGTGTTGGACAGTAACCACAGTGCGGGCATCATCGTCTATAATATTATGGTTATGTTGACAGGGACAAGTGTTGGACAGTAACCACAGTGCGGGCATCATCGTCTATAATATTACGGTTATGTTGACAGGGGCAGGTGTTGGACAGTAACCACAACGGGAGCCTTATCGTCTATAATATTACGGTTATGTTGACAGGGACAAGTGTTGGACAGTAACCACAGTGGGGGCATCATCGTCTATAATATTCCGGTTATGTTGACAGGGACAGGTGTTGGACAGTAACCACAGTGGGGGCATCATCGTCTATAATATTACAGTTATGTTGACAGGGACAGGTGTTGAGCAGTAACCACAGCGCGGGCCTCATCGTTTCGTCCTCTAGTCTGGTGCTGCAGAAGGTGAAGCGGGGAAGAGCCGGGGTCTACACTTGTGAAGCCCAGAATTTGGAGGGTCGGGGGGTCAGCAACCGTCTCAGTCTTAATGTTATGTGTGAGTGTTATATGTATTATTATTATCATAGTGAGGGAGAGCTGGGGTCTCTCTAGACTTGTGAGGCACAGAACATGAAGGGGCGGGGTGTCAACGATGATCTCAGTCTTAATTTTATGTGTGAGCATCATTAAAATGCAAACCTTTCAAAACAAACAAACCAAAATAGGAACCGCACAATATACACAAATAGTATATGTATATTATTACCATCATAGGGAAACAAAGCACAACAAACTACAGACATTCTTCATTTAAAGTTTGTAGTTGTTCCTGATAATAGATTTTTTTTTATAAAACAATCTTAAATGAAGCATTTATGTTTTTATTTAATTGCGATTTTGGATCATTTTTGTCTTATTTATGTCTTAATCATGAAATATAGCAACTTTATATTGAGGCAACTTTAAGTGAGCAGTACCTACACTAATCATAGCACATACATACTCGATTTTCTAACCACCTTGGAAACCGGCCCAACATTCACGATGTATTAATTATTAACGTCTATTATTTCTGTTTACACTGTCCATAATTTCTTTCCAATGGGCTCCTCCGATCACAGTCATATTTCTGCTAAATGTTCTGTCACTTCAATATTGCCAGCTGATCCTCCCATCCGGTTGCATTCGTGGTATCTTTATATACAGCTAACTTGGAAGTTCTTATTTGTTGCTTCATGGGAAAATATTTGCTTCCATTACTCAGCCGTGTATTTTTTTTAACGTAATGTAAATATTATTGGTGTCGATAGTAATACCATGTATATATCGATGGCTAACTAGATTTTTTTTTTTTCATTTTGAAGTATATGTATCAGTATCAATATTAAAATATTACATCTTTAATAAAGCAAGAGATCCACAAATTCTTCTGACTGTGTGTGTATGTCTGGTTTTAGTTGCCCCTGTGTGTAGCAACCCGGGGAAGAGAACCCAGGGAGTGGCCAGGACAGAGAGTGCTCAGGTGGTCTGTCAGGTCAACGCCTCCCCAACACAGGTCAGTCACGGGTCTACCATATTGTTTCTTGTATCTGAGTAGTTCAAATTGGGAGTTTTTATTATATTAATGGGGGAAATTCAGTATAATTTAAGTAACGAAATGTCACCAATGGGACTTTCTTTTTCAATCTGGAGTTTAAAAGACCGAATGCCATTGTATTTATTGAGCGTACACTACTGCAAAATAAACAGTGTGTATTCATATATCTTCATATATTATATGAAGATATATGAATGCAACATTCCCACCTTACATTCTAATACTGGAACCTGTGGAGACTAATTCCATTATATACCATAGATGAGTATGACGTTGAGAGGTGGTATGTCGTTCTCATGCATAAGTACCATTCTGTATTATGTATGCAAGGGAATAATAATTGTGGACTTGAATGACATACTTACAAGAATGGATAAATGATTATGTTGACTTGTGATGGTTCAACTTTTGAAGGACAAAAATATTTTTACAGGCCTTGTGGAAGCCAAGTTTAGTTACTGCGCATAGTTACTACGTCTCCTCGTGAAAATGGGTCGCAGATTCAATATGTTCTTGTGAACATCATTTCACACATTACTTCCAAATTGACTGTTATTAATTCCCGGTTGAACTCATATGGTGAAAGGTGGAATTACTTATATCAATTGTTGTAGATTATTTTGTAATATTCTTATATTTAAGTAGACGTGAGAGTGGGGGTTAAGATTTTATTGTTTAATTAATCAACCATATATTAGCCCTTGTATCGACAAAACCTGGATGCTATTAGATGGGTTGCTTCAATTAAAATGCATTGAAGATGATAACACATTAAGTATCTGTGTTTTTAAATATCTTCCTTCCTTAAACATTTAGGTGAACTTTACGTGGCGCTTCAACGGGTCCTCAGAAGGCGAGTCCCTGCCCCTCCATGCCATCCAGAACCAGGGCACTTCCTCCCACCTTAACTACACCGCTGCCAGGGAACAGGACTATGGTACTCTGCTCTGTTGGGCTCATAACATCATCGGCTCTCAGAAGAAACCATGTATCATTCATCTTATACCAGCAGGTGAGTATACTTGCTGTCAGTGACTCTTAGAAAATTACGGCCAACCTATATTGCAATAGTTCCAGCTGATTGACTTGTGCGAACATGCTTATTACAACCTTTGTTTAGAATAAATCATTACTACAAGACGAGACATAGGATACAATCGCAAGAGCCAATCACCTGGAATTATAACATATAGGTGGCCCGTTATTTTTTCAGAGTCGCTGAATACAAGTATAAAATTAAATTCAGATATTTCCAGGAGTGGTACACTCCAAGAAATTTTTCGTAGCCTAAGTTTTCGAACACTATGCCGAATTTAGTCAAATTTGTTCATTAATTCTTCACCTAATAATTCTATGCATTTCAAAGGTTCGTTTTGTTGTTCGAGGCTTCATATTTAAGCCAGAATATATGTTTACTTTGTAGTCACTAGCGTAAATATTGTGACACCAACCAGATAATGTTCGCCCCCTCGTTTGGAAAGGTATTGCTAAACTTTTCATTCAAACTCACAATTATTTCATTATTTCATTCTAGCTACTGTCAGACGAATTTATTCAGCTTAGTATATACCTCTCGTGATGAAGGAGTTGATGTTATCTGGATCATGTCACAGCATTTATGCTCAAGACTGTACACTCGCAATACACTATACCGATACCAGATAGCATTCTGCTCTGCTGGAAGCAATTAGCACACTTTTTTTTTTATAAAAGGGCCTTCTAAAGCTGATCCCTCCGTATTGAAAGTGTAAATAATATCTTCCCAGGTCCCCCCAAAAGTCCCCGGAACTGTTCCATCACTAACCAGACGGGGGAGGTGTTGGTGGTGGAGTGTCGGCCAGGTTCCGACGGAGGCCTACCGCAGCACTTTGTTATGGAGGCCTGGCACGAGGGGGTTCTGCTCTCTAACACAACCAGGTACATTGATTATGGTAATTTATAGATCTTAGAATTAATTTAGTTAGCGAAACTTAACCTGGCAAAGGCTAGACTATTATATTTGAAACGTCCCGCCATGCGGAAGTATTTTGGTTCATTCCCGACGAAAATTTTAATTTTACTTAAATATCGGTGTTACTTATTCATATGCGCCTATTTTACTTATAATATGATGATATTAACATTTAGGAGCAATAAAACAAGTGGGAATAGTATTTTGGGGGTGAAAAAGACGTATTATTGCCGACCAGGGGAGAGCCTCGGCGGCATATATCCTCTCCTCCCGAGTTCTCAAGCAACACTGAGGGCTCTAAGTGGAAGTCTCTCTGTTGGAAGGATCCCTAGATGCCTCGCCCATGCTATAGAGACCACGAGAAGGAAATTCGCGCCGAAAATTACCCGATAAAAGGGGGAATAAGAGGAAAAATAGGTGATAATGGAGGAGGGGGGAAAAGGGGAAGAAGGAGGGGAAGGGAAGGGGGTTGGGACACATATGTAGGAATGGTAGCAAGTAATGGAGGGGAATTATCTCACCTAATCTCATATTGCTTAGTTTTGAGTGCCACTGGGGTGTTTTAAAAGGCGTTTTTAGGCTTTGGATTGTATGAGGACCTACGCCTTTGCCCACCAAACCTCTTATGAAGATTTATCCTTTCTCAGGTTAAGTGAATATTTTACTCAATAGCACACGAGAGCAATGTATATACAGTCGTGGTCGGGAATACTTACCACCTCTTAGTGATGGAAATGACATTGTGAACATTAGTTATTGAATTTTATTAATTTTATTTTGATGGTTACAATAATTTATCATAATACTTTGCCTCAGTATCATAATAATTGTGCCTCCTAAAATTGTTCAGAAATTCCTGCAAATGGCATCATTCATGCGAATTCGAATCACAATCGACATCAGCCAACTTTTTGCCGATTAACCCTCGTGGCCCGGGCTGCCTTTCCTAAGGACGGAGCTCGTATCCGGGCGATCTGGCCGAAAATCAACAAAAGTAAACTAAGGCTAATCTCGCTTAATATATTACCTACATTAATCAAACATATGTCACAATTTGCGCCTTACCTAGCCGCGTCGAATGGCGTTGAGTAAAACTCTCTAGCTCAACTGGTTCCGGAGTTATGGTGATGGAAGTGCAGGTAACTTTTTCCGCGTATTTACCTCGGCGCGTCCGAATACTCAACCGCGGCCCCGGCTACAACGCCCAGTTGCACTCGTCGCTCCACCCGCAATTATGCCGGGAAGCGATTTGATAGTGTTTTATAGTTTATTATGCAATGTATTATAGTTATTATGTTATTTTCACTCAATAAAGTTATTTTCATGAAGTTATTTGTGTCTCTGTCACTTATTATTTCGTTTTATTATTTTTATTATGATTATAGTGTCACTTTCACTGGACTTTGATAGTTGATGGTGTCATTTTCACTTTTATGTATTGTTAGGTAAGCTAATAATATTATAGTGTCATTTTCACTTGTTCTCATTGTTATGAAGGCACTTATTATTACTTATGTGTGTCTCTTTCACTTATACCTACTTTATTATTATTATAGTGTCACTTTCACTGGACTATGATAATTGATAGTGTCATTTTCACTTTTATGTATTGTTAGGTAAGCTAATAATATATATAGTGTCACTTTCACTTGTTCATATTGTTCTGAAGGCACTTATTATTACTTATGTGTGTCCTTTTCACTTATACTTAGTTATATTACTTGTATTATTATTCTTAGCCTACATTTGAGTGTCACTTTCACTGTTGTCACTTCCACTTCAAAAGTTTATCAGAGTGTGGAAGTCGTTGAAGCAGGTGCCAGCACACAGTGCCACTTCACACTCGAGGCATTCCCAAGTGGTTTTTGTGGCTTTGCGGGGTCTTCTTGTTGTGTGGCTGCACACATGGCACCTCTTCTGGATTCTGCTTTTACTACCTGGTGCTTTGAAAGGAAGGGCGTTGAGCTGGTGCTTCCTGAAAAATTCAGCACACCCCATTCTGTCCAGCATGCCTGGTCCTTGTAGTGGCCTCCCTGGTGTACCCGCATGTTTAGCCAGGAGCTCAAGTATCACCTGCTTATGGAAGGTCCGCAGGGACTTGTACTTCGGGGCTATTTGAGTCCTCAGACGGTAGATGTTGTATGCATTGAGGACCGACATATCTACCGTATGCAGGATAAACTTCTTGTACCACCTGCAAGATGTTCGCAGGCAGTCGATGAAGCCCATCTGCATGTCGGACTTGTCGACGAGGCGCATATTTATGTTGTAGTCCAGGACAGCAGCTGGTTTCTGGACGGGGTTCTTGGTTCTTCGGTCCACCTTCCCTGTGGCGACCATCTCGGCCTAGTGGCATGTGGTGAGGAGGTTGACTTTGCGCTGGTCATGCCAGTGGATGGAGAGGATGGGGCCACTCTTCTTATGGAAGACGTCCGTCTTCTTGGTCTTCATTAGGTAGGTTGCCATGCCCTTCCTCTTGGCCTTGACTGTGCCGACAGTTCCGGTCTTGTGGTCATGGAGGTACTTGGCCAGGATAGGCGACGTGTAGTAGTTATCGGTGTAGAGGATGTTGTTTTGATGGAAGTACCTCTCCATCATCTTCTTTACTACAGCGCCGCCAAAACCAATGAGGGGGGTCAGTCTGAATTTCGCCACCCTAGCCGCTGTAGACTATAAAGTCCAGCACATATCCCGTCTTGCAGTCGCAGAGGACGAAGAGCTTGATGCCGAAGCGGTGACTCTTGGACGGGATATACTGCCGGAAGTGCAGCCTACCACGGAACAGGACCAGAGACTCATTGAGGCACATCTTCTGGAAAGGAATCAGGTAGGTGGAAAACCGATGACGTATCATGTCATACAGCTTCCTGATCTTCCATAGTGAGTCTTGAAGGTTGACTGCCATGTTGTTTGTGAGGTGGATATATGAGAGGATGTCGAAGTACCTATCCCTTGACATGTACTTGCCAAATGCTAGAGACATTACGATGTCGCCAGTGATCCAGTACTCGGCCAGAACGTGCTTCTTTATATGTGTCATCAGCATTGTGAGTGCCAAGAACACATATAGTTCTGCCACAGTGAGAGCTCTCCATGCCACCATCTTGACACTGGTCTTCCTCCCAAGAAAGTTGGAACAGATAGCATGGTGGTTATTTGTCTCTTCGACGAGGTATTCCAAGACTTCATTGTCATAGAAGCCACAGAAAAGTTCACTGGGGGTAGCATTTGGGCCACAGGGATATGCTGGTGACACCCCGGAACCCTGCTGTACCTCGTCAAAGGCAGGACAATCTGGCTCAAAATCAGCCCCATCTGTCCACACAAGCAGGTCGGATGCTCGAGGACGTGCAGCTGCAGCAGGCACATGCCCTGGACGCCCTTGGCCACGCGGACGCCTTGCACGCCCACGCCCACGCGCAGGCCCAGGGGCATCGGCGTCGGCAAGCTGACCACGACCACGTCCACGACCTCGCCCTCTAACCCGTCTTGTCGGGACTTCCTCCTTTTCCACATCCTCCTCCTCCTCCTCAGGCGACGTCAGGTCATCTGGGGCAATGTTGGGGTCGTCAGCATCCTCTTCAGGAGACAATTCGGGTGAAGAAGTGACCGGGCGTCGGCGGCGTGTGGCGCGGGAGGCTGCGGGAGCTTCAACAATGGGAGCCTCGGCCTCGGGAGTTGGGCTCCTTTTGCGGCGAGCCGAGAGCTTCCCCGCAGCAAATAGTGTCCTACGTTGCGGGGCCTGTGGTGGCACACTGTGGGAGGACAATGCCGCCCCACTAGTACCACTTGTAGAGGCCCTTCGGTCATCGTCAGGGAGAGATGAAGCCGAGGGCTGTGGGTGACCCACGCGGCGTCCCAGGTCAAGGTGTCGGGACAAAGGAATGCGGGTGGTTGCTAGACCAGGGTTGGCGTCACTATTACTGTCTGCCGCTTCCCTAGCATTTTCTGCTGCTGCCCTGCGTGCTTTTTTAGCTGCACTTTTCACCAATGATTGTTTATCAAAATAATTGCCCACTTTCAAGGGCGTACAGGCAGGTAAAGGGGAAGGTCCTGGGCCAGGGCTAGGCCTAGGCCTAGACTGGCCTACGAAACTTGGCGAAGGGGTTGGCTCTAGCACACTTGGAAGTTCAGTAGCACCTTCCTCAACCACTTCCACATCAGGATCATCACTACTGTCTCCCCCCTCAAATAGATCTACATTGTCATCCTCTCCAAAGCCAACATAATCCTCAACTTCGCTTCCACTTCCACTGTTAACAAATAGGTTTTTGTCCACCGAGCTTTCGCCACTGCTCAGTTCAACGTTAAAAAGTTCTCGTTGTATAGCACTATCACTCAACAAACGTTTAACTTCCTTTCGTTTAGCTTTCTTCTCGGTTGCAACAGGCGTCGAAATAGCAAGCGGGGTAGCACTGGGGCGCGTGGGAGGTTGCACAGAATTGGACGCGTCGGAATTAATTATTTCGCTATAACTCGCTATGGCGGCCACGTAGGAACTGATAACGGTAGTAGTTGAGGCTTGGTAGCGCTGCGATCACCCCTGCAAAGTAAAATTTGCCCGCGCGAATTTTAAAGAACGCTTTCAAGCACAGAGATTTTAAAAGGACACCCGGGCTGGAAGGGTTAATGAAACCAAATCTCCTTCTGGACTGTTACCTTTAACTATAGTTGCCCATGGAATAGATATGTAAGCAAAAGGTTACTTCATAACTTCCACCCCTCTACCATTAAATATTGGCCTAGTGTTCAATACAAGGTCATGACCCATCACATAGCGGGAAATAGTAGGATAGGATAATTATTGGAGGCCTTGAACAATTATAAATACTACATGTCTCCTTGTAATTGATATTTCCTGGCTCAAAACCCAGTATTTGTGTTTCCATGTGAAAATGTGAAAATTGAGGTGTGTGTGTGGCAATTACCCTCTGTGACCATTGTAGTGTGGGTGGTGATGTATGGGTCCAGGCAGGGCAGCCTTTGTGTTGTGAGAACTTTGTTGTAGGATGCATTGTAGGATGTGTTGTAGGATGTATTGTAGGGTGTGTTGTAGGATGTGGTGTGAGACCTTTGTTGTAGAATGTGTTGTAGGGTGTGTTGTGAGACCTTTGTTGTAGGATGAGTTGTGAGACCTTTGTTGTAGGATGTATTGTACAGTGTGTTGTAGGATGTGTTGTGAGACCTTTGTTGTAGGATGTGTTGTGAGACCTTTGTTGTAGGATGTGTTGTAGGATGTGTTGTGAGACCTTTGTTGTAGGATGTGTTGTGGGATGTATTGTAGGGTGTGTTGTAGGATGTGTTGTTGTAGGATGTGTTGTGAGATCTTTGTTGTAGGGTGCATTGTAGGTGTGTTGCAGGGTATGTTGTAGGGTGTATTGTAGGATGTGATATAGGGTGTGTTGTGGGATGTGTTGTAGGGTGTTTTGTGGGATGTGTTGTAGGGTGTGTTGTGGGATGTGTTTTAGGGTGTGTTGTGGGATGTGTTGCAGTATGTGGTTGTAGGTGTGTTGTACAATATGTTGTAGGGTGTGTTGTAGGATATGCTGTAGTATGTGTTGTAGGATGTGTTGTGGGATGTGTTGTAGTATGTGTTGTAGGATGTGATGTAGGGTGTGTTGTGGGATGTGTTGTTGTTGGTTGTGTTGTAGGGTGTGTTGTAGGATGTGTTGTGGAATGTGTTGTAGGATATGTTGTAGGATGTGTTGTAGGATGTGTTGTCGGATGTGTTGTAGGATGTGTTGTAGGGTGTGGTGTAGGGTGTGTTGTAGGGTGTGTTGTTGGATGTGTTGTAATGTGTGTTGTAGGATGTGTTGTAGGATGTGTTGTAATGTGTGCTGTAGGATGTGTTGTATGGTGTGGTGTAGGGTGTGTTTTAGGATGTGTTGTAGGATGTGTTGTAGGATGTGTTGTAGGATGTGTTGTAGGGTGTGTTGTAGGATGTGTTGTAATGTGTGTTGTAGGATGTGTTGTAATGTGTGTTGTAGGATGTGTTGTAGGGTGTGTTGTAGGATGTGTTGTAGGATGTGTTGTAGGATGTATTGTAGGGTGTGTTGTAGGATGTGGTGTGAGACCTTTGTTGTAGAATGTGTTGTAGGGTGTGTTGTGAGACCTTTGTTGTAGGATGAGTTGTGAGACCTTTGTTGTAGGATGTATTGTACAGTGTGTTGTAGGATGTGTTGTGAGACCTTTGTTGTAGGATGTGTTGTGAGACCTTTGTTGTAGGATGTATTGTAGGGTGTGTTGTGAGACCTTTGTTGTAGGATGTGTTGCGGGATGTGTTGTAGGGTGTATTGTAGGGTGTGTTGTAGGATGTGTTTTAGGGTGTGTTGTAGGATGTGTTGTGAGATCTTTGTTGTAGGGTGCATTGTAGGTGTGTTGCAGGGTATGTTGTAGGGTGTATTGTAGGATGTGTTATAGGGTGTGTTGTGGGATGTGTTGTAGGGTGTTTTGTGGGATGTGTTGTAGGGTGTGTTGTGGGATGTGTTTTAGGGTGTGTTGTGGGATGTGTTGCAGTATGTGGTTGTAGGTGTGTTGTACAATATGTTGTAGGGTGTGTTGTAGGATATGCTGTAGTATGTGTTGTAGGATGTGTTGTGGGATGTGTTGTAGTATGTGTTGTAGGATATGTTGTAGGATGTGATGTAGGGTGTGTTGTGGGATGTGTTGTTGTTGGTTGTGTTGTAGGGTGTGTTGTAGGATGTGTTGTGGAATGTGTGGTAGGATATGTTGTAGGATATGTTGTAGGATGTGTTGTCGGATGTGTTGTAGGATGTGTTGTATGGTGTGGTGTAGGGTGTGTTGTAGGGTGTGTTGTTGGATGTGTTGTAATGTGTGTTGTAGGATGTGTTGTAGGATGTGTTGTAGGATGTGTTGTAATGTGTGCTGTAGGATGTGTTGTATGGTGTGGTGTAGGGTGTGTTGTAGGATGTGTTGTAGGATGCGTTGTAGGGTGTGTTGTAGGGTGTGTTGTAGGGTGTGTTGTAGGATGTGTTGTAATGTGTGTTGTATGATGTGTTGTAATGTGTGTTGTAGGATGTGTTGTAGGGTGTGTTGTAGGATGTGTTGTAGGATGTATTGTAGGGTGTGTTGTAGGATGTATTGTAGGGTGTGTTGTAGGATGTGTTGTAGGATGTGTTGTAATGTGTGCTGTAGGATGTGTTGTAATGTGTGCTGTAGGATGTGTTGTATGGTGTGGTGTAGGGTGTGTTGTAGGATGTGTTGTAGGATGCGTTGTAGGGTGTGTTGTAGGATGTGTTGTCAGGCCTTTATTGTAGTATGTGGTCAGGTGCAGCCAACGTTCTTCACCCATTTGTTTTCAGGCTTCACCATAAACCATAGAGTACAGAAGGATAGAAAGGAAAGAAGGACGCTACAAATCTGAAAATAGCGAGCCGCGCGTTCGAGAGATGGCAGCACGATCACAAAGGAAAATGGGAGGGCCCCATTAATTCGTAATAATCCCTACCTTGTACTAATAATGCTATTAATAATCAATTCTACGCTATCCAGAGACTCTATAGACAGGACATAGTTAAACAGACATAAGTAAAGGCTACTTTAAGGTAAGTAAGGGCCAGAAAATGTGTCGTCATTATGAGGAGGTTCACAGCCACGCCTCTTCTACCCCCACCATTGTTGTTATAGACCAGTCAAAGTAGGGCTGGACTTAGAACAAATTGCAATAGAAGGTTTTTTGGCTTTAACTTGTTTATTAGGTCCCTCTGATGAACATATAAAAAGTCTCCAACTTTTGGACACCGGGAAAGTGGTTAATTTGCATAAATTCAAGATGGCCGCCGTCCAAAGCTTCAATTTACAGATAACTTTTTCTGGTTGCTCCTAGACCCTATAAATGTATTACAAACAACGTTTTTTGGCTTTAACTTGTTTATTAGGTCCCTCTGATGAACATATAAAAAGTCTCCTACTTTTGGACACCGGGAAAGTGGTTAATTTGCATAAATTCAAGATGGCCGCCGTCCAAAGCTTCAATTTACAGATAACTTTTTTCTGGTTGCTCCTAGACCCTATAAATGTATTACAAACAACGTTTTTTGGCTTTAACTTGTTTATTAGGTCCCTCTGATGAACATATAAAACGTCTCCAACTTTTGGACACCTGGAAAGTGGTTAATTTACAGCCAAAAAACCTTACAGCCAAAAAACCTTCTATTGCAATTTGTTCTAGGTCAAGCCCTGCCGTACTTTGCAGCGTGTGGTCATAACAATTATGCCAAGTCAGCCCATGTGTACATTCAAGACATGATTGAACTTGAGCAGCTCAACCCAGACATGTTCTGTCAATTGAACTCCGGTCTATTTGTGATCCGCCGAAGTGATCGGCTGTGGGCAGGACTGCCAAGCGACTTGGTTATAGAGCAGGTTTTGATGCGCTCTTTGAAAACGAATGGTGGATTGACACGTGGTAGGGGCATGGAGGAAACGCAACGCCTGCGCTGGTTACTTGCTATGCCAGCCTGCGCTGAGGTGAGTGAAGTTATGCAAGAACTGACAGGGAAGCATTTCCACACCTCTGAGCAGCACAAAGAAATGACCTGAAGCAAGGCGTGAACGAGATAGGAAGGACACAGAGAAGGTTCTCGCATTCTTCAAGGATTATGATCCATTTCAAGAATCAAATGAACTCAGGAATATTGCCAACGGTGTGACAGGACCAGCCTCGGCCAATCCTCATTTACTGTATGAGGTTGGTATGAACATTGTGCAGAAGATGGAAGGTAGCAATGCTTTTGACTTTTCATTTAGGAAGAAAGATCAAGTTGAGTCGTTGGGTGCAAAGGTTACAATCAGTCTGTAAAAAGTACCAATCGACCCACAGCTCCTTTTCCAGAGGCTCCTCATCTTTGCTAATAACAGGGACTTAGGTGTTGAAGAGGTCTTTGCGTATGAGTTGTCTAGCTACCCTACTGCTCTGTTCGATAAGTGGGGGAGGCTCAGGGAAGCCAATAAACCACAGCTAGGAGATGAGATAGCTGCTGTTGTTCCCAAGTCGTCATTGGAATCATTTGAGGAAGAAAGGACTGTGACCCATGTTCTGGATGGTGGTTCCTTATTGCAAAGGATTCCATGGAAGAAGGGTGACACATTTGAGGACATTGCAAGCATGTACATGAAGCATGTTTCCAAAAAACTTTCTCAACCCGGTGGTTGTATTCGACGGTTATAAATCAGGACCTACTACCAAGGACATGACACACAATCGACGATCAAAAGGAGTCTTTGGTCAAAAGGTGATGTTCACTCCAACCATGCCCCTTCGGTCAAAAAAGGAAAACTTCTTGTCAAACTCGGACAATAAGCAAAACTTCATTGACTTATTGTGTGCAACATTCAAGGCAAATGGAATTGACTGTGTCAATGCGCCAGCAGATGCAGATGTCATGATTGCGAAGAAGGGAATTGAGCATGCAAGGGAAACCGTGACATATGTGATAGGTGAGGACACAGACTTGTTGGTGCTGTTGTGTCATTATGCGGAACGAGGGATGAATGATTTGTACTTCAAGTCGAGCAAGGAAGGTGGGAAATGTTGGCATATTAACTCAGTAGCAGAAGCTCTCGGTGAAAGCATCTGTCGTGTCCTGCCAGTTGTCCATGCACTCTGTGGATGTGACACAACCTCACGACTGTATGGTATTGGTAAAGGGGCTGCCTTGAGGAAAGTGAGGGAAGACAACGGTTTCTTGAAATGTATAGAAGCATTCTGTTGCCAAAGTGGAAGTAAAGACGCGATATCATCAGCTGGTGAAAAGGCCTTGGTTTATTTGTACGGGGGAAAAGGAAATGACACCCTTGACGGACTGCGAAAGACAAAGTTTTGCAACAAGGTGGCAAAAAGTTCAACTACCGTTGAAGTTCACAGCCTTCCCCCAACAACCGATGCAGCCAAATACCACTCGTTCCGAGTTTATTGTCAGGTCCAGGAATGGATGGGGAACTGTGTGGACCCCGAGAAATGGGGCTGGTGTCTGCGGAAGGGACAGCTTGAACCGAAGACGATGGATTCGCCAGTGGCTCCTGATTCACTACTGAAATTGGTCAGATGTCAGTGTAAGGGCAACTGTGACACTCAACGCTGTAGTTGCAAACGGAATGAGCTTGAATGTTCCAGTGCATGTGGTCAATGTAAAGGACTCTGTCAAAATAGCAACTTTGATGCAAGCACCGATGATCCAAGTGAATACGAACTCCTATCATGAATTACATAATTGGCTTGAATGACGTCATACTACGTCATGTTTTTTTTGTTTTTTTTTTTATAAAAAAGAGGGACAACAGGTCAAAAAACCCATACAAGCACAAAGTGCCTGTGTCACCCCTTGTGAAAGACAGTTCAGCCTGTCTGTAAGGTTTTTCGGCTGTAAATTAACCACTTTCCAGGTGTCCAAAAGTTGGAGACTTTTTATATGTTCATCAGAGGGACCTAATAAACAAGTTAAAGCCAAAAAACGTTGTTTGTAATACATTTATAGGGTCTAGGAGCAACCAGAAAAAAGTTATCTGTAAATTGAAGCTTTGGACGGCGGCCATCTTGAATTTATGCAAATTAACCACTTTCCCAGTGTCCAAAAGTTGGAGACTTTTTATATGTTCGTCAGAGGGACCTAATAAACAAGTTAAAGCCAAAAAACCTTCTATTGCAATTTGTTCTAGGTCCAGTTAAATGATTGCTAGATTTACTGGACTATTATGGGAGTGGGGAGTTGCCAACGTCAAACATGCTGGGCCAATATACCCCTAGGTGTCATAAGTATAACCTATGAAAGTATTTAGTGAAATGTCCTGTTTTAGTGCAACTTTATACATTAACATCTACATAACATGTAACTAATAATATACTGTATATTCAAAATTACATTTTAACCCTTTCACGCATTTATGACGCAGAGGTTGCCAGATTAGCAATAAGAAATATAGTTATCTCACTCTTATAATTACCTCTCCAAATTAGTTTTCTGCTCACAGCTAACTCAAAGACGACTGCAGAGGTTGAAGTAGCTAAACTAAAGGTTTCTAAATACCCCTGATGGTAACAAAGGCTATACAGTATCCCCAATAGACTCAAAATCGCGTCATATGTCGAAGAGGATTAATTCTTGTTGTGTTGCTTGTAGTTATACAGCTTACATCTTATATAAGTATTGTTTTATATTGTATATGTATTCCTAATATTTTCCTCTTGCTTTTATATATCTATTTTATTTTAAATAATTTACAAGTGTTTTTACAAACATTAAATCACTCTTAAAGACGTTCCCTCTTTAATCTATTGCCCCCTCATTTTGCGGAATGTCCCTTAACTTTGGTAAGTTTGGCACAGATATCAAGAAGTATCTAATAAGGAAAAACGACTAAGGTGTTTTGGTTGTATGCCCTACAACAGTGCTGCCACCAAATCCCTAGGACGCGCTGCACGCTTTCAGCGCTATCCTTCTGTACTCTATACCATAAGCGCCACAGAACTGTAGCCAATATAAATGTTAGAAGAGAGCGGGATAGCCAATGGGATATATCAACCCTTAGAAGATACGATACGCAAATATTTTTAGACGATTGTATTCAGATTAAGAAGGGTATAATTATATAAGTCATAGGACTAATTGAAATAATCTTTACTCTTTGAATTCTCACAGATACTTCCTAAATTGTATAAAATCGTCTACTGATAGCCAGAATTAAACTGTCAAAATGCGTCTTAATCCTCAAAATGGTTCAACTCCATACTTTAATCTAGAGTAGGATTAATATGATAGCTCTTTAAATAATAGCTTGCTAAGATGTTTTTAAATGTGAACTCAAGGTAACATTATGATAGCTTTAGTCACACACATACAGTATATCAATCTTCAGGCTATAACCTTGGTCTCTTACCAAACCCATTCTTGTAGCATGTATATCATTGAACATAAAACAAAATATATCCATTAGGCAACTCGATAGTTATGCATGAGGAAAGCATAACATGTTAGTGGTTCTTCTGACAATTACAGACAATACATGAACACAGATTCATAAAGACAGAAACATTTACAAACAATACATAAACACAAACACACTTACATACACATATACACATATACAAACAATACACAGACACATTTACAAACAATACATAAACACAAACACACTTACATACACATATACAAACAATACACAGACTCATTTACAAACAATACATAAACACAAACACACTTACATACACATATACAAACAATACACAGACACATTTACAAACAATACACAAACACAAACACACTTACATACACATATACAAACAATACACAGACTCATTTACAAACAATACATAAACACAAACACACTTACATACACATATACAAACAATACACAGACACATTTACAGACAATACACAAACATATTTACTGACAATATATCACTTTTTGCACCCATATTTTCCCTACTAGCCTGGCGCCGGAGTTCGTGGTTCGGGGTCTCGAACCCGGAATGGGCGTGAAGTTGACGGTTCGATCCATCAACAACCGCGGGAAGAGTGCCGCCGTGACCCTCGATGTTGATGTTATGAAGGTGGCAGAGAAACGCATGGGTCAGTTTATCTTTATACCGCTACTATAGTCTGTTCAGTATATGTAGGCCAGATAACATAACTCTAAACTCTATATCTCAAACAATTATAAAGAAAATGGGCTGAACATTTTCGCACCTATTTCTTGTCTGACTCTTCCCAAATGGTTTTAATATTAGCTTGATTACTGTAGTCATGTTATAGTAATAGAGGATAGTGATCAATATTTGTGGCCTAATTATTATGAATAGGGTATAGTCCATGGTTATTGTTCCGTACTCAGAGGAGTGGCCATCTTTGTCTTTAGACGTCAGTTATTTAAATTTAGATGTTGCAGAATGTATAGCCTATCCAAAAAACAAAAGAAAACAAAACATATAATTATCCTATATTATATTATCCTATATATATAATTATTCCTACATATTTATTATGGGTATGGACGTAAGTGAGTGTAATGAGAACAAACTATCCTACTGACTAGACTCCTTTATAGTGTTGAAATATGATCTATGCTTCAAATAACAATACTCAAAATAACAGTATTTAAACTATACCCTCAGACGATACACATGAGCGACTTAATCTTATATAGTTGCAGAATCCAATGTACATCAAATAACATTGCAGGAAATATAGATGAGATGGTTTTTAACACCTCTTAGCCTCTATCCAGGATCACATAATGGATCAATATCCATGTCTACCGGATATACTCATATTCTGAGCCAACACTATCATTCTTTGGAACTAACCTTTTCCATTTCTACTATATTTATCCTAACTCACCTAAGCTAACGAACGTGATTACTCAAAACTTTGATAACATTAATGAAATATAAATTAACACACTATTGCTAGATTAACTTCAAAATTAAAGGCCAAATTCCTACTAAATGTTTACATTTATGTATTAATGAATTGATTTATTATAATTGTCTCTTTCTTCAGGTCCCCCCGAGGAAGGCGTATTAGTCCCCCCTGTTATTGGCAGTGTGGTACTGGGCGGTGTAGTGGTTGTGTTGGTACTGGTGGTGGTGGTGCTGGTGGGCGGGTTGGTACTGGTCCACTACTGTCGCCCACACAACCAGTCAGTCAAGGAAAGGTCTCCACCCAAGCTGACCAATGTATATGTCCGCGGGAGTGACGAGGAGGGTGATCCTTACGCCACCAACCCTGATGTTATCAAGGGCAAAGGTAAGGAACTATTTTCTGTAAGGCAAATTTTGATTTAGGGAATGTGGAGCGCGCAAGAGGAGAGAAGCAAAGTTAATATTGAAATTGAAATTAAAATTTATTTTGTAGCCAAATAGAATACATTCAATACATAGGTACAGTTGCCCAAATAAGTTCTGTTCTGCAGTTAACCACTACATACGAAACTACACTTGTAATTCAATCATGCGCATTATATTATATCACGGAGAGGAACAGAACGTATGTGGGAAACTGTACATTAAACTATAAAGCCCATTTAAAGAAAAACTATAAAGCCTATTTAAAGAAAAACTATAAAGCCTATTTAAAGAAAAACTATAAAGCCTATTTAAAGAAAAACTATAAAGCCTATTTAAAGAAAAACTATAAAGCCTATTTAAAGAAAAACTACCTCTTAAAAGGGCACCTCATAATCGGCCTTACACTCTAGTGCTCCGACACAATAACTTCCTCATTAAAAGTCACAAATATTATAATGGTACATAACATTTTGGATAATGTATTCCTGTGTATTGTCAGATACCTCACACCTATATATACAGGGTGTTCCAGTAATGCTTTTCATAAATTATATGGTGGACTCATCAGACAAAAATAAGAATAAATTACTCTATGAACATGAGGTTGAGTATTTATAATAACGGAGTTATTACACGATTTAAGTTAACGATAGATACAATGCCATTCAGTCCAAGGGGTAATGTTGCCATTTTAGTGGATTATATCCATTTGGCCTTCGCTATCGCTTGCTAGCCTCAAGATAGTGAGAAGTAGCGGTTTGTATCCAATCGGCGTTCTATCTTCAGGCTAGCGAGCGGTAGCGAGCTGATTTTTTCGGTAGAAAAATCAAATCCGGCGAAGCCGGACATATTTTCTACCGAAAAGTCAGATCGCTACTGCTCACTATCTTGAGGCTAGCAAGCGATAGCGAAGGCCAAATGGATATAATCCACTGAAATGGCAACATTACCCCTTGGACTGAATGGCATTGTATCTATCGTTAACTTAAATTTGTAATAACTCCGTTATTATAAATACTCAACCTCATGTTCATAGAGTAATGTATTCTTATTTTTGTCTGATGAGTCCACCATATAATTTATGAAAAGCATTACTGGAACACCCTGTATATATACAGTATATACAGTATATATATATATATATATATATATATATATATATATATATATATATATATATATATTTTCTTTAATACATACGAGGTTCAAAGAAATGGCAATTTCTGCGTTGGAAATTTTATTATTCAAAGTTTCCAGGTCTCTGATGAGTTTTCGCTGGGTGGCAGGAAGTAGATGAAGGAGATGAGCAAAATTCATGGTGGTACAGGGTTACATAAATGTAAATGATGATACAGGATATACGACGCGTTTCACTGGACAACCAGCATTATCAAGTAAGGATGGAATGATATAAAAGGTAAACAGGAAGGGTATATATAGAGGGTGGAGGATCAGAGGAGGCAAAAAACAAGGGGCAAGAGTCTACTATTGGTGGAGGGGTATTCAGGGAAAGAGAAAGGGGGGAACCGCTTCACGCATGCGCACTGGATGCGGGATGGTGGTCAGTTGGTGGGGTCGAAGCTGCGTGTCGAGGGGCGTGGCCTAAGTTGTGTGGCGCCTGCGGAAGACGAAGCTGAAGGAGGTAGCGCGGGGGGCTGCGTCAAGGGCACCGGGGGGCGAGGGGGGGTGTTAGGTCCTGTAGGAAAGTGCCTTTTGGCAGAAGGAAGGATCTGAAGGTCCAGAGTTTGGTTGTTGATGTTGGGATGTAAGGCTTGGATATATAAAGCTTCGAGTATAGGTAATCTCCTTGAGTCACTTTCTTTATCGAGTATGGTGGTATGTTTCTCTAACTCGTTGCGTGTGAGGTGAGGGTGGTTAGGGGTGAGATAGTGGTCTTTGATGGCTCCAGCCTGGAGGTGAAGAGTTAGCCGACGTGAAAGACGAGTCTGCGTCATACCAATATAGGAATGAGGTCCACAGTCCTCATAATTACAGGTATGTTGGTAAATGACGTGATCGTCGGTCATCGGGCTCTTTATCTTGGTGGAGGCTGGTTTGTTGCGGAGAACGAGGTTGGAGGTCTTGGGGGATTTGTAATAAATTATTAATTTGATTTTGTTTTCCGGGTTGGTTGGGTGGACATGCTTGGAGATTATTTCTTTTAAGACGGCCTCGTCATTTTTGTGTTCAGAGGACATGTAATTGCTGTAGAAGATCTTAATTTCATTGGGGGGGTCAATGTTGGGAGGGCTTTGGGTGTACCATTTTTCAAGATGGTGGTTGATGGTGCTGGAGATGTCGGAGTTGGAGTATCCGTTATTTACTAAAACTTGGGATAGTCTTTCTAGTTCCTGGTGGGTGTCGGCCCAGGTAGAGCAGTGCGTGAGGGCTCTCCTAACATAGGCGGAGATGGAGGATAGAAGATAACGGCGGGGGCATTCACTATCGCCGTTGAGGCATTGTCCTGTGTTAGTTGGTTTAATGTAGACGGTGGTTTTGAACCCATGGTCGTTCAGAGCTACGAGGATGTCGAGGAAGGGGAGTTGTCCATTGTTAGATTTTTCAAAGGTGAAGTTAAGTCCGGAGGAGGTCATGAAGCGACGCTGGAGTTCCTGTAGTTCGTGGAGGTCCTTGATTTGCACGAAGATGTCATCCACGTATCTACAGTAGACGGCGGGTCGTTGGGCAGCTAGGAGCTCTTCCTCGATGGTACCCATGAAAAAGTTCGCAAAAAGAACTCCTAGAGAGCTGCCCATTGCCACACCGTCTATCTGCTTGTACATGTTGCCCCGGGGGCAAAGGAAGGGGGCCTCCTTGGTACATAGCTCCAGTAGTGTTTTCAGGGCCTTCTCCGGGATGTCCAGTGTAGGTGTATCAGGGCAATGATAAATTCGACGTAGAATCATGTCAATGGTCCTATCCACTGGCACGTTGGTGAACAGGCTTTCTACGTCGAGAGAGGCGATTGTGTGGTTTTTGTGTGGTTGCTGTGGTTGACGCCCCCCGTAACAACAACCACACAATCGCCTCTCTCGACGTAGAAAGCCTGTTCACCAACGTGCCAGTGGATAGGACCATTGACATGATTCTACGTCGAATTTATCATTGCCCTGATACACCAACACTGGACATCCCGGAGAAGGCCCTGAAAACACTACTGGAGCTATGTACCAAGGAGGCCCCCTTCCTTTGCCCCCGGGGCAACATGTACAAGCAGATAGACGGTGTGGCGATGGGCAGCCCTCTAGGAGTTCTTTTTGTGAACTTTTTCATGGGTACCATCGAGGAAGAGCTCCTAGCTGCCCAACGACCCGCCGTCTACTGTAGATACGTGGATGACATCTTCGTGCAAATCAAGGACCTCCACGAACTACAGGAACTCCAGCGTCGCTTCATGACCTCCTCCGGACTTAACTTCACCTTTGAAAAATCTAACAATGGACAACTCCCCTTCCTCGACATCCTCGTAGCTCTGAACGACCATGGGTTCAAAACCACCGTCTACATTAAACCAACTAACACAGGACAATGCCTCAACGGCGATAGTGAATGCCCCCGCCGTTATCTTCTATCCTCCATCTCCGCCTATGTTAGGAGAGCCCTCACGCACTGCTCTACCTGGGCCGACACCCACCAGGAACTAGAAAGACTATCCCAAGTTTTAGTAAATAACGGATACTCAAACTCCGACATCTCCAGCACCATCAACCACCATCTTGAAAAATGGTACACCCAAAGCCCTCCCAACATTGACCCCCCCAATGAAATTAAGATCTTCTACCGCAATTACATGTCCTCTGAACACAAAAATGACGAGGCCGTCTTAAAAGAAATAATCTCCAAGCATGTCCACCCAACCAACCCGGAAAACAAAATCAAATTAATAATTTATTACAAATCTCCCAAGACCTCCAACCTCGTTCTCCGCAACAAACCAGCCTCCACCAAGATAAAGAGCCCGATGACCGACGATCACGTCATTTACCAACATACCTGTAATTATGAGGACTGTGGACCTCATTCCTATATTGGTATGACGCAGACTCGTCTTTCACGTCGGCTAACTCTTCACCTTCAGGCTGGAGCCATCAAAGACCACTATCTCACCCCTAACCACCCTCACCTCACACGCAACGAGTTAGAGAAACACACCACCATACTCGATAAAGAAAGTGACCCAAGGAGATTACCTATACTCGAAGCTTTATATATCCAAGCCTTACATCCCAACATCAACAACCAAACTCTGGACCTTCAGATCCTTCCTTCTGCCAAAAGGCACTTTCCTACAGGACCTAACACCCCCCTCGCCCCCCGGTGCCCTTGACGCAGCTCCCCGCACTACCTCCTTCAGCTTCGTCTTCCGCAGGCGCCACACAACTTAGGCCACGCCCCTCGACACGCAGCCAATTAGCTTCGACCCCACCAACCGACCACCATCCCGCATCCAGTGCGCATGCGTGAAGCGGTTCCCCCCTTTCTCTTTCCCAGAATACCCCTCCACCAATAGTAGACTCTTGCCCCTTGTTTTTCGCCTCCTCTGATCCTCCACCCTCTATATATACCCTTCCTGTTTACCTTTTATATCATTCCATCCTTACTTGATAATGCTGGTTGTCCAGTGAAACGCGTCGTATATCCTGTATCATCATTTACATTTATGTAACCCTGTACCACCATGAATTTTGCTCATCTCCTTCATCTACTTCCTGCCACCCAGCGAAAACTCATCAGAGACCTGGAAACTTTGAATAATAAAATTTCCAACGCAGAAATTGCCATTTCTTTCAACCTCGTATGTATTAAAGAAAATTTATTACCGGGCTTTACTAACATATATATATATATATATATATATATATATATATATATATATATATACACTGTATATATCAGTCACATTCCAGTTGATCATGCCAACATATGCACATTTTATTTCGTCACTTCAAAATGCGCAGAATATATATATCCCCCAAAGAAGATATAGATCGACACAGAACCAACCAAAATGGATGAATAATAAACTAACAGATATTCTAGGAAAAAAGAAAGGATAATATAGAAAAATAAAGAAAGGCGAAAATCACCTACTTATTTACTATCAGACTCTATCAAGACAGGTGAAAAAAGAAACTAGGAAAGCAAAGAGAAATTATGAAATCAGGATAGCCAAAGACTCACAAAATAACCATAAATCTTTTTTCCAGCTATATAAATCTGAAGTTAGAGATGTAATAGGCCCCCTTAAAACTTCGACAGGAGTAATGACAGAAAGTGATTTAGAAATGTGCAGTACATTAGTCAATTTCTTTCCGTTTTCACTAATGAAAATTTGGCACAGATTCCAGAAGTCCGTAAGGTATATAGCGATAGTATAGAACATAGGTTAAGTACGGTTACTATAAGTAGAAATGATGTGCTTAAGGAAATTGACCAACTGAACCTCAGAAATCGCCTGGTTCTGATGAGGTATATGCTAGAGTATTAAAAGAATGCAGAGATGAGTTAAGTTACCCATTAACATTTCTATTTAACAAGTCATTAGAAACAGGCTTAGTTCCAGAAGCTTGGAAGCTTGCAAATGTAGTTCCGATCTTAATAAAAAGGAGGTAAATCAATAGCATCCAATTACCGTCCCATTGGTCGTACATCAATTATTATGTTCCTTCCAACAACCAACTATACTCCTAAAATCGATTAATGAAATTTACAAACACATGTGGCAGTCCGTGGATTCGAATCCAGGATGCTCACACCGAAAATCAACACCTTATGCATCGCACCACGAAGACAGTTAAAGAATGGTGGACACTGCCTACGATTTATTATGCAACTTCGAATCTTGCATATCAATCTAAGCATGTACACACATCCCAACTGCAACTCACGTAGGCTATGCATATGTGAATGGAAAGAGCAATTAATGGGGCCTTAACCACTAGGGAATCCTCTCGATAAATTACCCCTGAACCAATATCAATTATTATGTTCCTTCCAACAACCAACTATACTCCTAAAATCGATTAATGAAATTTACAAACACATGTGGCAGTCCGTGGATTCGAATCCAGGATGCTCACACCGAAAATCAACACCTTATGCATCGCACCACGAAGACAGTTAAATAATGGTGGACACTGCCTACGATTTATTATGCAACTTCGAATCCTGCATTGATATGTGGATACGTGGATTCGAATCCAGGGGAAAGTTACTAGAGTCAATTATTTCTAGGAAAATTAGAAACCACTTAGAAACATTGAATTTAATCAATTCTTCTCAGCATGGATTCACTCAGGGACTTTTTTGCCTTTTTCTCAGAGGTATATGAAGCAGTAGATAATGACAAGTCATATGATATAATATATTTATATTAAAGTAAAGCTTTCGACAGAGTCCCTCATGAGAGATTAATGAGAAAAGTTGAGGCGCATGGAATAGGTGAGTCGTTGTTGGGATGGATTAGGTCATGGCTAATTGGTAGGAAGCAGAGAGTCAGCATAAATGGTACTAAGTCAGAATGGGGAGCAGTCAAAAGTGGTGTCCCCCAGGGATCTGTATTAGATCCTCTGTTGTTTGTTATATACATAAATTACCTTGATTTAGGTATAACTAGTAGGATAAGTAAATACGCCGACGATACCAAAATGGGGAGAGCAATAGATTCAGATAGCGACATAGAGTGCTTCCAAAGGGATCTAGATACCTTACACGAATGGTCAGTAAATTGGCAGATGAATTTTAACATGGACAAATGCAAGGTATTAAAGATAGGGAAGACGAATACTAATGGAAAATATAAACTAGCTAATACGGAATTAGAAAACTCTGACTGCGAGAAAGATTTTGGTGTGTTTGTTAGCAATGATTTGAAGCCTAGAAAACAGTGTATAAGCGTTCGTAACAAGGCAAACAGGATTCTCGGGTTCATCTCAAGGAGCGTGAGTAACAGAACTGCCGATGTTATCTTAAAACTGTACTTATTAGTGAGACCTCATATGGATTATGCTGTCCAATTTTGGTGTCCTTATTACATAATGGACATATGTTCGTTGGAGAGAGTACAGCGAAGAATGACAAAAATTATTCATAATAATAGAAATCTACCATATGAAGAAAGGTTGACAAAATTAGGCTTACATTCGTTAGAAAGACGCAGAGTTAGAGGGGATATGATAGAAGTGTTCAGGTGGGTTAGTGGGATTAACCCCCTCAGACTCATAACTTATGCCAAAAAACTCATATGACGCTAGAGCGTCATGAACTTATCTTCATAGCTCTCTAATAAGTTTATGATGCGATTGAGTGTCATATGAGCTGTGAGAAATAAATTGACTACACCGGTATCTGGGGACTGTTGGCAACAACCTTCCTATAGGGTAACCTCACTAGAGTGAACAATTTCCTACCAGAACCCGGTGATTGTATATATTGTAGAGAATAATTAATATTGAGTACTTTAGTACTATATAAGATTACCTTGGCCAAGTTAATTTAGTTATAAAACCTTGTATGATTAGATTTAGAGGTACTGTATTCGGTATCAGTTTTGAAATTCCCACGCTTGCAGGCGCGATCCACAGCTTGCTGTAATATCCAGATCGCCTGGATAATATGTTTACTAAATCGTTGTGAAATGGTATTTATATTAGTATTTATATAATTAAATGCTTATTTCTCATTTATAGGATAAAGTGAAGAGGGAATGAACCCTTGGTAACGAATTAATATATAGTTTATTTAAGAGTCGGAAATTGAAGTTCCGATAAGAAGCTGGTAAACTTTTGAACGGTAGAGACGTGTCCCGTGATCTCCTCCACCACAATCCCAACGCCAGGCCCGGAGTCCTGACCCTTTAACCCTGGTCTACCGAAGCCGGAATCCTCAAAACTACACCAGGACCCTAGTATAGCTAAGTCATTGATATACATGGCCATTGATACAATGTTTAGTTAGGGCATCCTGAGAGATGGGCTACCATGGTTACTAGGTTACTATAAACAAACCTCATCTGCTCCTATAGTTCATGCCATAAGGTAGGCGATCTCAAACTTTAATTGTATTTATGTTTATTAATTTTATATTTCGATTGGTGTGGTAAGAGATAACCTTTGGCCATATTATCCCCCACATGAGCTCAGTAAGTTAGGTAAGTTAGATGAAAATCTGTCGATTGGTGGCAACCCCAAGTTTCTCCGACTTCTAACGGTCCCGCAGTGAGGCTTTGACAGTTGTGGGGTACAGTAGCAATAATACCGTGTCTCCCGCCTCCTCGCCAGTAAGTTAACTATTTCTGTCTGAGGGGGTTAATAAAGGGGACAGGAAAAATGTACTGAAGCTCAGTGATAGCGAAAGAACTCGAAACAAATGGTTTCAAATTAGATAAATTTAGTTTCAGAAAAGATATAAGCAAATGTTGGTTTGGTAACAAGAGTTGTAGACATGTGGAATAGGCTACCGAGTAATATGGTAGAATAGAGAACAATAGGGAGCGTTAAGATAAAATTAGATAGGCATATGGACGAGATGGGTGGGGTATGAGCGGGGATCTGCCGGGTGTGGGCCAATCGGCGCTCTGCGGACCCCCGTGGTCTTGTGTTGGTCTCTGACCGTTTTGGTGAGGCCGGGCCTCAGGGTGTTGGTGGAATGGGTCTGTAATTAGGCCTTGTAATTGGGGTTGGCTGTGACAGGGATCTGCCTTGTGTGGGCCGATTGGCTTTCTGCAGACTCCCGTTTTCCTATGTTCTTATGTTGTTCTAACCGTAATTAAGTAAATTCCGGGCTTAATATAGAGCCCCTTCAGATACTGATAACCAGACTAAATACTACCTAGCTCACGTTTCAACACTGGGGCTTTTATATAGACGTATTTGAAGAAAATGATTTAAGTGCATTCTTAATCTTCGACACACATATGTGTAGCAATAAGCCTTTAGTTAGTAGGTCAAAAACTATTTTACAAACACTCAAATTGTATAGGGAGATAATGACTGCTTACACGATTGAGATTAATCCGTTATTATTTATATACCATGCCCAGTGGCGTAGACCTGGTCACTTTAACCCATATAGTACCAATGACATCCTTTGCATTATATCCAGGCAACTGTTAGACGATATTCTTCACTTTAAAAAGGCCTCAAACAAGTGAAAGTCTTCGAACTATCTCAGTTAACACTTTTTACTACTATAGATCCAATTTTAGCTGCACAGATTCGTCTAAATATAGCTAGAATATAATTAAAGAGACGTCGCTTATCTTAAATAAGGATAGCCAGCGACTCAAAAAATAACCCTAAAGCTTTTTACCAACTATATAAATCTAAAGTTAGAGATGTAATAGGCCCCCTAAAAACTTCAATAGGAGAAATAACAGAAAATGATTTAGAAATGTGCAGTACATTAAATAGTCAGTTTCTTTCCGTTTTCACTAATGAAAATTTGGCACAGATTCCAGAAGTCAATATGGTATATAGTGATAGTATAGAAAATATGTTAAGTACAGTTAGTATAAGTAGAAATGATGTGCTTAAGGAAATTGACAGACTGAAACCTCAAAAATCGCCTGGTCCTGACGAGGTATATGCTAGAGTATTAAAAGAATGCAGAGATGAGTTAAGTAGTCCATTAGCATTTATATTTAACAAGTCATTAGAAACAGGTTTAGTTCCAGAAGCTTGGAAGCTTGCAAATGTAGTTCCGATCTTCAAAAAAGGTGATAAATCGATAGCATCCAATTACCGTCCCATTAGTCTCACATCAATCATAGGAAAGTTGCTAGAGTCTATTATTGCTAGGAAAATTAGAAGCCACTTAGTTAAAATTTAACTTAATAAATTCTTCTCAGCATGGATTCACTCAGGGACGTTCGTGCCTTACTAATTTGCTTAGCTTTTTCTCAGAGGTATATGAAGCAAGTAGATAGTGACAAGTCATATGTATTATATATTTAGATTTCAGTAAAGCTTTCGACAGAGTCCCTCATGAGAGATTGATGAGAAAGGTTGAGGCACATGGAATAGGAGGGTCGTTGTTGGGATGGATTAGGTCATGGCTAATTGGTAGGAAACAGAGAGTCAGCATAAATGGTACCAAGTCAGAGTGGGGAGCAGTCAAAGTGGTGTCCCCCAGGGATCGGTATTAGGTCCCCTGTTGTTTCTTATATACATAAATGACCTAGATTTAGGTATAACTAGTAGGATAAGTAAATTCGCAGACGATACTAAAATGGGGAGATCAATTGATTCAGATAGCGATATAGAGTGCCTCCAAAGGGATCTAGATACCTTACATGAATGGTCAGTAAATTGGCAGATGAAGTTTAACATTGACAAATGCAAGGTATTAAAGATAGGGAAGATGCAAACAAATGTTAAATATAAACTAGCTAATTTAGAATTAGAAAATTCAGACTGCGAGAAAGATCTAGGTGTGTTTGTTAGCAATGATTTGAAGCCTAGAAAACAGTGTATAAGCGTTCGTAATAAGGCAAACAGGATTCTCGGGTTCATCTCTAGGAGTGTGAGTAACAGAACTGCTGATGTTATCTTAAAACTTTACTTGTCATTAGTGAGGACCCCATGTGGATTATGCTGTCCAATTTTGGTGTCCTTATTACAGAATGGACATAGATTCATTGGAGAGAATTCAGCGTTAGAATGACAAAAATGATCCATAATATTAGAAATTTTCCGTATGAAGAAAGGTTGAAGAAATTAGGTTTACATTCGTTAGAGAGACGCAGAGTTAGAGGGGATATGATAGAGGTGTTCAAGTGGGTTAGTGGGATTAACAAAGGGGACATGACAAATGTACTAAAGCTCAGTGATAGCGAAAGAACTCGTACCAATGGTTTCAAATTAGATAAATTTCGTTCAGAAAAGATATAGGCAAATATTGGTTTGGTAACAGAGTTGTAGATGGGTGGAATAGGCTACCAAGTGATATAGTGGGATCAAGAACGATAGGGAGCTTTAAGAAAAAATTGGATAAGCATATGGACGAGAAGGGTTGGGTGTGAAGGGGGATCAGCCGGGTTGGGCCAATCAGCGCTCTGCAGACCCCCGTAATCCTGCGTTAATCTCTAACCGGTTTGGTAAGATGATCCTCAGGGTATTAGAGTGTTGAGCCTATAATTGGGCTTTGTAATTGGGGGTGTGTGGGACAGGGATCTGCCTTGCTTAGGCCAATCGGCTTTCTGCAGACTCCCATTTTCTTATGTTCTTATGTTCTTATGTCGCTGTTACATACAGGTATGTGGTTAAGCAGGTTACAACATTGCTTATATTGCCGGACAAACACAATGTAGAAGACAGCACCATTTACATAATACAATATGAAATTCAACACATACCTTATATGGCATAGTTGAAGTTAAATATATCTGAGAGAGATTGTGTGGAATTAGTAAAAGGAGGCAAGTTGATGAGACGAAATGCTTGAAGGTAATTAAATAAATCAGGTAAATATAATGGCAATACCAGTCTTGCTAAGGCAGCCTCCCAGAAGCTTTATGTGCTCAACCGCCTCAAGGGGTTGTTTACCCCTGCACAGCTTCTTGCTCTGTACAAGGGCACAGTGCGTCCTTGTATTGAGTATTGCTCACATGTATGGGGAGGATCCTTTCACACCACACTTCTAGACAAAGAAGAAAGGAAAGCCTTCCGTATCATTAATTACCACCCACTCAACAACTCTCTGCAAACTCTCTCTCTTTGCCACAATGTTGCATCTCTCTCGCTATACTATCGCTACTACAATAATCAGTGTTCCTCAGAGCTCTCCCAGTGTATACCACCTCCTCTGCGTAGGGTACGTAGTACCCGTCTTGCAACACAATCCCATCCCTACTCTGTGCAACTCTCCAACCCAGGAGTGAAACGTTACTTGCAGTCTATCTTCTTTCCAGCCGCTGAGCTCTGGAACTCTCTCCCAGAATCAGTCTTTCCTCCTCCTACGACTTGAATTGCTTCAAAATCCGTGTGTCCAGGCATTTTGGCTCGAACGTCCCTTGGTTTTGGCCCTGTCACTCTTTCATTTATGGGGGAGGCACTTGCTACAGGAAGTTCTGCCTTTTGTCTCCCTTGTCCACATAGAAAAAAAAACAAAAAAACATTCAACCCCCCTAAAGTAAATATATTATAAATGGGCTCGGCCAGTAATGATTTGATTTATAAGTGAATTTTTTTTAATTGTGTTTTGGCTAAATCAATTGATTTAGTTTTATATGATTTGTGGTGTTAGGATCTTGGCCAATGTTCATGTGGTAACTTTTCCATATCTACTATGTCTGTCTGTCTGTCTGTAGGTGGTGTTGATGGTACTATGGGTGGAGGGAGGAGTGTGGAGGGTGTATTGCTGCAAGGTGATACTGTGGCAGGGATCAACACCATAATTATATCTAAGGTATTATTATCTCCCTCTCTCTCACTCTCAGTCTAACTCTCTCTCTCTCTCTCTCTGTAGATATATCTACCTATCTATCTATCTATCTAACATTCACGAAATATTGTATATGTCTATATCTAATGTAGTACTAATATTTAGCATATACATTTCAATATTCAGTGTTACATGTCAATATCAGAACTAACTACTAACTAAACTGATGCCTTTCAGGATGAAGACTTTACCAAAAATTTCTTGTGTGCCGTGACTCACATCGACAGTAGAGGTGACAAAGATCCCTCCTTATACCCGCGTTCCATTCCTGCTTACCACCCAAACAACTCCCAAACTACTTTCACCCATCACTCATTCACCCAGCTCCCAACGCAAGTCCCCCAGCCCTCTCTCGTTCACCAGTTCTCCCAGCTTCCCACACGAACACCACAGACAAATGTTCCACCTGTTCACCCTAACCATCCTATTCACCCTCACCTGTCCATTCACCCTAGTCATGTACCCCAGTCGGTCCCTATGGCCACGTACCCTAGCCTCTCTATATATCCTTCTCACAGGGCCAAATCACCCCCTGAGTCTTGTTACGTATTGGAGCCCGGTGACCTGGGAACCAAATCACCTCAGTACTGCATGACAGGGACCACATCTCCACATGACCTGACCCGGGGGCTGCCTTCCTCTCATCATGACCCCTTGACCCTACCCAGTGATGGGGTCAGAGTTTATGGTACGCTGCAATCAGGTGGGGGTACGCTGAGGTCAGGTGGTGGTACGGAGGGACAGGTTGGAGGTACGGATGGACAGGTTGAGGGTTCTCTTCCATCTAAAGTTGTCAGTACGTTTTTAGCCACCAGCCACCAGGAGAGTGCAGTCTGAGAGTCCCATTGAGTGGTCTGTGTTTACTATTCTTTCGATGATAACCATTATTTCATTAATATCTGCCTCACTGCTATACAAAACCTCCATCTTTAATAATTACATACGTGTTGACTATTATAATATTAATTATTCGAAGTCTAAGTTGATTGGAACCCACACATACCTAATTGGTGTTCATTAGTTAGTCATTAGTACCATGCAAAATGTTTAAGTAAAAAACAGGTGCAATTTCCATCAAAAATGATAATAGAAAAGAAAAATGTTTTTAGTGTAAATAATTATTGCCTAACTAATATCGTGGACGCCACAAGATGGCAGTCAGTCAGTAGCCAAACCCGCACTCCATTAAATATAGGAAGGATCAGCAAGATATGGCTTTCTTACCCCTTAGTGGGAGCAAATTCTGGAGGTGTATAGGTGGTATTCCCAGTCCCAACCTTCAAGGACAAAAGTGCTGGGGGATGGGTAAATTGATAAATTATAATGAGTGGCCGGATATTTCGAACAATCGACCACTTCAAGCGGGAATTCACAGTCAATAATAGTCAGGTCTTTAATAAAGTACAATTTCTCTCCTTCGAGACTTAATAGCACTGTAATAGCTATCAGATACCATTACCCAATCCCCGTGCTCAAGGGAGAGAGTAACCAAAGAGGGTTTAGTGGAGAAAACCTTCACACACGAGCACAGCGCGAATGTTCGACCTCCTGCGCTATCCACTCGACCAGCCGTCCAGGATAACTGGTCGATGGCAATATAAACCAAAATGTTTAAGTTAATTAATGTTCGATTTGGGACTTACAACGTGAGTGCTTTAGTTGGCCGAGGTTAAATTATCACTGGTTGAGATCTAATGATTGACGTGATTTATTGTTTAAGTAGACAAGGAATCATAGGCCTACTAATTACGATTTCAATGGTTTCATACCATATTCTTCCCATTAATTATAAATATTGATAATACCAAGCCCTGCCAGCCTAAGCAATCCAATTGAAGTTATCCTATCTCTTATTGTCGTACGGTGAATGCTGGTGTTGTGCAGATTTGCCAGGAGCAAGTGCTTCAGAGGGACTTTGTTGAGTCTTGCTGAGACTTTGTTAGCGCTATACCAACATTGGCCACTGTGATGACATGATGGGGCTGTGCTTTGACAAGTCTTTATTGAACTGTACTGCATTAACCCTTGGGATCCGGGAGGCCTCATATGAGGCAAAACGTATTTTGGTTAGGAGTCCGGGAGGCTTCATATGAGGTAAAAATCGCGGCTAAAAATCGCCGCTAAAATCATCATAACTCGGCAACCACGCGCTGTAGCGATGTCATCTCAACGGCAGTCAACAGACAACAAGATGTTCTACAATTTGCCAAAAACCTGACTGCTCTAGGTGGTCTCAATCAGTAGCTACTGAATTATGAAGCTTGACTGTACGGAAATGGCCCCGGACACAGCGAACCGCCTCATATGAGGGCCCCCGGATCCGGAGGGATAAAGAGACTAAAACCACACTCTCTTTGGATGAAGCGGTCTTTAAACTTGCATGAATATCCTAATCCTAACTTGATACATCCTAACCAAACTTACCATAAGAACCTGATGAACCTGATGAACTTCAAGAATACTACCTCTAACCTTCTCTCTCTCTCTCTTTATATATATATATTTATATATATATATATATGTATATATACCGGTATATATTATATATATATATATATATATATATATTATATATATATATATATATATATATACACATACATATATATATATATATATACTGTATATACATATATAATTTATATATATATATATATATATATATATATACCTGGTATATATATATATATATAGGTAGTAAAACTCGCTAGGAAAATTGAAACAATGGAACACCAAGCTTTCGTCTATTCTCTCAAGACATCTTCAGGGTAATACCAGAAAACAGGGGGAGAGTGAGGCTTAAATACCCGTCCTTAATCATCTGTGAGTTGCTAACTAGCATATAAATACAAAAAGTGTTGCCATCCTACTGCCTGTTGCCATATTTTAAGGAACATACTTATTTTATACACAAAATAAATGTCTAACAAATTATACATACTTATACAAATATGCATATACATTGAAATATGCCTAACAATACAATATAATCATATATACAATTTGATACACATCAATGAACTTGCAGATCCCTTTCAAACTGTTATCGTAACTTATGTAAATATGAAGAATTACATATACCTGTAGTATTCAATGTAGTATTCAATTATGAAAACTCCGTCAAGTTTACTTTGATCAAAAATAGCCCTAAAAATTATGCAGTTGGTGTATATTTCATTCCGTGTAAAGGATGTAATGATATATACATAGGACAAACCGGAAAAAGATTAGAGGTGAGAGTTAAACAACACAAACAATCAGTAAGGCCAGCTCAAGAATCTAATGGTATTTTTAAACATAAACAAAGACAAAACCATAATGTAAATTGGGATGAGGCTAAGATGATCTACTGGTCAAGCTGCTATTATGAAAGACTATTTGCCGAGTCCGCCTTGATCAGAGATTGTATAAACACTATGAACCTAAATGATGGTCTTTACAAAATAGATAACATCCTGCTAAATAGATAACATCCTGCTAAATCTCCTCAATGAAAATGATAAAATAAAAAGAGCTAGAAATAGATGTCCAGACCGTCAGATCATAGATTGAAACAGCTTGTAGTTTGACATCTGACCCTTTCTGTGAGGTCTATCCTCATGAGGTATGATCACTATGTATTTTTTTTATTTTTTTTTATAATAATTATTGTATATAATTTATGTATGTTTATGTATGTATACAGTATATGTGAGTGTGTATGTACAGTAGGTGTGTGTATGTAGAGTATATGTGTGTTTATGTATAATTTATATACTGTTTAGTTGTGAGGGGGGTATGTCAGGTGTGGGCTATTCGGCTTTCTACAGACTCCTTTTATCCTTATGTTGATCTGACCATTTTAGGAAGGTCAGTCCCCAGGGTCCATAGTATTAGTGAGTTGGGCCTATAATTCGGCCTTATAATTAGGGTTGGGTGTGGGAAGGATCTGCCTTGTGTGACCAATCGGCTTTCTGCAGACTCACATTTTTCTTTTGTTCTTATGTATGTAATTTGTATTTGTATGTATGTAATGTGTGTATACAGTATGCATGTAATTATGTGTATGTATATGTAATTATATGTATTTCTACAGGTATATGTAATTCTTCATATTTACATAAGTTACGATAACAGTTTGAAAGGGATCTGCAAGTTCATTGATGTGTATCAAATTGTATATATGATTATATTGTATTGTTAGGCATATTTCAATGTATATGCATATTTGTATAAGTATGTATAATTTGTTAGACATTTATTTTGTGTATAAAATAAGTATGTTCCTTAAAATATGGCAACAGGCAGTAGGATGGCAACACTTTTTGTATTTATATGCTAGTTAGCAACTCACAGATGATTTAGGATGGGTATTTAAGCCTCACTCTCAACCTGTTTTCTTGTATTACCCTGAAGATGTCTTGAGAGAATAGACGAAAGCTTGGTGTTCCATTGTTTCAATTTTCCTAGCGAGTTTTACTACACAATTTGATCACACGTATTTGTGATTTTATCTCCATATATACATATATATATATATATATATATATATATATATATATATATATATATATATATATATATATATATATATATATATATATATATATATCACTGTAGATAAAATATTCAATCACCACCTTACCTAAAATAACCTAACCTAATCCTAAATTGAATTTTGGGATGAATTTGACTAAAGGTGCTGGCAACAAAGGCATATATGATGGTTGTAGGAACTATAGTATGTTTATTATAAGTTATTGACCACTAACCTCTATAACTAAAAATTACTAGAGTAATCGAGCCAATATTTCTAACATTTGGGAAGAGTCAGTTAGGGAGTAGTGTGGACATTTACAGCCCACTTACTCCAGCTCTTTTTTTTAGTTACAGAGGTTAGGGGTCACGATTGTTTGCCTACCTATAATGAATGAACTAGATATATTACAAACACATATTATCTGCCTTCCAACCTTGACTTATACGAAGAAAATAGTTATGTTGTCATAATGAAGAACTGTAACCCCTTGAGGAACTACATGAACGAAGGCGGTGCTGGTTGGGGGGAGGGGCGTCGACTGACTGGGGACAGAGGTGCATGGGGGCGGTTCGTTCGTGGCCACCCCTTCGGGGATCACGGCGTCAGGCAATAGATAGATAGAACCCCTTGAGGATTATGACGTATTTTAACAGTTTATTCTGACTAACATTAGAGGATTCTATACAGCTAAGGAAGAATCCCAAGGGGTCAAAGGGGTAGTATCCATTTCAATTAACCATCACACTCCCATACACCCTTCTATATAAACGAAATCGTCCAATGATAACCAGAATGAGGTTTCACAATGCATCATAATCCTCAAGGGGTTAATAGCTGTCACTGGGTAGGATCGATTAATACAAATGGGATTTTGTACATCTTATTATATTTGTGAAATATTGTTTTCAATAAAAACTTTCCTCGCCGTGTTCTGAATATTATATTCCTATTATTGAAGGTGTGTAACTATACGTAACCCTTTCGTGGACAAGGACGCGATATGCGCTCTTTCTCGGATACTAATAAGCCTTTGTAACTATATCAGGGGTGTTTAGAAACCTTTAATTCAGTTACTTCAACATTTGCAGTTGCCTTTGAGAGAACCGTGGGAAAAACAGTAATTGTTGTTGGCTGAGCCATTTGGATCTACACCGTTCTCATAATTACAGGAAGTAGTCACAATGCTCAATCTGGTGTGAGGCGGGTCTTTTTTAACCTTCCCTGTTTTACTCCATTGGCTTGGAAATTTAGACGTTTCATCAATTTAGTTAAGTGATAATATAACACATCATCACATTTCAATGTTGATTTTCTCTGTGAGAGCGATAGCGAACCTGCAATGTTTGATAATTCAGCCTCGGGCCGGGACCTTTTTCTACCAGGAAATTTCAATCTATCCTGAGTTAAACACGGGTACATTATACATTTGTTTGGAAAGCCAAATTACACTTGTGACGTGAGTGCAACATAAAACATGCTTGACCACGATCATAGGAATAGAAGCCAAGCATCTTACAAACCTTTGCCATTTCCAGATGCAGTAATGAATAATGGATGTCATGTGTATTTTACCAGGTCAAAACATCGGTGGAGATGACTTAATGCTCTTACTCCCAAGATCGTGGATTCGATTCCCGGCCAGGAAAGAATCCCTTCTGTGTATATTTGTGAGTGAGTTAAACAGAGTTACACAGATACTCAGACCACACAGTCCTTACGGTCCTTAGTAGGAGGTCCGGTCTTATTACTAATAGAGACAGGGATAGTTTATAGTAGATGAGTAGGAAACTACAGTAGAAGGCTCTTTCCCCACCCCCCGGTTAAAGAGCCACACTGGAACAGAGGATGCAATGCAACCTTACGGATCAGAGAGAAAGACATAGATAGATAGAGAGAGAGAGAGAGAGACAGACTGACAGATAATGGGTACAATTAACTGTCTCAAATACAACATTTTACACAAATCTCTTCTCGACCTTTCACATTAATTGGACCGATTTTTTTTGTTATGGACCTACCCTGTTTCGCTGGATTAATGTATATATTTTAAGACGTTTCACCGCACTAGTTTGTCGATAATTCATCTTACAGGTTCACTGTTTAGTCGATTTGTTAATGTATTCATTATTTTTCTAGTTTCCTCCCTAAACCTCCATCAAACTTAAAAACAAAACATAGATTAGATCCCCTTGTCGATTAATTTGTAAACAATTTCGGTAAACAAATTCCCGGCCGAGGGCCGGTTCTTCCAAAATTACAGGCTCACTGTCGTTTGCCAGGAACAAAATAATCGACACCTAAATAGCACGAAAGGTTTATTGACAAAAACATTTTGGTTAAAAGTCTTGAAATCAACAAACTAATGTGAAAAACATCTTAAAATCTGAAAACTAATGGAACACGAGGGATAAGGAAGACAGAAAAACCAGCCCATCCGCCCTTAATGACTATTTAAGTATGAATATGTGGATGTGTTCTGAAGATTTGCCAGGCCCTAAACCTTAGACAAAAGCCGTGGTGTGTTGGCTGTATTTAACCATCTGTCTCTCTCTTTCTGTACTGTATATATTGGTAACTGCTTGGGTATTTTTTATAACTTGATGGAGGTCTAGCGATGAAACTGTACAATATATATATATATATATATATATATATATATATATATATATATATATATATGGAGGTAAAATCACAAATACGTGTGATCAAATTATGTAGTAAAACTCACTAGGAAAATTGAAACAATGGAACACCAAGCTTTCGTCTATTCTCTCAAGACATCTTCAGGGTAATCAAGAACACAGGGGGAGAGTGAGGCTTAAATACCCGTCCTAAATCATCTGTGAGTTGCTAACTAGCATATAAATACAAAAAGTGTTGCCAGCCTACTGCCTGTTGCCATATTTTTAGGAACATACTTAATTTATGTACAACATATATGTACATATATACATTGAAATGTGCCTAACAATACAATCTAATCATATATACAATTTGATACACCTCAATGAACTTGCAGATCCCTTTCAAACTGGTATCGTAACTTATGTAAATATGAAGACAACATATACCTGTAGAAATACATATAATTACATATACATACACATATACATGCATACTGTATACACACATACATTACATACATACACATACAAATTACATATATAAGAAAAATAGAAAAAGAAACAAAAAATATGGGAGTCAGCAGAAAGCCGAAAGGTCACACAAGGCAGATCCTACCCATACCCAACCCTACTTATAAGGACGAATAGCCCACACCTGGCTAATCCCCCTCATAGCTACACAGTATATATTATACATAAACACACATATACATACACACACCTACTTACACACACACACATGTACTGTATACATACATTAACATACATATATACAATAATTATTATAAAACAAAACAAAACAAAGAAAATACATAGTGATCATACCTCATGTGTATAGTATTAATAAGGTACAATCTAATAGTAAGAGGATAGACCTCACATAAATGGTCAGGTCTCAAACTACAAGCTGTTTCAATCTATAATCTGACGGTCTGGACATCTATTTCTAGCTCTTTTTATTTTATCATTTTCATTGAGGAGATTTAGCAGGATGTTATCTATTTTGTAAAGGCCATCATTTAGATTCATAGTGTTTATACAATCTCTGATCAAGGCGGACTCGGCAAATAGTCTTTCATAATAGCAGCTTGACCAGTAGATCATCTTAGCCTCATCCCAATTTGCATGATGGTTTTAAGAACATAAGAAAATGGGAGTCTGCAGAAAGCCGATTGGCCTAAGCAAGGCAGATCCCTGTCCCACACAACCCCAATTACAAAGCCCAATTATAGGCTCAACACTCTAATACCCTGAGGATCATCTTACCAAAACGGTTAGCGATTAACGCAGGATTACGGTGGTCTGCACAGCGCTGATTGGCCCAACCCTGCTGATCCCCCTTCACACCCAACCCTTCTCGTCCATATGCTTATCCAATTTTATCTTAAAGCTCCCTATCGTTTTTAATCCCACTATAGCACTTGGTAGTCCATTCCACCCATCTACAACTCTGTTACCAAAACCAATATTTGCCTATATCTTTTCTGAAACGAAATTTATCTAATTTGAAACCATTGGTACGAGTTCTTTCGCTATCACTAAGCTTTAGTATATTTGTCATGTCCCCTTGTTAATCCCACTAACCCACTTGAACACCTCTATCATATCCCCTCTAACTCTGCGTCTCTCTAACGAATGTAAACCTAATTTCTTCAACCTTTCTTCATACGAAAGATTTCTAATATTATGGATCATTTTTGTCATTCTACGCTGTACTCTCTCCAATGAATCTATGTCCATTCTGTAATAAGGACACCAAAATTGGACAGCATAATCCATATGGGGTCTCACTAATGACAAGTAAAGTTTTAAGATAACATCAGCAGTTCTGTTACTCACACTCCTAGAGATGAACCCGAGAATCCTGTTTGCCTTATTACGAACGAACGCTTATACACTGTTTTCTAGGCTTCAAATCATTGCTAACAAACACACCTAGATCTTTCTCACAGTCTGAATTTTCTAATTCTAAATTAGCTAGTTTATATTTAACATTTGTATGCATCTTCCCTATCTTTAATACCTTGCATTTGTCAATGTTAAACTTCATCTGCCAATTTACTGACCATTCATGTAAGGTATCTAGATCCCTTTGGAGGCACTCTATATCTCTATCTGAATCAATTGATCTACCCACTTTAGTATCGTCTGCGAATTTACTTATCCTACTAGTTATACCTAAATCTAGGTCATATATGAATATAAGAAACAACAGGGGACCTAATACCGATCCCTGGGGGACACCACTTTTGACTGCTCCCCACTCTGACTTGGTACCATTTATGCTGACTCTCTGTTTCCTACCAATTAGCCATGACCTAATCCATCCCAACAACGATCCTCTATTCCATGTGCCTCAACCTTTCTCATCAATCTCTCATGAGGGACTCTGTCGAAAGCTTTACTGAAATCTAAATAAATAAAATCATATGACTTGTCACTATCTACTGCTTCATATACCTCTGTGAAAAAGCTAAGCAAATTAGTAAGGCAAGAACGTCCCTGAGTGAATCCATGCTGAGAAGAATTTATTAAGTTAAATTTGTCTAAGTGGCTTCTAATTTTCCTAGCAATAATAGACTCTAGCAACTTTCCTATGATTGATGTGTTTGTCTTTGTTTATGTTTAAAAATACCATTAGATTCTTGAGCTGACCTTACTGATTGTTTGTGTTGTTTAACTCTCACCTCTAATTTTTTTCCAGTTTGTCCTAGTGTATGTCATTACATCCTTTACACGGAATGAAATAAACACTACCTGCATCATTTTTCCTTGAAAAGGGAGCTTTATTATTTACATTATAGAAGTTTTTTTCGGCTTTGGCTAAACTTTGATCAACAAGACTTTCAGGATAGCAGAGTGTCTTGGCTAGATTATATATTTGTTTGTATTTGTTATCTATGAATTATGGGTTACATATCCTTAATGCTCTTAGAAACATACCTGAAAAAATTGACAGTTTTACTTCAATATGATGGTTGGAGAAAAAATGTATATAAGAATTTACAGGAGTCGACTTTCTATACTTTAAATTATAAGTGACCATTATTATTTATAATAATTGTATCAAGGAAAGGTAGTTTATTGTTTACTTCTTCTTCAATTATGAATGAAATCGAGGGGACAAGATCGTTAAGTTTATTAAGGAATGAATGGTGATTTTGATTGGTAGGCCAAAGACAAAATTTCGTTAACATATCTAAACCATGGGAGTTGAAAGTTACATATTTTAGGTAAAAACCGAGTCTCAAAATATTCCATAAACAGGTTAGAAATGATCGGGGACAGTGGATTACCTATTGCGCAACCAAATGTTTGGCGAAAAACCCTACCATTCACAGCAAAGTTAGTGTTGAGGACGCACAATTCAATTAGCTTCATGAAAACATTATTACTTATTGGCAAATCTAAATTCGGCAAATCATCTTTCAAAAAACCTAGTAAGTCATGAACTGGCACTTTTGTAAATAAGGAATTAACATCAAACTTATTAGTTTGCAAGGTGAATTGTTGTTTCTAATTTTACTAATTAAATCACTGGAGTTTTTTACATGTGAATCAGAGATCGTGCCAACTAAATGGGATAACAACTTACTAAGCCATTTAGATAATTTATAAGTGGCAGACCCTACTGAACTGATGATAGGACGAAGAGGTTTATCAGGTTTACCTTACATGTAAGGTAAGGTGGGATTTATAATTTTGAACATTTTAAGTAAATCGGGTTTATCCTTAAGCAAACTGTTTATTTTCACACTAAAGTTTTTATTGGTATTTTCAGTAGGGTCTTTCACAAGGGGCTCATACGTATTTCTGTCATTCAATAACTCATTAAGTTTATCATTGTACATGGAAATGTCTAGGATAACGATAGCATTAGATTTATCAGCCATGGTTATGTGAATATCTTTGTTTAATTTGTTAATTCCTTATTTACAAAAGTGCCAGTTCATGACTTACTAGGTTTTTTGAGAGATGATTTGCCGAATTTAGATTTGCCAATAAGTAATAATGTTTTCATGAAGCTAATTGAATTGTGCGTCCTCAATACTAACTTTGCTGTGAATGGTAGGGTTTTTCGCCAAACATTTGGTTGCGCAATAGGTAATCCACTGTCCCCGATCATTTCTAACCTGTTTATGGAATATTTTGAGACTCGGTTTTTACCTAAAATATGTAACTTTAGACTTCCTTGGTTTAGATATGTTGACGATATTTTGTGTCTTTGGCCTACCAATCAAAATCACCATTCATTCCTTAATAAACTTAACATAAGAACATAAGAACATAAGAAAATGGGAGTCTGCAGAAAGCCGATTGGCCTAAGCAAGGCAGATCCCTGTCCCACACAACCCCAATTACAAAGCCCAATTATAGGCTCAACACTCTAATACCCTGAGGATCATCTTACCAAACCGGTTAGAGATTAACGCAGGATTACGGGGGTCTGCAGAGCGCTGATTGGCCCAACCCGGCTGATCCCCCTTCACACCCAACCCTTCTCGTCCATATGCTTATCCAATTTTTCTTAAAGCTCCCTATCGTTCTTGATCCCACTATATCACTTGGTAGCCTATTCCACCCATCTACAACTCTGTTACCAAACCAATATTTGCCTATATCTTTTCTGAAACGAAATTTATCTAATTTGAAACCATTGGTACGAGTTCTTTCGCTATCACTGAGCTTTAGTACATTTGTCATGTCCCCTTTGTTAATCCCACTAACCCACTTGAACACCTCTATCATATCCCCTCTAACTCTGCGTCTCTCTAACGAATGTAAACCTAATTTCTTCAACCTTTCTTCATACGGAAAATTTCTAATATTATGGATCATTTTTGTCATTCTACGCTGAATTCTCTCCAATGAATCTATGTCCATTCTGTAATAAGGACACCAAAATTGGACAGCATAATCCATATGGGGTCTCACTAATGACAAGTAAAGTTTTAAGATAACTTCAGCAGTTCTGTTACTCACACTCCTAGAGATGAACCCGAGAATCCTGTTTGCCTTATTACGAACGCTTATACACTGTTTTCTAGGCTTCAAATCATTGCTAACAAACACACCTAGATCTTTCTCGCAGTCTGAATTTTCTAATTCTAAATTAGCTAGTTTATATTTAACATTTGTTTGCATCTTCCCTATCTTTAATACCTTGCATTTGTCAATGTTAAACTTCATCTGCCAATTTACTGACCATTCATGTAAGGTATCTAGATCCTTTGGAGGCACTCTATATCGCTATCTGAATCAATTGATCTCCCCATTTTAGTATCGTCTGCGAATTTACTTATCCTACTAGTTATACCTAAATCTAGGTCATTTATGTATATAAGAAACAACAGGGGACCTAATACCGATCCCTGGGGGACACCACTTTTGACTGCTCCCCACTCTGACTTGGTACCATTTATGCTGACTCTCTGTTTCCTACCAATTAGCCATGACCTAATCCATCCCCAACAACGACCCTCCTATTCCATGTGCCTCAACCTTTCTCATCAATCTCTCATGAGGGACTCTGTCGAAAGCTTTACTGAAATCTAAATATATAATATCATATGACTTGTCACTATCTACTGCTTCATATACCTCTGAGAAAAAGCTAAGCAAATTAGTAAGGCACGAACGTCCCTGAGTGAATCCATGCTGAGAAGAATTTATTAAGTTAAATTTGACTAAGTGGCTTCTAATTTTCCTAGCAATAATAGACTCTAGCAACTTTCCTATGATTGATGTGAGACTAATGGGACGGTAATTGGATGCTATCGATTTATCACCTTTTTTGAAGATCGGAACTACATTTGCAAGCTTCCAAGCTTCTGGAACTAAACCTGTTTCTAATGACTTGTTAAATATAAATGCTAATGGACTACTTAACTCATCTCTGCATTCTTTTAATACTCTAGCATATACCTCGTCAGGACCAGGCGATTTTTGAGGTTTCAGTCTGTCAATTTCCTTAAGCACATCATTTCTACTTATACTAACTGTACTTAACATATTTCTATACTATCACTATATACCATATTGACTTCTGGAATCTGTGCCAAATTTTCATTAGTGAAAACGGAAAGAAACTGACTATTTAATGTACTGCACATTTCTAAATCATTTTCTGTTATTTCTCCTATTGAAGTTTTTAGGGGGCCTATTACATCTCTAACTTTAGATTTATATAGTTGGTAAAAAGCTTTAGGGTTATTTTTTGAGTCGCTGGCTATCCTTATTTCATAATTTCTTTTGCTTTCCTGATTTCCTTTTTGACCTGTCTTGATAGAGTCTGATAGTATATATGTAAATGATTTTCACCTTTCTTTATTTTTCGATATATTCCTTTCTTTTTCCTATAAGATCTATTAGCTTATTAGTCATCCATTTTGGTTGGTTCTGCGTCGATCTAAATCTTCTTTTAGGGATATATTTATTTTGAGCATTGTGGAGTGAAGCAATAAACTGGTTATATGTAGGTGGCAAGTTTAACTCTGGCATATCCTGACTTAATCGCTTAACAATAGGGTCCACCCTTAAGTCTCTTCTTAGCCCACCATAATCGGCTTTTCTGAAATCTGGGATAAGTGTCGTATTCTCTTTAGCATTCCCTGTCCATTGTATATTAAAATAAATAGATTTATGATCGCTATTTCCTAGGTGGTCACCAATCTCTACATTATTTATCATGTGTTCATTGTTACTGAAAACTAAATCAAGAATATTAATACCTCTAGTCGGCGTATCTATGAATTGAAATAAAAAACTATCTTGTACTACCTCTATAAACTCTACTGAATCGGAGTCGCCTATTTGGTGCTGCCAATCAATGTTCGGAAAATTAAAATCCCCCATAATGCACACATTGCTAAACCTTGATGCTATTTTAATTTCCTCCCATAACGATTTTCCGCCATTTCTACTCATATTAGGCGGTCTATATATAACTCCAATAACTATGGTCTCACTACCTTCGTTAACCTCTACCCAAACACTTTCATTATCATTATTTAGTCTAATACCTGATTTAATACAGCTTTTTAATGTACTCCTGACAAACACTGCTATACCCCCGCCCCTCCTACTTGTTCGGTCATATTTAAACAAACTATATCCTGGAATATCAAATTCTGCTAAAAATGCCTAGATTCTGTATTAATCCACGTTTCAGTTAGCGCTATTATGTCTATATTTTCTGTGCTAACGAGTGCTCTAAGTTCGTTCATTTTGTTACATAAACTCCTACAATTTGTATAATATACCCTCAACCTATTACTTTTATTTGCAACTAATTTTCTATTGTGTTTAGCTAACTTATTATTTCCTGTTGAACTACTAGCTCTAGACGGAAATTCTACTCTATCAGTATTCTCATCTTTACTATCAGTTACATGTGTAGTGTTATCGATACTACTATTACACATCACTATATCCGCACTATCTTGACTGATTATTTCTATTTTACTCACTGGTTTGTCACATGAAGTACCTGCTCCATATGGAGACAGTATTTTACTTACACACCCAGGTTTTTTTAACGAAACCCCGCAACAATCTTGTCGAGTGAGCTGGCCAAGGTCGAAACTCCTAGTCGAGAGAGATGTACTCCATCCTGGGCATACAGTTCATCCTTACCATAAAAGAGGGACCAGTTATCCAGGAATGGAATAGTATTTGCCTTACAATACTTCTCCAGCCGGCTATTTACACCAATAGCCCTGGAGGACCATTCCTTCCTTACCCCTCTTCTAGGCAGGATACTGTTTACCACAGGAACTCCACCTTTTTCCTTGATCCTCTCCAACATTTCCTGATACTTGGAGAGCAACTCCTCAGTCCTGCATCTCCATATGTCGTTGCTCCCTGCGTTGAGGAAGATGATGGGGTCCTCCCCACTCACTTCCATGACAGCATCTATCTTCTCAGCCACCCTCCCGACTCCGGCACCAGGCACGCAGACAACTTTACCAACCTGAGTGTTTGTTGCCCTGCCAAGGTATCTAACCAATGAATCACCGACAATGAAAACAGACTTAGCTTTTTCCTTTTGTCGGCGTGTAGCAGCAGTTGTTGCAGCAACAGCAGCAGACTTCCCCCCCTCCCCTCTCACTGCCTCGATGATCGCCACTTCATCGCCATCACTCTCATCAGCCAAGGTGCTGAAGTTGTTGTGGGTCTTGACTGGCTGCCTTTTCAGCTTGCAGGCCGTTGCACTAGTTGACACCACTTTCCAAGGGGCTTCACGATCCCTGGGAACACTTCCGGTAGCCTCACACTTCTTCTCCGCCATAGCTAGTCTCAAGGCCAAATTTTCATCTTTGAGACACTGAATCTCCTGCTCCACACTCTCCAGTCTCTCTTGCAAAGCAAGACAAAGCTGGAGAGTATGGGAGGAGACAGCAGACTCATCAACAACAGCCATCACTATGAAAGTTCACTAGGACCTCACTAAGGGTAAACAGGTTCACTAGCGGTCACTGGGGACGTCCGCACAGGTCAGGGGTCAGAGAGCAACTCATGGGTCAGAGAGCAACTCAACGACCTTGTCCCCTCGATTTCATTCAAAATTGAAGAAGAAGTAAACAATACACTACCTTTCCTTGATACCATGATTATAAATAATAATGGTCACTTAAAATTTAAAGTATATAGAAAGCCGACTCTTGTAGATTCCTATATTCATTTTTTCTCCAACCATCATATTAAAGTAAAACTGTCAATTTTTTCAGGTATGTTTCTAAGAGCATTAAGGATATGTAACCCAGAATTCATAGATAACGAATACAAACAAATCTATAATCTAGCCAAGACACTCTGCTATCCTGAAAGTCTTGTTGATCAAAGTTTAGCCAAAGCCGAAAAAAACTTCTATAATGTAAATAATAAAGCTCCCTTTTCAAGGAAAAATGATGCAGGTAGTGTTTATTTCATTCCGTGTAAAGGATGTAATGACATATACATAGGACAAACTGGAAAAAAATTAGAGGTGAGAGTTAAACAACACAAACAATCAGTAAGGTCAGCTCAAGAATCTAATGGTATTTTTAAACATAAACAAAGACAAAACCATCATGCAAATTGGGATGAGGCTAAGATGATCTACTGGTCAAGCTGCTATTATGAAAGACTATTTGCCGAGTCCGCCTTGATCAGAGATTGTATAAACACTATGAATCTAAATGATGGCCTTTACAAAATAGATAATATCCTGCTAAATCTCCTCAATGAAAATGATAAAATAAAAAGAGCTAGAAATAGATATCCAGACCGTCAGATTATAGATTGAAACAACTTGTAGTTTGAGACCTGACCATTTATGTGAGGTCTATCCTCTTACTATTAGATTGTACCTTATTAATACTATACACATGAGGTATGATCACTATGTATTTTCTTTGTGTTTTGTTTTGTTTTATAATAATTATTGTATATATGTATGTTAATGTATGTATACAGTACATGTGTGTGTGTGTAAGTAGGTGTGTGTATGTATATGTGTGTTTATGTATAATTTATATACTGTGTAGCTGTGAGGGGGATTAGCCAGCCAGGTGTGGGCTATTCGTCCTTATAAGTAGGGTTGGGTATGGGTAGGATCTGCCTTGTGTGACCTTTAGGCTTTCTGCAGACTCCCATATTTTTTGTTTCTTTTTCTATTTTTCTTATATATGTAATTTTTATGTGTATGTATGTAATGTATGTGTGTATACAGTATGCATGTATATGTGTATGTATATGTATTTATATGTATTTCTACAGGTATATGTTGTCTTCATATTTACATAAGTTACGATACCAGTTTGAAAGGGATCTGCAAGTTCATTGAGGTGTATCAAATTGTATATATGATTAGATTGTATTGTTAGGCACATTTCAATGTATATATGTACATATATGTTGTACATAAATTAAGTATGTTCCTAAACATATGGCAACAGGCAGTAGGCTGGCAACACTTTTTGTATTTATATGCTAGTTAGCAACTCACAGATGATTTAGGACGGGTATTTAAGCCTCACTCTCCCCCTGTTTTCTTGTATTACCCTGAAGATGTCTTGAGAGAATAGACGAAAGCTTGGTGTTCCATTGTTTCAATTTTCCTAACGAGTTTTACTACATATATATATATATATATATATATATATATATTATGTTCTCTCCACTAACCAACTTTACTCCTAAACTCGATTGATGAAATTAACAAACACATGAGGCATTCCGGGGATTCGAACCCAGGACGCTCACACAGAAAATCAACACACTTATGCATTGCACCACGAAGGCATAATATAAATAGGGAAAAAAAAAGAAAAAAAAAAAGCACTACCTCCTTAATCCTCAGACAAAATAAAACCAATGTCTTGTGGGTCACTGGCGGAGGGGCGGGGGGGGGGGGGGGGGGGGGGGGGGGGGGGGGGGGGGGGGGGGGGTTGACGTTTAGTTCCCGAGGCAAATGTCACCTTGTGGGTCGAACCTTGCAATATTATGGATGAGGCCCCAATGTCTCCGATAAAAGGTCTTGGGAGTTTGGGTAATCGTTGTTGGACTTTCTTTTAGAAACCCTTTCGAGATGCAATGGAGCATTTATATTCTGTTTTCTGGCCATTGTTAGACGATTTTATTCAGATCAGGAAGGGTATATGGAAGTCAAAGGGTTAATTGAGTCTTTACATCTTTCATTCTCACATAAATTGTCTTAATCTTAAGCAGTGCTTATCTATGTTGTGGGTAAGTTATCTGTGTGTTGATTCATTATTATTACTTTTATCATACCTACCACCATTTTTCTTTAGCTAGAATACACATAGACTGCAATTGACAGGGTAAGTATGCGGATGATTTATTATGATGGATATGAAACGAAGAATTACCAGCTAAATTGGATTCCTGTTTATCTAGGAGATATACTAATGGGATTTAATCTATTTATGGGAGGTTGGAGTACCACATGCATTCATTATTTTGTATTTATTTCACTAGTTAGGTTTATTTGTAATTTAATTGGTGGGTTGGTGAAAACAAATATGAAGTTATTGGAAATTAGTTTATTCTTTGCTTCGTTCAATAATAGCCAACCGACCAACTCACCATAAACAACATTTCTCCTTCCAATACAAGACCTTTGCTAAATTGTCCCAAATTGTCTATTTTTTTTCTTCTAGTCAACAACTGAACTCTGGAACTCTCTCCCTCAATCAATCTTTCCTTCATCCTATATGACTTAAACTGCTTTAAACTTCGTGTGTCCATACATGTTGACCCCAACGGCCCTTGATTTTGGAGCTGTCACTCTTTTGGCTTTGGGGGAGACACTCGTTACAGGCAACCTGCCTATTATCTCCTTCATACATATAACAAAATTGCGGTTGAAACAAATTGATATGGACGATAACATATATATTTTTCACCTTTTTTGACCTATCTGAAAATGTAATCCCTTGTTTTCATTTACATTTACATTTAATGCAAATATATGATACTACGATGTACACACTATTTCGGTGCAATGTCTTCTTCATGGGTCAGTAAACAAGATCAAAATATGGCAAAATTACTGCTTTATTAAAACAAGCAGACTATAGTTAACTCTTTGACGCTCAGAAAAATAAATATATAAGATTTAGAAAGGTATATGCTGCACAATGTTACTGATGTAATGATGATGAATGAATAAAAACAAAAAACACGCTCTTTTGCGGTCGCATTATTATTATATCAGTTAGTGAAGCACGTTGAACTGTTACTGATATTTGCATTTCTGTGGATTAATTTAGTTCCTTAGCAAAATTTACGTTGTGTTTCATACTGGTAAGATGAACATGGACTGCTCAGCTTTCGATAAAGGCAAAATCAGCAGTCGATCTTATCATAAATCGCTTAATTCTAAGGACATGCTCGCCTATTTTCGTCCCTATCATCACATCAGCTGTTCCGCATTTGTATTAGAGAAAGGTCACTGTCCAATCTGTATCGTTATAATAGTATATTGGGAGAGAGAGAGAGAGAGAGAGAGAGACAGAGATTTACATAAATAAATATAGATACACTGGCAACACTGATGTTACGACCCCAGCGAAAACATCATTACCCTTTATTGGTCAGCTTCATTATTGGTTTATGGCCAAGAATAATGTTGTACCTTGTATAGCTTACCTCGGTGGCTCAGTCTGGATTGTAAAGGACGTGCGTATGTGTGACAGGTGCTTATGGAATGGCATTGTTGTATTTTACTTGGGTAATTTGTGTTGTAGTGGGTAGCACGCTCGGCACACAGCCAAGAGGTCCTGGGTTCGATTCCCGGGCAATCTCCTAACACACAATGCCTCTGTTCACCTCAGCAGCATACTAGGTAACTCGTGTTAGTGGATAGTTGTGACGTCCCCTCTAGGGCAGTAATCTGTGATAACCCACAATAATCTGGTGATGGACTGGTCTATCAGAGTGAGAACTGAGCGATCTCTGCCATACCCATAGCTTACTCTGACTGTTCCTTTTACTTATATATTTTCTAGATCTCAAGTGACGGCATCTCTTCCGTGGATTGACCTCCCAATCTACCATGATTGGAAGCCAAAGCGTTACATTTTTCCTTTGCCCCTCAACTTTCTCTTCATAATTGCTGAGGGGCACGGGGCCCTGGGTGGGGCTTTGGTTTCCCGGGCGTTTCCGCACCCTCCTTAGCTCCCCGCCATGGAGTGGCTTCGGTCACCCAGGCTTTATTGTGGTCGGCAGGGAGGGTTCTTTGGGGGCGCTCGATTATGGCCTTGGCCTTATTCGGGGCCTTGGGGCTGTTCGGCCAGGCAGCTTGAGGAACAACAACAACAACAACAACCCACAATAATACAGTATTCCCTGTATTGGGCTCCAAAAGGTAATGAGAAGGAGATGAGTGCTGCGGCTACGCGCTGTTTCAGTGTAGGCCCTTGAATTTTAATATATTCTAATCCTGATATCATACTCGCAGAAGGACGTTCTGGGATAATATAACGAGTGGATAATTTGGGATAGGATTGGGTAAAGGCTTACTATAATGAACGATTAGTATACCAAGCTTTAATATATCAAGAGAGGGATTTTTAACTACATGAAGTGGGACATTATTTCATTATTGGATACTGTGGGGGAATAATGATTGTGTGATGAGGTTGAGACTTGCCAGACATGTGGGTTAACCACTTGATAATTATGACGTAGGTTAACAGCTTAGTTTGGTTTTAGCTGGCCCTCGGGGTATCAAAGGGGTAACGTCTATCTCAATTAACCCTCTTGACTTCCATATTCCTTTCATAATCTGAAGAACATCGTGTAATATCCAGAAAACAGACAAAAATGCGTTATCATACCTTGAGAGGGTTAATTTTAACTAACATTCTCTAGTAGATCGTATACAATATGTAAGGTGTAAGTTGGCTTCTAAATATCCAAAGGTCGAGTATATTATTGTGTGTGGTTTTCTAGAAGGTAAGATGTGTGTCGTATACAGTATATATATTATTGTGTGTGGTTTCATAGAAGGTAAGATGTGTGTCGTATACAGTATATATATTATTGTGTGTGGTTTTATAGAAGGTAAGATGTGTGTCGTATACAGTATATATATTATTGTGTGTGGTTTTATAGAAGGTAAGATGTGTGTCGTATACAGTATATATATTATTGTGTGTGGTTTTATAGAAGGTAAGATGTGTGTCGTATACAGTATATATATTATTGTGTGTGGTTTTATAGAAGGTAAGATGTGTGTCGTATACAGTATATATATTAGTGGTTTTATAGAAGGTAAGATGTGTGTCGTATACAGTATATATATTATTGTGTGTGGTTTTATAGAAGGTAAGATGTGTGTCGTATACAGTATATATATTAAATAAGGTAATAAATGTGGCATGTCTGTAATCAAGTCGGGCACGTCGTTCATCTTGTATGGTGCTTCCTCTAATTTCAAAGGATTTCGCAACAGTTAAATGTCATCGGATGCTTTGTTTTGCATGTCTGGGGTTGCTGTATTTATTACATATTCATAGGTTTTTCTGCGAGAACCATGGAGTACAGAGCGCGATCGGGAAATGGTTCAAGATGTGGCGATGACAATGTTTATACCGTAATGATTTGATGACGAATAATTGAAAACAGATTTGGAAAGCTCTTTGCCTCTTTTCAATGCCGTTGAAAAAAAAAGCTGTGAGACCTAATCATTGAAATAATATTACGCTTTTTAATTTGACAATGTACAGTTACCCAAATACAGTATGTCTTTTTCCTCATTGTGATCGAATGTATTGAAGTAAAATAGTATTAAGTAACATCTTTCTTAACAACCAATAACCTACCAATAAAATGAATAAATTAATTGCGGGTGTGGTTTCTTTTAATATTTAGTTGACTAGTTAGATGAGTTAACCATTGTATAAGAAACTACACTTGGAATTCAATCATGGACATTGTACAGTATTTCCATGTATAAGATCACGGAGAGGAACAGAACTTATGTGGGCAACTGTACCTAAAAGGATATGAAACCCATACACAACCAAGGCTAGAAAGTTAGATCTGAAGAAGTTGAACAATATAGTTGACACATTTTCATATAAAAGTTGTATTATAATAGACAAAACAATTTCTCTCGGTGATTGTAAGGAAGTAGAGCAGTGTTAAGGGAGGAAGAATGTATGTATTTGCCTTGTTATTGATCTTTTATTATTTTATGATTTCCTTCTCTAGACCTCCAACAAGTTTAAAAAAAACATCCCTGACACTCCCCTCATGAACAATGTGTACATTTTTCGGTAGAAAAATTTCCCGGCCGAAGGCCGGTTCCTCATAAAAATATAGGCTCGCTATCGCTCGCCAGGAAAACATCAACACCTAAATGGCTCGAAAAGTCCTAATATTGACAAAGGAATGAGGTGTGTGACGCTCCTGCATAGTAGCCACGTGCGGGCATGTGCGCGCGTCGGCTGCCCAGCCGTTTAGAAACCGGCTGGCGGCAGCCGGCCGGCTGGCTTTTCCTTAGTATATAGCCTACGACAATGTAACTAATGTCTGGGATATTCTTATGTTGTTTCACAGCTTGAAGCTGCCCTTATTCTTAACCAACACATCTTAGTATATTTTATTCTCAATAGTTGATTGTTTCATTATAATATATAAGATGTAAGTCTAGTGAGAGTGGGAGGAGACGAGCGGGAGAGAGAGCCCGGCTGGGGGACGTTGCTTTGCGCGGGCGCGGAATAGACTAGCTTGGGACGAGCCTGATGTTGCCATTTGATCGCAATGTTAGGCTTAGTTTCGACTCACGCTAGGGGTAGAGGATTTTGACCCGGCAACGGTGTTGAGTGTTGCCAAGCATGTGATGTATTTCGCATGCCTAGGGTGGGGTCCAGACAGATTCAAGACTTAGAGCTCACCTCACTGTCGTACCCTTCGGACCCCCTTCATATCTATCCCTTTCAACCCCACTTAGAAACTTTCTCTCTTACTTTGTATACCTTCTTTCCACTACTTCACCAATCTATTTAATTATCCCATCCCCTTGATAGACCTTATATCTATTATTGTATTAACGACGAGCTCTCAGATAACTAGATAGGATTTTGGGCCTTATGCAGAGATGTAATTGTCAATGAGACCTAGGAAGCTTTTTTGTTGTCTCATATTTGGTGGTTTCATGCTTGCTAGTGTGTTCTTGTGGCAGGTGAGCAGGGGCTAGACCAGAGGGGAGGCTTTTTGCGATCCTTTAAGTAAAGTCTGCTGGTGCGAGTCCTGTGGACCTGCACGACTTTACTAGGATACCCGTGGGAGTCTTGGGGCATTTTCTTGTCTGTGTGCCTGTGTGTCTAGTGTTGTGTTGTGTGAGGGCCCTTGCCTAGTCCACTCAGCACTGCGCTAGCACGCCTTGCGTTTGTTTTAGGGTCGCCAGGAGAGAGTCAGATACTTGGGATCTGAGTCTCTCAAGAGAGCACCCTTTCAATTAGAGTAATTTGGTGCACAGACTTGGGAACGTCCCTAGGCTAGAGCAGGTGGCTCAGCCCGGGTATCCGAAGCCTATATCCTTCCGGCTAGACCTCTGCCACCTGGCAGATTAACAGCTAGCGGTTTATTATATCTGTATGCTTGTTATTGTGCCACAGTTTACCGTCTTTGTGAGCATTGTGAGTCAGGGTGTGGCTTAGAGACTCTGTCCGAGCAGGCTTGCCTGACTAAGAGTGAGAAGCACACCTGTATGTGGCTGTGTTGCGAGTTGCTGCCTTTATGTAATTATACCTATGCCATTATACACTGTAGGTCCTATCACTAGTATTTATTCCTGCTTATTAGTTAAGAGTTCTCTAAATCCGTAACGTACTTTCTTTGCTAAGCATCAGATCCTACAGTAGCCTCATGCAGTTTAGAAACCTGCATCTTGTCTACCTGTACGATGTTTTGAGGACTGTTTGCTCTCACCTTCTTTCACGCAGGGGTGATTAGTTGTATTAATTAACGTAACGTTAAATGTACTTTTTCTAGTTTGTTATTAAATTGTTTCTGCAATTTAATTCCGTTATCTATCTTTTCCTTGAAGCTTTAAGTCAACTTAATTGTGTGATCTTTTATATAGCCTGCTTGACTATCAGCAGTCTATAGTGCGTGCACCCTGTAACCGAGTCATAGGATACCTCGTTGTCCAGGCAGGACTCTTGACGGGTTAGGGTGGTTTGTTGCCTGGGTTTATAGATAAGGGTTGGATCTATCGTTTTCCGTTGTTGCTTGTTGCCGCATACATAGTCCAATAGAAAGAGCCCAGTGTTTATATATCCCAGGACGTAACAAATGGCGACCTTGCATAGGATTTACTGAACAGAGGAATATAGTGGTCATTTGTTTTGAGATTCCTTATGATTAGAGGAATACAGTGGACATAGTTGTTTTTGGAGCAACCAATATAACACATTAAAGACTTTAAATAACATTAGTATATACATACTTGCATAGGAGATAAGGCACATTCTATAACCGTGATAATTACTGCAGTACACAAACATGTCTAATACATCGGAACACAGTGATGGGTCAGGTCACGATACGGGCTCGGAGGGAGAAAGACCTGTGGAGTGGCTAGTCGATAGCGAGGAGGGTGCTAGAAGATTTTTAGAGGTGCCCCTTACCGCTGCCAGGGTGTTGAAGCTGAATATGTATGGCTTAAAGTGTGTGGCAGGTCTTCAGGGTCACCAGGGTTTAAGTGGCATGAGGAAAGATCAGCTGAGGACTTTGATATTGGGTTTAGAAGGGAAAGACCTGGGTGGAGAGGCGACTGGGGGCCCCGGTCCCCAGCCCCCCCTCCACTCTACCCCCATATCAAACGTCAGGGTGCCTGAATTTAGTACATACCCCCAAGTTGATGGTCAATGGCAGCGTGGAATTCAATCACAGGGACCCTCTCCATTAAATGCACCTTCCCCTCCTCAAGGGTTGACTCCAGATTTGTTGTTTCGGCTTGAGATGGCCAAGGTTGAGACTGCTAGAGCTCAGGCTGAGGCTGCAGAGAGAACAGCTATACGAGAGGCTGAACTGCAGGCAGAGTCTACTAGGTATCGGGCTGACAGGGAGCTGGAGAGATCTCGAGTGGAGGTAACAGGGCGTAGTATTGGGGGAGGTAATAGACATCGGGACCAATCATTGTCGTGCCTGCTTAAACTAGTTCCTGTGTTCGATGAATCATGTGTAACTGAGTTTTTTATGCGATTTGAGAAGAAGTGTCAGGAACACCAGTGGCCTCAGGAAAAGTGGGCAGCATTAGTTTCATCAAGACTCCTAGGAAAGGGGCTAAAAGCGTATGATGCACTACCTTTAGAGTCCTGTGTAGTTTATGATGAGCTAAAGAAGGCTGTGCTACAGGCCTATGAGTTACAACCAGAAACTTACCGCTTGAAGTTTCGGGGTGTTTCTAAGGGCAAGGATAGTACCTTCCTAGAACACGCCCGGGACTTGTCTGATGCACTACGACATTGGCTGCGTTCTGAGAGGGCAGCTACTTTTGAGGAGTTGAGTGAGCTGGTTCTCTTGGAGCAGTTCTTTAAGTGCACAGGCGGGGACTTACCATTAAATATAAAGGAAAAAAATCCTAGAACTCTCCAGGAGGCAGCAGAAATGGCTGACCTCCGACTGTCATTAATTCGAGGGTGCGAAGCAGCAGCTAGGAGTGAGTCGGGTGCAAAGGATCGTACCCTCCCCCTCCCAAGAATTTTGATACACATAAATACACAAAACCATGTAGCACTGACAATAAAACTGAACATAAACCAAATACCGTCCCGTATAAGAAGTCTAATGGTACCTCCCACTCCCAAGGGAAACCAAAGAGTAAAGAGTGCTTTGCATGTCACAAGGAGGGTCACTTTGCAAATGCTTGTCCGAACAAGCCACCAAACAAGGTTGTGTCATTGGCCCGCAGCATAGGGGTGTCGCCTATATCTTCTGAGTTTGCCAAGGGTAGTTCATCAGAGGTTGGGATACAGCCTGTGTTCAAGAGTCCGGAAGGCTCGAACCCTGTCCGCGACGTCTTTGGGGGTCATAGAAGGCATGGTTTTGTGAGGTGGGCTGGCGAAAGGCGAGGAGTTAAGCTATTGCGTGATACTGGGGCTTCTCAGACCTTGTTAAGGAACTTTACTATTAGACCGATTAACGCTGCTCGGGTGGTGGTAGTTCAGGGGATCAATTCTACGAAGTCCTACCCGCTGGTGCGGATGGAGCTGGAGGTGGGTGGTGTGGCGAAGGAGCTGGATGTCGGAATTGTAGAGAACTTGCCTGTTGGGGGCGTCGACCTCCTCCTCGGCAACGACTTTGTGGTGCCTGCTTCTAAGGTTTCACCCTTGGTCGTTGCCGAGAAGGCGGCCGACGTTAGTAGGGAGGAACAGGAGTGGGTTGAGAAGTGTAGCGTACAAACCATGGCGGGTGTTGTGACGCGTTCTCAGACATCCGGAGCCTTGCAGCCACCACCTCAGTCTATCAAACCGCGGAGGAAAGGTCACAAGAAAACGGGAAGTGTTGGTCAATTGGAGAGTTTTGAGCCGGCAGTGTTTCTTGGTGACTCATTATTGGCACCTATGTTAGAGTCTGGAGAGGCCCCAGGACCTGTCACAGCTAGTGAGGAGGTAGGGCGGGAAGAGACTCCGAGGCAGCAACGTTACACACGGAGAGAAAAAGGGTTGCTCAGTTTGATATTGGGGGAGGACTTGGGTTGCTTCGGAAGCATCTAGACAGGTTGGTTCCCTCAGATATTTGTAAACTGCAGTTGGAGGATCCGGAAGTTCAGAAGTGTGGTAATGGTGCTGCCGAGATCAAACACGAGGACGGGGAAACATGTCATGTGAAGCTGTTGGAGGAGTTTGTGAGGCAACCACCTGAGCAGCCTACTGTCCCTGCGTTGGTCTGCCGCGGCCAAGGTGGAGAAGGAGAGGGGGGCAGTAGGGTACAGGTGGAGGAGAGTAGGGATTGTCATGTCTCGGCGGAGCAGTGGGCGGGGGACACGAGTCTGGTGGCTGTGGAAGCGCTAGAGCACCTGCCTGAGCAGCAGTGTGCAGCGCTCCAGCACCAGCTCGGTTCATACCCCACTGGTCGTGCCGAGCCCCTGAGTCTCACAACTCGGGCGGTGCAAGATGTTCCGCGGGCAGGTCACGTGGATGTTGAAAGACCGTTAGCCTCGTTGTTTCGGCGGTTCAAGGTGGGCGACGAGGCTTTGGCATGGTTGCCAGGTCAGGGTCGGCCCATGGCTTCCAAGGGTGGTGGTCAAAAGGAGGACATTGAGCAGATTGGTGAGGTTGGCTGTGGAGTGGCTGTGCCCGGTCGTCGCATAGCCTCCCAATGCTGCTCTAGTCTAATGCAACAGCCCTACCATAGACCGACTGTATCTGGCCATGTCGCTAAAAGCGGTGATGCTGCGCAGGCAGATGTCATCACAAGGAATGCGGGGGGGTGCATGTACGGTATCGGCGGGGAAGCCTTCGCAATAATGAACTATGGGAGTGACTGCACAGGTGGTACTGATTGTCCCTCTCATGACCTGGCTGTTCTAGGGACAAAGGTGGAGAAGGAGGGAGACTACAGGTTAGAAGCAACGGTCTCGGCTGGGATGTGGAAGGGCACTAGGATTGTTATTCTGCAAGATAAGTCGTTTACTAGGCTGTGGCAGTGCATCCGCATGTTTGTTGCTTCTCCAGGCCTGATGTACGGGGTAGAATCCGACATGCAGGCTGGAGATAGTGCAAGGCTCAGTTTAATTCCCTACCGTATAAATCCTGCTCGACAGCCTGTGGTGCAAGCAGAGCTGGATTACGTGTTGACTAAGGGTCTGAGGGATAAGGAATGTCGTGAGTGGTCGTTGCCTGTAACTTGGCAACCTGTGTTAAGTGGCAAGATCAGTGAGTGTGTTGATTGCGAGAGTGTGTGTGCATTATCCCTGACAGACGCCTATACCTTATCGAGAGTTGACGACACCATAGACCGCCTCGGGGCTGCATCGCCTATCACGAAGGTAGAACTAGTGAAAGGTTATTTGCAGGCCCCGTTGCCGGAAAGAGCGAAGAGAAATGCCAGTCTTGTGATGAACTGGGCAGTTTATCAGTGCCAGGTGTTGTTTTGCTGCCGGGACACAAGTTGGATGTGTGGCATGCTAAGGGCACTGATAATGTTTTGGCTGATTGGTTGTCACGGGAGGGTTTGGTTACAGGAGAACCCTCGTCGTTCAGTCAGTGTGTGTTGAGTGTGGAGGAAAATAGGCTGTCACTGTAGTTCAGCCGAAAAAAACAAATTAAAAAAGCAAAAACCTTATAAAAACTCTTTATTTTTATAACGTGTAGAATTTTGTATAAGATGTTGTAGCAGTATCTAAGTTGAATGTTTTCGCTTATTGTCGCTAAGTTAGTTGAACTTGCTCGGTGGAGTGCAACAGTCTTTATTTTTTTTTATATATAGTGCCTTGTGTCGCAACAGTGTGTGGTACTATGAGAAGCTTTCTGTTAGATATGAAGAACTTAGTCAAGTGTCTTAAATCTTGGGGGAGGTGTGACGCTCCTGCATAGTAGCCACGTGCGGGCATGCGCGCGCGTCGGCTGCCCAGCCGTTTTGAAACCGGCTGGCGGCAGCCGGCCGGCTGGCTTTTCCTTAGTATATAGCCTACGACAATGTAACTAATGTCTGGGATATTCTTATGTTGTTTCATAGCTTGAAGCTGCCCTTATTCTTAACCAACACATCTTAGTATATTTTATTCTCAATAGTTGATTGTTTCATTATAATATATAAGATGTAAGTCTAGTGAGAGTGGGAGGAGACGAGCGGGAGAGAGAGCCCGGCTGGGGGACGTTGCTTTGCGCGGGCGCGGAATAGACTAGCTTGGGACGAGCCTGATGTTGCCATTTGATCGCAATGTTAGGCTTAGTTTCGACTCACGCTAGGGGTAGAGGATTTTGACCCGGCAACGGTGTTGAGTGTTGCCAAGCATGTGATGTATTTCGCATGCCTAGGGTGGGGTCCAGACAGATTCAAGACTTAGAGCTCACCTCACTGTCGTACCCTTCGGACCCCCTTGATATCTATCCCTCTCAACCCCACTTAGAAACTTTCTCTCTTACTTTGTATACCTTCTTTCCACTACTTCACCAATCTATTTAATTATTCCATCCCCTTGATAGACCGTATATCTATTATTGTATTAACGACGAGCTCTCAGATAATTAGATAGGATTTTGGGCCTTATGCAGAGATGTAATTGTTAATGAGACCTAGGAAGCTTTTTTGTTGTCTCATATTTGGTGGTTTCATGCTTGCTAGTGTGTTCTTGTGGCAGGTGAGCAGGGGCTAGACCAGAGGGGAGGCTTTTTGCGATCCTTTAAGTAAAGTCTGCTGGTGCGAGTCCTGTGGACCTGCACGACTTTACTAGGATTCCTCCCTCTCCGCCCTCCTCTCTCTTACTTATGCCTAATATCCTAATCTCTTCTAAAGATGTACTTTCTACCCTCTCTGGGCTTAACACTAATAAGGCGTACGGTCCGGACGGTGTTCCTCCTGTTGTTCTCAAAAACTGTGCTTCCGTGCTGACTCCCTGCCTAGGCAAACTCTTTCGTCTCTGTCTATCCTCTAACGTCTTCCCTTCATGCTGGAAGTTTGCTCACATTCAACCTGTCCCAAAGAAGGGTGACCGCTCTCAACCCTCCAACTATCGTCCAATTGCTCTTATCTCTTGTCTTTCTAAAGTTTTTGAAACTATTCTTGCTTCCAAATTTCTTAAGCATTTCTCTTCTCATAATCTGCTCTCAGATCGCCAGTATGGCTTCCTTAAGGGTCGCTCTACTGGTGATCTTCTTTCATATCTTACTAACTCTTGGTCATCCTCCTTTCGTGACTTCGGTGAGACTTTTTCTATTGCACTAGACATATCGAAAGCCTTCGATAGAGTCTGGCATAAATCTTTAATTTCTAAACTACCCTCCTTCGGTTTCTATCCCTCCATCTGTGCCTTTGTCTCTAATTTCCTTTCCGGCCGTTCCATAGCCGCGGTTGTGGACGGCCATTGTTCACTTCCTCACTCTATAAACTCCGGTGTTCCTCAGGGCTCTGTCCTATCTCCTATTCTCTTTCTAATTTTTATAAATGATCTCCTTAACTGTACCTTAATTCCCATCCATTCATACGCAGACGACTCAACCTTGCACTACTCCATTAGTTTTTCAGAACGCCCCAGCCAGCAATCCCTCAACGACAAACGTAATGAAGCCATAGAACTCTTAAATTCTGATCTAAATACTATTTCCAATTGGGGCAGAGAAAACCTTGTTAACTTTAATGCTTCCAAAACCCAATTTCTCCATCTATCTACCCGTCAGGATCTCCCAGCGGACTATCCCTTATTCTTCAACAATACAAAAATCAACCCTTCATCTTCTCTCAATATTCTTGGTGTCTCTTTTTCTTCTGCTCTCATTTGGAAGGACCATATTACCAGTCTTGCTAAGGCAGCATCCCAGAAGCTGGGTGTGCTCAACCGCCTTAGGGGGTTCTTTTCCCCTGCACAGCTTCTTGCTCTGTACAGGGGCATAGTGCGCCCTTGTATTGAGTATTGTTCACATGTGTGGGGAGGTTCCTCTCACACTGCTCTCCTAGACAAAGTTGAAAGGAAGGCCTTTCGTATCATTAACTCCCGTCCACTCACCAACTCTCTGCAATCTCTCTCTCTCCGCCGCAATGTTGCATCTCTCTCGCTATTCTATCGCTACTATAATAATCAGTGTTCCTCAGAGCTATCCCAGTGCATACCACCTCCTTTACGTAGGGCACGTGGTACCCGTCTTGCAACTCAATCCCACCCCTACTCTGTGCAACTCTCCAACCCAAGAGAAACGTTACTCTCAAACTTTCTTCTACTCAACAGCTGAGCTCTGGAACTCTCAGAATCAGTCTTTCCCTCTTCCTATGACTTAAATTGCTTCAAACTCCGTGTGTCCAGGCATTTTGGCTCGAACGTCCCTTGATTTTGGCCCTGTCACTCTTTCAACTATGGGGGAGGCACTCGCTATAGGCAGTTATGCCTTTTGCCTCCCTCAATCACATAGAAAAAAAAAAAAAAAAAAAAAAAAACCCGTGGGAGTCTTGGGGCATTTTCTTGTCTGTGTGCCTGTGTGTCTAGTGTTGTGTTGTGTGAGGGCCCTTGCCTAGTCCACTCAGCACTGCTCTAGCACGCCTTGCGTTTGTTTTAGGGTCGCCAGGAGAGAGTCAGATACTTGGGATCTGAGTCTCTCAAGAGAGCACCCTTTCAATTAGAGTAATTTGGCGCACAGACTTGGGAACGTCCCTAGGCTAGAGCAGGTGGCTCAGCCCGGGTACCCGAAGCCTATATCCTTCCGGCTAGACCTCTGCCACCTGGCAGATTAACAGCTAGCGGTTTATTATATCTGTATGCTTGTTATTGTGCCACAGTTTACCGTCTTTGTGAGCATTGTGAGTCAGGGTGTGGCTTAGAGACTCTGTCCGAGCAGGCTTTCCTGACTAAGAGTGAGAAGCACACCTGTACGTGGCTGTGTTGCGAGTTGCTGCCTTTATTTAATTATACCTATGCCATTATACACTGTAGGTCCTATCACTAGTATTTATTCCTGCTTATTAGTTAAGAGTTCTCTAAATCCGTAACGTACTTTCTTTGCTAAGCATCAGATCCTACAGTAGCCGCATGCAGTTTAGAAACCTGCATCTTGTCTACCTGTACGATGTTTTGAGGACTGTTTGCTCTCACCTTCTTTCACGCAGGGGTGATTAGTTGTATTAATTAACGTAACGTTAAATGTACTTTCTTCTAGTTTGTTATTAAATTGTTTCTGCAATTTAATTCCGTTATCTATCTTTTCCTTGAAGCTTTAAGTCAACTTAATTGTGTGATATTTTATATAGCCTGCTTGACTATCAGCAGTCTATAGTGCGTGCACCCTGTAACCGAGTCATAGGATACCTCGTTGTCCAGGCAGAACTCTTGACGGTTTAGGGTGGTTTGTTGCCTGGGTTTATAGATAAGGGTTGGATCTAGCGTTTTCCGTTGTTGCTTGTTGCCGCATACCTAGTCCAATAGAAAGAGCCCAGTGTTTATATATCCCAGGACGTAACAGGTGAAAAGTCTTAAAATCACCAAACTAATGGAACAAACGTCTTAAAATCTGAAAACTAATGGGGCTAAACATGAGGGAGAATGGGGGCCAGAAATATATACCATCTCCCCTTAATAGACCGTAGACAACAGTTCACACTTTACAATGCAGTATATTGCATTAATGTATTTGCATTATTATTATTTTCATGGAAAGGAATCTGGTTTCATGGTCAATAATTCACCAACAGACCAGCTCAAAACACTCTGGGTTTTGTTTTAAATGAAGCTTCTGACTTTTAAATATTATATATTATACTTTGCACGAGACTATCATTAACCCTTTCAGTACCAAGGTCGTCCTTTTCATCATATTCTGGCAACTATTAGATAATTTTATGCAGCTTAGGAAGGACCTCAAGCAATAGGCTTCAAGCTATCTCAACTATCCCATTTAACTGCGAAATATCATTCCTAAGCTGCATACTATCGTCTAAATATAGCTAGAATAAAATACAACACACGTCGCTGATACTCAAAGAGTTAACCTATTCAGTCGAGTGAGGTGAACACACATCTTTATTGCTCCTTGTTATTTCGAGAGTAATGCAGGGCTGTGTTCTGGTGCCTATAAAGCTCGGTTCACACATGCACGAATTAACATCACGTCCGTCCCCGACCAAGAAAATAGGCAGGACGTCATCAATCTGGAGGCCCCATGTGGCCACGATGGCCACTAGGGCCGTTCCAACGTTTTTTTGCCGGGACACCCACGGGACACACACGGACACACACGGAAGCAGTCGTCGTCCAGACGCCGCCAGGCCGCGTCTAGACGACGACTGCTCCCGTGTGTGTCCGTGTGTGTCCTGTGGGTGTCCCCGACATAACACGTTTTCTGGCAGTTGCCCCGACCCACACGGACCATTTTATGCTGCACAAAAAGGACGCCGCCTAGGCACGGCGATTTAAGGGGTCGGGGACGGACGGGACGTTAATTCGTGCATGTGTGAACCGAGCTTAAGCAAATACAGTCGTTTAATGGTAAACAGAATATAATGACAATTATTTCTTCATGCTGAAGGGGTTAAACACTAAACAATTAATTAGAACCTGTAGGAATAAACGTCTCGTCTCGTGAACTAAGATAAAAACTTCAACGTTTAGTGGCTTGACGATTGTAGAATTGAAATGTGTGCATGCATGTGGAAAGAACCTAGTAATCTTGGATAGTGAGATCTTAGTAGTTGGTCAGGCCAGGATATTTATCGTTGCCTTAGCTTAAAATCGGTGTTTATGGACTCAATAATAGTATATGACACTATTTATGCAGGTGAAACAATGGTACTTACAGACGCTTGTGGATCTTGTTATAATACTGTGAAACACAATTACTCAACAGTGACTTAAACTGATGCCTCAGCTTATTTGGTACCGATTGGTTATGCAGAACCATGAGTAATCGCTGGTATGACTACGTATCAAACCTATGTCTACTTTCTGAAAGGCACGAGACATGTTGTGATCGTAGTTTGTGAGCACCGATTTCAGTTATGGCTTGGGTCCGTGAAGTAGACTCAACAACGTTTGTCAGCACCGATTTCAGTTATGGCTTGGGTCCGTGAAGTAGACTCAACAACGTTTGTCAGCACCGATTTCAGTTATGGCTTGGGTCCGTGAAGTAGACTCAACAACGTTTCTTACGGTTTTGGACAATTGATAAATAATGTAGAGAGTTGTTTGTGACGAAAAACATTGAGGTTTAGAACTTGAATGGAGAGAACTCCGGAAGTGAAATTTAAAAGCGAGTGCAGCTATCCACCATCGCAGCGTAAGACCTCGCTGATTGAATGATTGATTGATAGGAATGGCCCGCGAAGTATTTGAGATGCTAACTAATTCCTGTAACTACTTGCACCTCTCTCTCTCTCTCTCTCTCTCTCTCTCTCTCTCTCTCTCTCTCTCTCTCTCTTTCTTTCTCTTTCTCTCACACAAACTCAATACAATAGCTTGAGGGGTCTGTCAGCTAAGGGAACGTGTTATTTGAAGTTAAAGACACTTCGATAGGGAGGCGTAGATAGTGTCAGGGCTGAAATACATATAGATACATATATATAGAGATGGAACGAGTATACATTTTCACTATTTGCAAATACGAATACGAATACGAATTTTTGTTGGTAAAATTCGCGAATACGAATAGCGAATAGTGAATATTTCAATCTTTCTTGAATGTTGAAATTGTCATCCTTCAAGAACTGGTAATTTGTTTTATATCACCAACAAACGTTAATTAAATTACTATGAAATTAATTACCGGAAGCCAATGTCGATGTGAATGTGTAAAGCTGTGTGTTTCGTATTTCGTTACCACCACTGATTAGCCATTGGGCTTTTGGCAGAAAATGCCAACAATTATCAGTGATATCCGAGACATATTTACATACAGTATTCTCATCGTCCAGCATATTACTGTTTCATAATCATCAGCCAACTTAAAATAGCCCTGTATAACATTTAATTATCACTAGAACAATACACTATATCATGTAGGAAGTCTTCTGGAGAAATAGGGCAAATATACTAAACAATGCATGATAAACTAAAGCACAAATGTATGCTAGAATAGCATTGACAAATCGCTAGATAGTCACCAGACACTAAAAACTTGTATGTCACTAGAAAACATATGTTGAAGTATCTAGAATAATCTTTAACAATCGAAAAATCTCTACAATTCCTTAAAATAGGGAACATAACTTGAATATCGCTAGAATTCATCACATCTTGATGTAGCTAGATGGAAGTGATGGAAGTGATTCGCTGGATCTAGCGGTAGCCGGTACATTGGCAACATTGTACCAAGACCATTTATTCCGTTATAATGAACAAGGTCAGATTTCGGAACTATTACAATTATTTCAAAGTTCAGAGATCATCAGATTGGTTTGGAAGTCGATGTACACAATTTCAGTTCCATTAGTTTAAAAAACATTCACATACTATGGTACTTAGAGTGTTTAATAAAGAAGCATGCCTTTCCCCGACATCATACAAGCGAACGCACTCTTTAAATTGGCGGCGCGCGCGCAACATATGTCGAATGAAATAAATTTGGACTAAGTGGCGGTGCACGACAGCTGTCGAGCGCCATTTTCAGCACGAAATGTTGCTGAGAGAGAGAGCTGAGCGGTGGGACGAGCGTAGTAACCTTATGACCGCTCCCCACGACCACCGTGGACATACTGAACTGTATTCTACTTTCCTCCCCCCTTTCTCACTCGCTACACAGGGAATTATGTAAGGAAATTACCTTATTTCAGGGTTTTTGCACTCGTGTTGCACGATCGTTGCAAGAAAACCAGTTGTCATACAAGGATGGCTCGGGTGTCATTGGAAAGCTCTGTTTACGCCCTTTCAGGGATAGATACTTGTTTTACGCTCTGGGTCTTATTTAGGCATGAAAATTAGCACGGAAACAACCCTATTTAGGGTTAAAAAAAAAACGCTGTGCGGTACGGTCAAATAGACCGCCTAGCCCGCCAATAAGGTGTTAAAATGTAATATTTCACATTTGTGTATATCTTCTATTGGTTTCGTGAAAATATTCGCATGTTTGCAAATAGCTATGAATGGAAATGCGAATACGAATACGAATACGAATATTGAAAAACATAGCGAATATTTGCAAATACGAATACGAAACGAATATTCGGTCCATCTCTAAAATGTATATATATATACCGGTATATATATATATATATATATATACTGTATATACTGTATATATAAATATATATATATATATACAGAGTATATATATATATATATATATATATATATATATATATATATATATATATACTATATATATATATATATATATAATCCCGTAAAGGAGAGTGTGAGAGGGGGGGGGGGGCTTTCATGCGAGGTAAGGATATTATGAGCTATGGTAAAGGAGAGAGGAAGGCTTGGTCTGAACAAAAGTTGAAGTACTTTGAAGGTAAAAGCCAAAAAGTTATGGTGGAGCGAGGAAGCTAAAGGATAGATAAGGGTCTCTTAGCAGCAACAATATAGACTTTCAATATACTAAATAAGTAAATGCAAAACATGAAATAATCACTAATTAAGTTGCGGAAATTGCATCTAACAATTTCTACGTAATGATGATTTAACCCATGTAAGTTACGATGATATGATTTTTTTCTAGCTATTAGTAGATGAATAAATTCAGATTAGGAAGGGTATATGGGAGTCACAGGGATAAATGCGATAGTCTTTACCCTTCTAATTGCCACAGATTTTTCCTAAGTTGTGTAAAATTGTCTGACGATAGCCAGAACAAAGCTGTCAAATCGCTTCATGATTCTCAAAGGGTTAAGTTGTTCAATATAATATCAAATGATTATTTATATCTAAGAGAGTCCTTTTGACTTTGAAGCTATTACAGATTTCACTGTGTTACCTTTTGTTCAAGGGAATGTTTTTCCTGTACCCCATTCTCCCTCATATTTAGCCTCATTATTTTTTTTAAAGGGAGTCTGAATGGGCATTGTATTAGCTTGACGAAATACTGGAAAGGCTCTTATATTAGCCGAGCGGACAAACTATAATACATTGGTCGCACATGGCAAAGCCAAGCAAAATACTCTATAATGCTTAAACAGAATATTATAGTAACCCACAAGGCGTTGGATCAAAGAGTGTTCATTAAGAGGATGTGGGTCGTTTTTCTGGTCCCTCTTCTTCGTCATGTTTAGCCCCATTAGTTTGGCGATTTTAAGACCTTTCACCCCATTTCTTTGTCAGTATTAAGACTTTTTGAGTCATTTAGGTATCAATATTCTCCTGGTGAGCGATAGCAAAGCCTGTAATTTATGAGGGACCTATCGAAAAAGGTACACATTTATCTTGAACTAGGGTCTTCGGCGGGTGTTTTTTTTAAGCTTGATGTAGGTCTAGGGAGGAAACTAAGAACAAAATATAAAAATACATAAATGATCAAATATACCAGCCTATCCGCTCTTAATTAAGCGAGTTTTGGTCATTTGTATTCCTAAAAATCATTATAGTCTATTTGTTTCCGGCTAATGGTAAATTGAATCCTTTAACATCTGATTTATCGATGCTTAACACTCCACGAGCGGCTAGGTCGGTTGTTGTTGTTGTTGTTCCCTAAGCTGCCTGGCCGAACAGCCCCGAGTCCCTGAGGAAGGCCATGGCCACGATCAGGCTTTCCCACAGAGCTCTCATTGAGTATAGATTGTGTTGTTGGCGTAAGTGGTTATGTGAAATGCAGTCTTCTATGATGTGTTTAATGGTATGGGGTGCTGTGTTACATCCCGGGCAGGCGTCGACAACGGAGTCATCCAGTCTCTTCTGATAGCTCAGGAGAGCTGGATGGTGTCCGCATCTCAGCCTGGCCAGGTGGACTCTGTCGGTAACTTCTACTACCTGCCAAGCGGGTGGTTTTACCGTAAACGAGCTTATTTCCGTACTCTTTTTCATGCATAAACAAGAGCCAGAGCGTAATACAAGTATGTATCCATGAAAGAGCGATAATTGAGCTTTCCAATGACACCAGAACCATCCTTCTACGATCACAGGTTGTCTTGCAACGATCGTGCAACACGAAGGAAAAATCCCTAAAATACGGTAATTTCCTGACATATTTCCCTGTCTAGGGAGGCAGTGAGTGTGGATGTGTGTGGAGGTGGGCCCAGTGCTGGCGCAGGAGCCGTGCCGAACGGTCAGAGTCAACCTACGCTCCTCCCACCGCTCGGACTCTCTCTCAGAGCCAATTATGTGCTCAAAATTGCTACCGACTTAAGGCGGTCCCCGCCACATTGGCCATTATTCTCTAGACAGCCTTAAGTCGGGCCTCGCCAATAAGGGGTTAATGGAAAACATTGATGTTGCTATGTGTCTGCGTCATTTTATTGTCAAATGTTCATACTTAGTAATATAGTTAACTTGTTTTATAGTAAGCGAACACAGTCGTTAATGGATTACAGGGAAAGGAAAACATGTATTCATATGGAAGGGATCTCGCTGGTAACATGGAACACATTTACATATAATTACCTGTCGGAAAGAAATAATATATACAAAACTTGTACTGTAAACCGATAATTAAAATAATAATATTTTTGGTCTGGTTATCAAATATACCTTATCTATAGGATGACGTTGTACGATTTCCTGGTAATATGTGGAACTAATTGACATTAGTTAATATATACAGTAGATAGATAGATGGATGGATAGATAAATATATAGATAGATAGATAAATAAATGGACGAATGGACAGAATGATAGATAGTTAGATGGATAAATTGATGGATAGATTGATAGATAGATAGATATAGATACATTGGTATAAAGATAGATAGATAGATAAATGGACGGATGGTCAGATAGGTAGATAGATAAATACATTAATTGCTACATAGACAAATGGACAGATGGTCAGATAGATACTGTAGATAGATAGAGATAGATAAAAAGATAGCTTACACGTTTTTATTGTAGTCAACCAATGTAAATACACTGTGTATTGCAGATATCTACATAATACAATAAGCTACACTAAAGCATATTATATATATAAATCCCTACTCTCACTCTACGACAATAAACACACATCTGAATAACACACGGAATACTAACATCCATATACTACATTAGAACCTCGAAACTGCCAAAATGTTATATGTTCGCGGTTTCGAGGTTCAAACTTGGGGGTTCGTTCTCCTATTCTGAGTCCCATACTGCAAAGTTCCATTTTCGTGTCATATCCAGGTCTACTGTCATCTGTGCAACGTCCTATAAGATCATGTATTATCTTCTGCCGAGTATCTATATAAAGTATCCATTAAGTGTCCTTACTGTACTCAACTTAATTTAAACATACTGTTCTGTTTAAAAACCTATGTGTGATAACCCCGGTTCGCATCCCGGTGGATTATATATGCTTTCATTAATTTAATTGGAGGTGTTTGGTGTTGGGGTGAAATTTATAAAATATAGAATACCTACAAAAGATTTGCTTTATCAAAACTCTCACGTTTTTTTCTTACCAAAATAGCCACACATCTGACTATAAACCAGGATATGTCAACGTGTTATAAGGGCAGGTGAGAGTTTCTGTCCAGTACCTACAGAAACTATATATTTAACATCTTCATTGTACTCAACTACATTAAATATACTCTATGTTCAATATTTACATAATAAACTTCAGTAAATCATAATATATGGCGTTCTCAAAACTCTCTATTTATTTAATATGTATTGCAATGGATATGGAGAAAGGGGAAATTTTTGTTTGATTTACTATAATATTCTTCTTCCCGTTCGTTATTTCCACAATACAATACGTTACAATAATACATAATATATTTCCACAATACAATACGTTACAATAATACATAATATATTTCCACAATACAATACGTTACAATAATACATAATATATGTCCACAATACAATACGTTACAATAATACATAATATATTTGATCCCCAAACCTCCCTCTACCATAATGGTCATCCACCTGACTAAATAATAGGATATATCACCGTATTATAAGGTTGTGTGTGGGCTTCTGTCCAGTACCTACTAAATAATAGGATATATCACCGTATTATAAGGTCGTGTGTGGGCTTCTGTCCAGTACCTACTAAATAATAGGATATATCACCGTATTATAAGGTCGTGTGTGGGCTTCTGTCCAGTACCTACTAAATAATAGGATATATCACCGTATTATAAGGTCGTGTGTGGGCTTCTGTCCAGTACCTACTAAATAATAGGATATATCACCGTATTATAAGGTCGTGTGTGGGCTTCTGTCCAGTACCTACTAAATAATAGGATATATCACCGTATTATAAGGTCGTGTGTGGGCTTCTGTCCAGTACCTACTAAATAATAGGATATATCACCGTATTATAAGGTCGTGTGTGGGCTTCTGTCCAGTACCTACTAAATAATAGGATATATCACCGTATTATAAGGTCGTGTGTGGGCTTCTGTCCAGTACCTACTTACCAACATTATTGGGGTGTCAGTACAATTGCTGGCAACTGGTAAATGGGAGCATACCTAATTCATCTTCTTTAAGGGGAGAATGTTATTTGTATATACTAATCAATCAATGTTATTTGTATATACTAATCAATCAATGTTATTTGTATATACTAATCAATCAATGTTATTTGTATATACTAATCAATCAATGTTATTTGTATATACTAATCAATCAATGTTATTTGTATATACTAATCAATCAATGTTATTTGTATATACTAATCAATCAATGTTATTTGTATATACTAATCAATCAATGTTATTTGTATATACTAATCAATCAATGTTATTTGTATATACTAATCAATCAATTTAATGATATGCTTAGTTTTAGTTTCCTCACTAGACCCCCATCGAGCATAAACAATAAATAAATCGATAAATATATAAATTTAAAGACCCCTCCTTCGAGCTAAATTTGTGCATTTTTCGGTTGAAAAATTACCCGGCCAAAGGTCGATTATTCCATAATTGCAGGCTCGCTATCGCTATAGCCATGATTAAAAAACGACACCTAACTGGCATGAAAGATCTTGACATTAAAATAAATTAAAATTAAAATTAAAATTAAAATTAAAATTAAAATTAAAATTAAAATTAAAAGACATTGACAGAGAAATTGTGTGAAAGGTTTAAGCTCAACAAATTCACGAGGTGAACGTTTTACAATTTCAAAACTAATGGGGCTAAACATAAGGGAGAATGGAGTCCAGGATATCACTTAAGTAGAGATTCCAGTTCTCTCAGTTCCCTTCCCCATTAATAACGTATATATTGTTTTCTAGTTTATGTGTTCGTATTCGATATGACTTTTGTTTCAACCCTTTGAAGATTATCACGCATTTTAACCGTAGATTCTGGCTACCATTAGACGATTGTATACAGCTTAGGAAGGGTCTGGAATTATAAGGATAAAGATTAACCCTCTGGCTTCCATATATCTTTCCTAATGTGAATAAAATCGCCGAATGATAGCCAAAAAACAGAAAAGAAATGCGCAATCGGATCTTGAAAGGGTTTACTATATTCCACCAACACCCGGTAAGCTTTATTTAGTATGAATGTGCACACCTAAATTGTGGATTGTTTGGTAATGTGTATGACGAATATAGCTTATGTTTGATCAAATATTTTTAAGGAGAGATGAGTCGTTTTTCTGGTCCCCTTCTTCCTCATGTTTACCCCCATTAGTTTTCAGATTTTAAAACGTTCGGCCCATTACTTTGGCGATTTTAAGACCTTTCGCCCCATTTTGTTGTCAATATAAAGACTTTTCGTATCATTTAGGTGTCGATTTTTTCCTGGCGAGTGATAGAGAGCCTGTAACTTAAGAGGAACCGGCCTTCGGCCTGAACATTTTGCAATCAAAAAATGTACAAATTGTTCTTGAAGGAGGGTCTTGGGCGGGTGTTTTATTAAGTGAAAGAAGACCAGTATGAAGAAGCGGTGCAGGCTTTTGATGGGACAGGAGTGAAGATTACAAAGGAGGGTCAACGCCATTTTGGGAGCAGTAATAGGCACAGAGGAATGCAAGTGAGTCTATGTGCGAAAAAAGGTAGCGGAGTGGGTAAAGGAAGTGAAAACCCTGGCAGACATTGCGAAATCTGAACCACATGCTGCATATACTGCCTTCACATATGGTGTTAAGCACAGATGGACCTTGCTTAATGCTTATGAGAACAGTGCCTGACATTGGACAGATGCTCCAACCGCTGGAAGAAGCAATCAGAGGAGCATTCATACCTGCTTTAACAGAGATGGAAGGCGTCACGCAAGAGTTAAGAGATCTATTATCACTTCCGCCAAGGTTCGGAGGTATGGGGATCATAAACCCAATGGAGGCGGCACCTCAAGACTACCAAAATTCCCTTAAACTTACTACGTATCTGACAAAAAAAATACGAGAGCAAAATGAAAATGATGAGGTGGACGAAGAGGAACAACGAAATGCAAGACAGGAAATTACAAAGAGCAGAGAACAGAGACGGAAACATAGCCTAGAACAAATTAAGACCGAATGTAGTGAAGAACTGAAAATGAGAGTTGAGATGGCACAAGACACGGGGGCTTCAAATTGGCTCACTTCATTACCAATAAAGGAAAAAGGCTTCAGCTTAAATAAACAAGAATTCAATGATGCCGTAGCCTTGAGGTATGGGTGGCCAGTTTCGAACCTGCCGCTGAAATGTGCATGTGGTGAAATAAACAACTCAGACCACTGTATGACCTGTAAGAAAGGAGGATTCATCTGTATCCAGCATTATGAAGTACGAGACATCACTGCACAAATGCTGGACGAGGTGTGCCATGATGTCAGTATCGAACCGGAACTTCTGCCTATGGACGGACAGCACTTGGCCCACAATACTGCAAATACTTCAAATGAAGCAAGAGTGGACGTAAGTGCTCGAGGTTTTTGGACGAGGGGACAACGGGCCTTTTTCGACATCAGAATCTTCAACCCAAGAACACAAACATATTGTGAGGGAGGACTCAAGGCGGCATACTTGAGAAACGAAAGTGAGAAAAAACGCGCTTATGAAGAAAGAATTTTGAACAGGGATCAAGGAAGCTTTGCTCCTCTGGTCTTCTCATCGTCGGGAGGAATGGGACCGTCTGCAAGTGTCTTCTATTCCAGATTAGCTGAACAAATATCGGAGAAAAAGCGCCAGCATAGAAGCCAAGTAATAACTTGGACGAGATGCCGGCTCTCTTTCTCTCTTCTCAGGGGTACAAGGTCCTCCCCGCTACAGAGGACAAGAGTGAGAGACTTGGACTTTGAAATGGTCGTGGCGGAGGGCCGAATTGGGGAACAACTAGGTTGATTGTAGGGAGGTACTGGTACAATAAGATAAACTATCATGTAACTAGAATAAGATAGATTGTACACCATTGTGTAACTGTCACCGTAATAAAAAAAAAAAAAAAAAAAAAAAAAAGGGAAAGGATTTTTGTTTTTGTATTAAGCTTGATGGAGGTCTAGGGAGGAAACTAACAAAATAATATAGAGATACATAAATGAGCAAATAAATAGGCCCATCCCCCCTTAAAAACTTACCAATTGACCATATGCGAGTTTCATGCTATGAGGAAATTGGAGCCGTAGACATCGATATTTAGCCGAATTACCAACTATAATACGGTGGTAGTACATTTATGAACACATACAATCAAATTCAACATAACTTTTATCCATCAGAAACCTACATTATTTAAATATTTCAGCTTAAAACCGATGGATACAGTTCCAACTTCCTTATAGCCTGAAACTCGCAAGTGGTCAATGGTGCAACATTTTTCATTGCACTTTATTGGCATTAGTAGTTTGATATTTTTTTTGGTCCGCCTTCTTCCTCATATTTAACCTCACCTGCCTGACCTTTGCTGAGTGAGGACCTGTCCCTAGTGACTCCCAGTGAATATCTTTGCCCATAGTGTGGTGATAGTATTAACGCTTTCATAAAATGGCTGGTGTTGACGAGATTGCTACCTCCTCTCATATTCTCCAGCTTTGTCTTGCTTTGCAAGAAAGGATGGAGAATGTGGAGAGAGAGGTGCAGTCTCTCAAAGACGAGAATTTGGCCTTAAAGCTGACTTTGGCTGAGAAGAAAAGTGAGGATAGTGCAACTGCTGTTAGGGATCGTGATGCTCCCTGGACAGTTGTTCCAACAAGTGCAACAACCTGCAAATTTCTACGGCGGCCAGTTGCCCTCAGCAACAAGTTCATCACCTTGGATGACGAATGTGATGGTGAGGCTGCGAGTGCTTCCTTCGGCGAGGAAACCAGGAGAAAGGTAAGTGAGTTGCCTCCAACAGGGGTGACTGCTGCCCCCCCAGGAGTACCTTCAACTGCTGCCCCAGGAGTTCCTGCCGCTGCCGCAGCTGCTACCAAGTCATCGACAAGGAGAGGCAAGTCCTTCTCAATTGTTGGGGACTCCATGGTCAGACACTTAGCTAGGTCCACCTGTACTGATATTAGGAAGCTTGTCTGTCTGCCTGGTGCCGGGGTTGGGAAGGTGTTAGAGGACATTGATTACATCATGAAAGATATTGGAGATAGCCCCATTATCTGTCTCAGTACAGGGAGCAATGATGTTGGTAAAGGTAGGACGGAAGTACTGCTTCGGCAGTACAGGGAGGTGTTAGATAAAGTTAGGAGGAAGGGAGGCATACCTGTAGTACACAGTATCTTGCCACGGAGAGGGGTCAGCAAGGAATGGTCATCTAGGGCAATTGGTATCAATTGTCGGCTGGAAAAATACTGTAATGCAAATGCAATACCATTCCTTGATAACTGGACCCGTTTCTATGGTAAAAATCAGTTGTACGCACAGGACGGGGTTCATCTTTCTCGGCTAGGGGTGGCAAATTTAGCTAGGTCAATAGATAGGATTGTCGCGGGGTTTCGCTGAAAATAAAGCCTGAGAATATGAGTAAGAATAATTGTCTAGATAGGGTAAATTGCCGTACTGGTACATCAGATAGGAATAGAAAATATCAGTCACAGGATTTTAATTGTACTGCTAGTAGAAATATTAAAGGTGTAACAGAAGATGGGAATTCAGTTAGAAATAAAGGTAAATCCGATACCAGTAAAATAAATTCATTGCGATTATATTATACAAACTGTAGGAGTTTATGTAACAAAATGGATGAACTTAGAGCACTTGTTAGCAACGAAAATATAGACATTATAGCACTGACTGAAACATGGATTAATACAGAATCAAGACATTTTTTAGCAGAATTCCATATACCAGGATATAGTTTGTTTAAACGCGACCGAACAAGTAGGAGGGGCGGCGGAATAGCAGTGTTTGTCAGGAGTTCTTTAAAAAGCTGTATTAAATCAGGTATTAGACTAAATACTGATAACGAAAGTGTTTGGGTTGAGGTTAGCGAAGGTAGTGAGACCATAATTATTGGAGTTATTTATAGACCACCAAATATGAGTAGAAACGAAGGTACAGCTTTATGGCAGGAAGTGAAAATAGCATCAAGGTTTAGCAATGTGTGTATTATAGGGGATTTCAATTTTCCGAATATTGATTGGCAGCATCAAATCGGCGACTCAGATTCAACAGAGTTTATTGAGGCGGTACAGGATAGTTTTTTATTTCAATTCATAGACTCGCCTACTAGAGGTAATAATATCCTCGATTTAGTTCTCAGTAATAATGAACAAATGATAAATAATGTAGAGATAGGAGACCAACTAGGAAATAGTGATCATAAATCAATTTATTTTAACATACAATGGACAGGAAAGGCTAAAGAGAATACGACACTTATCCCAGATTTCAGAAAAGCCAATTATGGTGGATTAAGACGAGCCTTAAGAGTCGATCCTATGGTTAAACTATTAAGTGGACCCAGGTGCGCTAATGAACATACTCTCTCTCAGATACCTGTCTTAACTCAGGATATTTGACAGCTACATATAATAATTTTATTTCTTCCCACAATGCGCAAAATAAATATATCCCCAAAAGAAAATTTAGATCAACACAGAACCAACCCAAATGGATGAATAATAGACTATTAGACCTTCTAGGAAAAAGAGAGGAATATATCGAAAAATAAAGAAAGGCGAAATTCACCTACTTGCTTACTATCAGAATCTATCAAGAGAGGTTAAAAAATGTATAAGGACAGACAAAAGAAATTATGAAATCAGGATAGCCAATGACTCAAAAAATAACCCTAAGGCTTTTTACCAGCTATATAAATCTAAAGTTAGAGATAAAATAGGCCCCCTTAAAACTTCGATAGGAGAAATGACAGAAAGTGATTTAGAAATGTGCAGTACATTAAATAGTCAGTTTCTATCCGTTTTCACTAATGAAAATTTGGCACAGTCTCCAGAAGTCCGTAAGGTGTATAGAGATAGTATAGAAAATAGGTTAAGTACGGTTACTATAAGTAGAAATGATGTGCTTAAGGAAATTGACAGACTGAAACCTCAGAAATCGCCTGGTCCCGATGAGGTATATGCCAGAGTATTAAAAGAATGCAGAGATGAGTTAAGTTACCCATTAACATTTCTTTTTAACAATTCATTAGAAACAGGTATAGTTCCAGAAGCTTGGAAGCTTGCAAATGTAGTTCCGATTTTCAAAAAAGGTGATAAATCAATAGCATCCAATTACCGTCCCATTAGTCTCACTTCAATCATAGGAAAGCTACTAGAGTCAATTATTGCTAGGAAAATGAGAAACCACTTAGAAACATTTAACTTAATCAATTCTTCTCAGCATGGATTCACACAGGGACGTTCTTGCCTTACTAATTTGCTTAGTTTTTTCTCAGAGGTATATGAAGCAGTAGATAATGACAAGGCATACGATATTATATATATTAGATTTCAGTAAAGCTTTCGACAGAGTCCCTCATGAGAGATTGATGAGAAAGGTTGAGGCACATGGAATAGGTGGGGCGTTGTTGGGATGGATTAGGTCATGGCTAATTGGTAGGAAACAGAGAGTCAGCATAAATGGTACCAAGTCAGAGTGGGGAGCAGTCAAAAGTGGTGTCCCCCAGGGATCGGTATTAGGTCCCCTGTTGTTTCTTATATACATAAATGACCTAGATTTAGGTATAACTAGTAGGATAAGTAAATTCGCAGACGATACTAAAATGGGGAGATCAATTGATTCAGATAGCGATATAGAGTGCCTCCAAAGGGATCTAGATACCTTACATGAATGGTCAGTAAATTGGCAGATGAAGTTTAACATTGACAAATGCAAGGTATTAAAGATAGGGAAGATGCAAACAAATGTTAAATATAAACTAGCTAATTTAGAATTAGAAAATTCAGACTGCGAGAAAGATCTAGGTGTGTTTGTTAGCAATGATTTGAAGCCTAGAAAACAGTGTATAGGCGTTCGTAATAAGGCAAACAGGATTCTCGGGTTCATCTCTAGGAGTGTGAGTAACAGAACTGCTGATGTTATCTTAAAACTTTACTTGTCATTAGTGAGACCCCATATGGATTATGCTGTCCAATTTTGGTGTCCTTATTACAGAATGGACATAGATTCATTGGAGAGAGTACAGCGTAGAATGACAAAAATGATCCATAATATTAGAAATCTTCCGTATGAAGAAAGGTTGAAGAAATTAGGTTTACATTCGTTAGAGAGACGCAGAGTTAGAGGGGATATGATAGAGGTGTTCAAGTGGGTTAGTGGGATTAACAAAGGGGACATGACAAATGTACTAAAGCTCAGTGATAGCGAAAGAACTCGTACCAATGGTTTCAAATTAGATAAATTTCGTTTCAGAAAAGATATAGGCAAATATTGGTTTGGTAACAGAGTTGTAGATGGGTGGAATGGACTACCAAGTGCTATAGTGGGATCTAAAACTGTAGGGAGCTTTAAGATAAAATTGGATAAGCATATGGACGAGAAGGGTTGGGTGTGAAGGGGGATCAGCCGGGTTGGGCCAATCAGCGCTCTGCAGACCCCCATAATCCTGCGTTAATCTCTAACCGTTTTGGTAGGATGATGCTCAGGGTATTAGAGTGTGAAGCCTATAATTGGGCTTTGTAATTGATTTGGGGTTGTGTGGGACAGGGATCTGCCTTGCTTAGGCCAATCGGCTTTCTGCAGACTCCCATTTTCTTATGTTCTTATGTTCTTATTAGTTTTCAGATTTTAAGACGTTCGGCCATTTGGTTTTGGCAATTTTAAGACCTTTCACCCAATTTTGTTCTCAATATAAAGACTTTTCGTGTCCTTTAGGTGTGAATTTGATTGTGGCGGGCGATAACAAGCCTGTAATTTAAGAGGAATCGGCCTTCGGCCGGGAGATTTTTCTAGAAAAACAATGCATGCTCTATAGATGTCTAGGGAGGAAACTAAAAACATAATTAAGATACATACATAAGCTAATAAATATGCCTCCCCCTCCCCCCCCCCCCTCCGTTTAAAGGCGGTGTTATATGAGCGATTGTTCCGTAAAAATTTACGGGAATTGTATTTTGTCATCTTCAAAATATATGTGTCACAAGATACACACTATATAACTAACATAATATATGTGTCACAAGATATACACTATATAACTAACATAATATATGTGTCACAAGATATACACTATATAACTAACATAATATATGTGTCACAAGATATACACTATATAACTAACATAATATATGTGTCACAAGATATACACTATATAACTAACATAATATATGTGTCACAAGATATACACTATATAACTAACATAATATATGTGTCACAAGATATACACTATATAACTAACATAATCCATCTTCGATCTAGTTTCCGATTCTAATAAGAAAGAGCCTCAAAATAGTACGAGAAAAAAACGTGTTCATCGAAAATTGTGGGAATATGACGTCACCTTTAATCCTTTGAGCACCAGCGACGTGTGTTATAGTCTAGCTATTATTATGCTATATTATGCAGCTTGGGAAGGACCTGTGGTTGGTAAGAGCATTGGTTAAGATAGTTTGAAGCCTTATTATTGCTAGAGGTCCTTCCCAAGCTGAATATAATCGTCTAATAATGGCCAGAATATGATGAATAGGACGTCCCTGGTACTGAATAGGTTAAGGGGCTAGTGGTTATTTTTGTGTCTATATATTTATTTACTTGTTTATTTTAGAATAACCTCGCTAGACCTCCATCAAGCTTAAAACACACCTCATAGACCCCCTTCAAGATAAATGTGTACGCGATTCCTCCAAGGCTCGCTAACGCTCGCCAGGAAAAATTGACACCTAAATGGTACGAAAGGTCTTTATATTGAAACAGAAATGGGGCGAACAGTTTTAAAATCACCAAACTAATGGAATGAACGTCTTAAAATCTCAAAGCTATTGAGACTAAACATGAGGGAGAAAAGGCAACTTCCTCCCCCTAAGAGCAATTGTATTCTAGTGTCAGAATATCGCCTGGGGCCTTGCCTTGTAAATATATTGTTCTGAGTTATGTAGAAATTGCTGTATATATGCAGAAGAGAGAAAGAGAGAGAGAGAGAGTGAGTTAGCGAATGTTTATGTGAGTGTGGGATAGAGAAAGAGAGAGAGGGAGACAGATGGTATTGCTCTGAGTCTAAGGGATTGTCAATAATTTACAAGGAGTGAGAATGGGAGTGGGGAGGGGGTGTCGAGAGCAAGGGACGGGAGTTGGAAAACAAATATACAGTATTTCACGCGGGTATAAAGGTGTGAAAGGTTTTGGATCCCCTCATGTTTAACCCCATACATGTTGAGAGTATAAGTCATTCGTCCCTTTAGTTTGGCGATTTTAAGATCTGCGCCATTTAAGTGTCGATTTGTTCCTGGCGAGTGATAGTGAGCCTCCAATTTAGAAGAAACTGATCATTGGCCGGGGCATATCTCTACCGACAAATGCACAAATTTATCTTGAAAGCAGTTCTTGTGGCTATTTATTTTAGCTTAATGAAATACAAAAAAAAAACACAAAAACAATCTAAGCAGCACCCCATCATTTATGTGCTGTTTAGGAATGGCACGATCTACATATTTTAATTTCGCTCCACTAAATTATCTCTCCAATATCTATCCCCCAATGTTCTCCCTCTCACTACAATTATCCTGGCCAGACTAAATTATTCCAGGTGTCTCTCTCTATAATTATCCTGACTAGACTAAACTATTCCAAGCCTCTCTCTCTCTCTATCTCTCACAGCTCAGTCACCGAGCTACCAATAACATACTGTACCGGTAGCCAGCCGCTGACTATAATATTACTGTATAGGTCATATTACAATATATATACTGTATATATATATACTGTATATATATATATATATTATTATATATATATATTTATATAATATATATATATATATATATATATATATATATATATATATATATATATATATATTGGAATATGACCTATACAGGAATATGAGAGAGAGAGAGAGAGGCAGTAGAGCGCCGTACGTACAATGGTGAGAAGTAACCAGCATACAAGAGAGTATGGGTACAAGTACTGACTAAAAATGGTAGCAATCTGTGTTAGGAGGCAGTGGAGCAGAATTGAATGGCGAATTACATAGAGTTACATTGATACACAGACTGCACAAACCTCGAGGTCCCTAATAGGCAGTCCAGGATTTATTCTGACAAGGGTGCGTGCGATAATGAAGATGTATGAGGATTCGCGAACTGCGGTGAAGGTGAAAGGTGTACTGAGTGAGGAGTTCACAGTGCATGTTGAAGTTCATCAGGATTAAGTGTTAAGTCCCCTCCTCTTTATTGTGGTCCTGGAGGCAATGTCTAGAGTTTTTAGATCCCAACTCCCGTGGGTGCTGTTTTATGCAGACGATTTAGTCCTAATAGCTGACAATGTGCAAGATGCTGAGACCAAATTCAGAAGATGGAGAGAGGGCATGGTGAGCAAGGGCTTAAGAGTAAATATTAACAAAACCAAGGTTATGCATTGTAGATTGAGACGATGCAATGTGGAAAAGAGGGGTGCATACCCATGTGCAGTGTGTGGTAAGGGTATGGGCGCTAACTCGATTCGATGTAGCATCTGTCGATGCTTGGTGCACCATGGGAGTAAGCGCTGTAGTAGAATAAAAGGACCCCAGCCGAAGGATAAGTCAGAAATAGGGAAATTTGAGTGCATAGTATGCAAAGGCGAGCTTGTGTTAAATAATGATCCTGTGGCTGTGAATTTTGGAAATGAGTCATTGGAGCTGGTGGACAAGTTTTGTTACCTAGGAAATACCATCTCTGCCGGTGGTGGGGCCGAGGCTGCCACTGTCGCTAGAATTAGATGTGGCTGGGGGAAGTTCAGAGAACAGCTGCCAATTCTGACCATGAAAAGAATGCCTCTGCCCCTGAAGGGAAAGGTGTATGCCTCATGTGTTAGAAGTGCAATGACGTATGTCTCAGAAACATGGGCCGTTAAAGTAGAGGATGTCAACAGAATGGAACGTAATGAGATGGGAATGGTGACATGGTTGTGTGCGGGCCAGGCTGCAGGATAGAATAACAAATGATGAGCTGAAGAGACATTTAGGTATAAAGAGTATTAGCGAGGAGATGCGTACAAGTTGGAAGGACCATATTACCAGTCTTGCTAAGGCAGCCTCCCAGAAGCTGGGTGTGCTCAACCGCCTTAGGGGGTTCTTTACCCCTGCACAGCTTCTTGCTCTGTACACGGGCATAGTGCGTCATTGTATTGAGTATTGTTCACATGTGAGGGGAGGTTCCTCTCACATCGCTCTCCTAGACAAAATTGAAAGGAAGGCCTTTCGTATCATTAACTCCCGTCCACTCACCAACTCTCTGCAATCTTTCTCTCTTCGCCGCAATGTTGCATCTCTCTCGCTATTCTATCGCTACTATAATAATCAGTGTTCCTCAGAGCTTTCCCAGTGTATACCACCTCCTTTACGTAGGGCACGTGGTACCCGTCTTGCAACACAATCCCACCCCTACTCTGTGCAACTCTCCAACCCAAAAGTGAAACGTTACTCTCAGACGTTTTTCTATTCAACAGCTGAGCTCTGGAACTCTCTCCCAGAATCAGTCTTTCCCACTTCCTATGACTTAAATTGCTTCAAACTCTGTGTGTCCAGGCATTTTGGCTCGAACGTCCCTTGATTTTGGCCCTGTCACTCTTTCAACTATGGGGGAGGCACTCGCTATAGGCAGTTCTGCCTTTTGCCTCCCTCACACATAGAAAAAAAAAAAAAAAAAAAAGACTGGGATGGTATGGATATGTGGAGAGAATGGATGAACAACATTGGGTGAAAAGATGCAGGTCTGTGATTGTGGAGGGAGCTGCACCAAGGGGTGGACCGAGGAAGACCTGGGATCGGACTATAAGTGCCGATCTCAAATCCAAAAGACTTGACAAGTGAAGCAGCCCTTAACAGGGCTGCCTGGAACGCCGCCATTAGGACAAGAGACTGAAACTGCACGTATGTGCGGAGCACTCAGTCTTATAATGTTATGTTTGTATGTTTGTATGTATGGTATTTGTTACAAAGTGGAAGTTTAAGACAGCAAAGCAGAAGGCTCTCTCCCCAGCCACCACTTCCTCCGACCTTGTGTAGGCGTACACATTAATTGAGTAAACAAGGCCCCCAGCAGAATGAGAAAATGTCTACTGGGAAATTCATAATAAAGAACGAAGTTGAGAAATATTGTAAACTACTGATAATTAACCTAAGACAAAGAGAGTGAGAATGAGTTATATTTACATAGACACATGGACCACACATACCTTACGATCCAAGCGAAGTGGTCAGGACATAATTCTAGTAGAGATAGCAGAACCCCAAATCAAGGAAAGTGGAAGACAAGGATAGAGCTCTGAAATTCAACTTGATACCTCAACAGATAGCGCCCAAAAGAACATATATATTCTGCTTAACGCTTTCAAGAACCGATTACGCATTTCTTTTAATTTTTCTGACTAGTGTTAGACGGTTTTATTCAGATTAACAGGATGAATGACAGGCAGAGGGTTCGTTGAGATAGCCATTACCCTTATCATTCCCGCAGATCCTTCCTAAGCTGCATATAATCGTCCAATGCTAGCCAGAATAAACTGTCAACATGCATCATAATCTTCAGAGTTAAAATCCCAAGTCAGGTCAGTGCGTTATATAAAGGCTGCGACAACTAGCATTATCCTCCCAGTTCACCGTGGTTTGTCTCAGGGTTTCTGTCTGGAAATATTAACATATACTGCGTACCAACATGTGTCTGGTATACCCGGTCGGCTACTGAGAATGGCCCATAATATTTCCCAGTTATCTATCTATCTATCTATCTATCTATCTATCTATCTATCTATCTATATATATATATATATATATATATATATATACAGTATATATATATATATAGATATATATATATATATACATATATATATATATATATAATATATATATATATTATATATATATATATATATATATAGATATATATATATATATATATATAGATTGTAGGCACCAATCGAACAGGGCTATACCCAGGAGAGGCTGTGGGCATTTGATAAGGAATCGCTGGAACTCCTGTTTTATTTGCTTGGCCTCTCTTACTGATTCCCTTTGTGCCTCACTTACCCTGAGAGTAGTCCAGCATGCTCTCACAAACCCCTCCTCCTCCTATCTGCTTCACTACACTTAACATGCACACCACACTTCCTCCTTCATAATTATTAAAAAATTATGATGAAGACAGGCCCAGCCTCGGAGTCCCCAGGGCGGGGGGGGGGGGGGGGAGGGGGGGCATAAATACCCCCACACATGCCCGACCTTCCCCTGACGACCCCTCTAAAGACTCTGGACCACGGCCTGTCACTCTTACTATCAACTTCTGCAATATTCGCAGCCTTTCCTCTAATTTTCACTCTATCGAACACCATCTCTCCTCCTCCAAACCTGAACTTCTTTTCCTCACCGAAACTCAGGTGTCAGCAGCCCCTTCTCTGTATCCTCCTACTTTCTCTATCCTAGTTTCAAAGCCAAAGGCGGATGTTGTGCATACGTGCACAACAAACTCAATTGCTCTCGTGTTCACGATTTCGACTCCTCTGAATTCTCAACTTTATGGCTCAAACTATCCTATTATTCTCATACTAAATATTTCTGTGCTGTCTATCTTTCCCCTAACTCTACCGACTTTCCTAAATTCTTCGACTATCTAAACTCTAAAGTGGAGCACATTCTATCTATCTCTCCTTTCTCTGAAATTTCCATCTTAGGAGATTTCAACGTTCACCACTGCCAATGGCTCTCCTCTCACTCTACTGACCCACCCGGTGAACAGGCCTACATCTTTTCTATCATAAATAACCTAGAGCAGCTGGTCCAGCAACCCACCCGTATCCCGGATCGCTTCGGAGATCGGCCCAACATTCTTTTCTTATTTCTGACTTCTAACCCTTCTTCTTATACTGTCAATCTTTTCTCTCCTTTGGGCTCCTCCGACCATAAACTTATCTCCGTCACCTGTCCTATCTCTTCAGTACGGCCATCCGATCCTCCCAGCCGGTGGCGCTTGTGGCACTTTGGCGCTGCCGAATGGGAGGCTCTCCGGCAGTACTTCTTTGATTTTCCATGGAATGACTTCTGCTTCCATGGCCGAGGACCCTCGTAGAGTGCTGAACGCATTACCGAGGTAATCCTCTTGGGCATGGAAGCATACATTCCATTTTCTTTCTCTCAGTCTAATGCAAACAAATCTTGGTTTACTCACGCTTGTTCTACTGCTGTCTGCAACAAGGAGGAAGCATTCAAACGGTACCGACACCTTAAAACTCAAGAATCTCATTCTTCCTATGTTTCTGCCCGGAATCAAGCCAAATCTGTTCTTCGACTTGCCAAGCACTCTTTCATCAATAATAAATGCACTGAACTATCCAACTCTAGCTCTTCCCAAGCTTTCTGGCATCTAGCCAAAAACCTCTCCAACAACTTTTCTTTCTCGTCTTCCCCTCTCCTTTTCCACTCTGATGACACAACCATCACTTCTTCCTCTGACAAAGCTGAACTCTTTGCTCAAACTTTTGCCAGAAACTCTACCTTGGATGATTCCGGTGCTATTCCTCCCTCTCCACCCCCCTCTCTCCTACCTATGCCTAATATCCTAATCTCTTCTAAAGATGTACTTTCTACCCTCTCTGGGCTTAATACTAAGAAGGCCTACGGTCCGGACGGTGTTCCTCCTGTTATACTTAAAAACTGTGCTTTTGTGCTGACCCCCTGTGTAGGCAAACTCTTACGTCTCTGTCTCTCCTCTAACGTCTTTCCTTCTTGCTGGAAGTTTGCTCTCATTCAACTTGTCTCAAAGAAGGGTGACCGCTCTCAACCCTCCAAATATCGTCCAACTGCTCTCATCTCTTGCAGTATCTCTAAAGTTTTTGAAACTATTCTTGCTTCCAAATTTCTTAAGCATTTCTCTTCTCATAATCTGCTCTCAGATACCCAGTATGGCTTCCTGAAGGGTCGCTCTACTGGTGATCTTCTTTCATATCTTACTAACTCTTGGTCATCCAACTTTCGGGACTTCGGTGAGACTTTTTCTGTTGCACTAGACAGATCGAAGGCCTTCGATAGAGTCTGGCACAAATCTTTAATTTCCAAACTGCCCTCCTTCGGTTTCTGTCCCTCCATCTGTGCCTTTGTCTCTAATTTCCTTTCCGGCCGTTCCAT